>SJXQ01012207.1:659763-903347 GCA_006408695.1 Aepyceros melampus
AAGAGTCTTCTCCAACACCACAGATCAAAAGCATCAATTCTTCGGCACTCAGCCTTCTTCACAGTCCAACTCTCACATCCATACATGACCACTGGAAAAACCATAGCCTTGACTAGACAGACCTTAGTCGGCAATGTAATGTCTCTGCTTTTGAATATACTGTCTAGGTTGGTCATAACTTTTCTTCCAAGGAGTGTGTGTATGTATGTATATATATATATATATATGTATATATATATATATATATATATATATATATGAAGGAAATGGCAACCCACTCCAGTGTTGTTGCTTGGAGAATTGCATGAGCAGAGGAGGCTGGCAGGCTACAGTCCATGGTATTGCACAAGTCAGACACTACTTAGCAACTAAACCACCACTGCCATATATATATATATATACATAGACATATATATGTATAAATATTTGAAGTGCCCTACTGAGAATGAATAAGCAAAACAAAATTTAATTAAAAATGTCAGACTAAGTTGCAGACAGAATCTTAGAACCATTACTAAACAAAATAAGTGTTTTTTTATATTGGCTTGAGATAATATTAGGTACAAAAGCATACATAGTATATATAGTTAAATGTTATATGATCTAATCTGCAAAATTTTGCTCTCTCATATTGATATCCTTGTATGTCTTATTCCATTTTAGGTTTATTCAAATAGTACAGTGATAAAATTGGTCATTCCCTACCACCATATCCCAATAATTTATGTAAGAAAAAATAAGCTTTTTGTATCTAAAATTTGAAGTTTATGGAATTAAGTTTATTCTCATCTGCCAGGAGTTTGAAAAAAATTGGGAGTTGTTTTTGCCTTATTTTTAGTTTCATCTCCATTATATTGAAATAATTGGTAAGAAAAAAACAAAAACAACACCTTTCAAGGGCTTCCTATGAGGCCTATAGCACTTGCAGTGCTTTGATCTGGACAGATGTGGCTTCATTTCAGTTTCTTCTTTGTAAGTCTCCTAGTCCCTTCAAATGGCCTAGTAGATAGTAGCCAACACAACTCCAGGGGCCTTCTCTTCCATGAGGTCTACATCTATTTCCCAGGAAACATTTATGCATGAGTGTCCCTGCAGTGACAAGGAGAGTTGGCCAAGCCCAATGCCATACCATTGTCCTGTCTTGGCCCTAAAGTACCTGCACCCTTGTTCTCAGTTTCCCAGGCAGGAGTAAGATCTTGGACCACTGTTCTCATCTGCTTGGAGAAAGCAAGCTCTCTCAGTAGCTCCTGTGATTTCTCCCGTGAACTTGAGAATAGAAGGTAGCGCCCATCACCATTTCCCCAGGTAGACATGGAGATTCTCAGTGTAGCAATGGTTCTTTGCATGCAAATGTCAGCTCTTTTATAGCTCTGCTCTGAGTGCGAGTGGGCAGAGATCTTGAAGCAGATTTCTTTGAAAATTGCCTAGGAAGATTTAGAATTTCAGTTTAGGATTTTATATCCATTGATCTTGGTGTAAAGGTAAAACTTTCATGTTAACCACTTTCTCCAGTGGTTGAAAACAGTGTTTATTATTAGAGACAAAGAAAGGAGACAAGAGGGATAACTTTCTGTGTTCATGCTGTGTTCTTGATTCTGCATCAGCACGTTCATATAGTTGTCTGATTTAATCATCATAACTCCATGGAATTGTGACTATTCTCCCCAATTTACAGAGGAGGAAATTAACTTTCAAAGAGTAAAGTTTTTAAGGTCACACAGACACTGTGGAAATAGGGATGCCTGACTGGAAAGCTCCTGTTTTTCTTGCTCCATTGCTGCAGGTAAGACATCTAAATCTAATCACCAGTGTCAGTGTAGGACTGCCTGCTTTATTTCTCAAAGAGTTACCTTCCTTTTGTAGACTTGGATGTAACAATGTTTGAGATCATTTCTCCTGCTGATGCTCTTGAACGCTGCAAACAATCTTAACATTGACTGAGTCTTAAAATATATATCTAATTTTTTTTTTCAGACAATAGATTTTGAAGGTTTCAAGCTATTTATGAAGACGTTCCTGGAAGCCGAGCTTCCTGATGATTTCACAACACACCTTTTCATGTCATTTAGCAACAAGTTTCCTCATTCTAGTCCAATGGTAAAAAGTAAGCCTGCTCTGCTCTCAAGTGGTAAGTCCAAGTATTTACTAAAAATCTATATAATGCAAAAACCTCAAAGGGAAATGTCAGTATAAGTTCTCTATAAGATGAGATGATTTGCTTACAAATTACCTTTGTTGCAGGATTTATCTTCTCAAGCTAAGATTGTGCAACTAACATTAGAGAAATATACTTTATCATTACACATCATTTGTCATTACAGTGTCTTAGAAGTCTATGTTTTAGGTAATAATTTTAAGAGGTACTTCCATAAAATTTAAGAAAGTGCTCTTTTAAATGACTGGAATATATATAATATCAAATACCATACACCATGCATCATATATCATATATCAGTAGTCACAAGGCAGTTATGTCTAGAAAACATAGTATTTAATATCACTTGTTCAAATTACCAGTATTCTTTCACATTTTTAGATTTGTAATCCCAGAGTATTAATTTTCCTCTTAAATACTTAATTCAATTTTGTCACCATAGAGATGTTTAGTTCTCTTATTAGGTGTAGGTTTTAATGCATTACTACCTGTCACTAAGTGTGTCACTCTCCACAAAGTCAAGAAAACAGAAATCTCACTATGTTACTTTAGGGAATGTGAAATAGGAAATGGGTAAACAGTGTTGGAGAGTTTGAAAAGCAAAGATGAACACTGAGGCATGCGGAGGTACAACCACGGGGAGCTTATGCCTCCCCCAGATTGGAGTCATCCAAACCCAGAAGCTAGGAAGGAGGAGCTCTTGAGCTGGAAGGCAGAGTTTGAAGGTGGGGGATTTTGCCTGGCAGATGGTGACCATCAGACTCCTGTGCAGAGGATCCTTCCAGACAGGCTCTGGTACCTCAGGGACTCAGGGAGGAGCTCACAGCCCTGGAAGGCAGACTTCTTTGAACATCACCATGGTCTCTGCAGGACTGAATGGCGGGCTGTAAGCTGAAGACTAGAGGGCAGTTGCTGCTGGAAACAGGTTCTGTGAGAGTGAGATGTTGGAAAGATCTAAGAGGAAATGCAGGTATAGAATGGCAGGAACCAAGCCCTTCTCTCTCCTCCCTTCTCAGGTCTCTTTCATGCTCTCTCTGAACCCAGCCAGTTTCCATCAGTCAGAGGCTCTGGTACCTCAGGGACTCAGGGAGGAGCTCACAGCCCTGGAAGGCAGACTTCTTTGAACATCACCATGGTCTCTGCAGGACTGAATGGCGGGCTGTAAGCTGAAGACTAGAGGGCAGTTGCTGCTGGAAACAGGTTCTGTGAGAGTGAGATGTTGGAAAGATCTAAGAGGAAATGCAGGTATAGAATGGCAGGAACCAAGCCCTTCTCTCTCCTCCCTTCTCAGGTCTCTTTCATGCTCTCTCTGAACCCAGCCAGTTTCCATCAGTCAGTGGAAATTGTAATCTTCAGCAGTATGTCTCAAACTCTTTAAGGCTTCTGAAAAATCCTTCAGTTCAGTTCAATCGCTCGGTCATGTCCGACTCTTTGCAACCCCATGAATCACAGCACGCCAGGCCTCCCTGTCCATCACCAACTCCCGGAGTTCACTCAGACTCACATCCATCGAATCCGTGATGCCATCCAGCCATCTCATCCTCGGTCGTCCCCTTCTCCTCCTGCCCCCAATCCCTCCCAGCATCAGGGTCTTTTCCAGTGAGTCAACTCTTCGCATGAGGTGGCCAAAGTATTGGAGTTTCAGCCTCAGCATCAGTCCTTCCAATGAACACCTAGGACTAGTCTCCTTGAGGATGGATAGGTTGGATCTCCTTGCAGTCCAAGGAACTCTCAAGAGTCTTCTCCAACACCACAGTTCAAAAGCATCAATTCTTCAGCCCTCAGCTTTCTTCATAGTTCAACTATCACATCCATACAAGACCACTGGAAAAACCATAGCCTTGACCAGATGGACCTTTGCTGGCAAAGTAATATCTCTGCTTTTCAATATGCTATCTAGGTTGGTCATAAGTTCCCTTCCAAGGAGTAAGTGTCTTTTAATTTCATGGCTGCAGTCACCATCTGCAGTGATTTTGGAGCCCCCAAAATAAAGTCTGCCACTGTTTCCATTGTTTCCCCATCTATTTCCCATGAAGTGATGGGACCAGATGCCATGATCTTCGTTTTCTGAATGTTGAGCTTTAAACCAACTTTTTCACTCTCCCCTTTCACTTTCATCAAGAGGCTGTTTAGTTCCTCTTCATTTCTGCCATAAGGGTGATGTCATCTGCATATCTGAGGTTATTGATATTTCTCCCGGCAATCTTGATTCCAGCTTATGCTTCTTCCAGTCCAGCGTTTCTCATGATGTACACTGCATAGAAGTTCAATAAGCAGAGTGACAATATACAGCATCGACATACTCCTTTTCCTATTTGGAACCAGTCTGTTGTTCCATGTCAAGTTCTAACTGTTGCTTCCTGACCTGTGTACAGGTTTCTCAAGAGGCAGGTCAGGTGGTCTGGTATTCCCATCTCTTTCAGAATTTTCCACAGTTTATTGTGAGCCACACAGTCAAAGGCTTTGGCGTAATCAGTAAAGCAGAAATAGATGTTTTCCTGGAACCCTCTTGCTTTTCCCATGATCCAGCAGATGTTGGCAATTTGATCTCTGGTTCCTCTGCCTTTTCTAAAACCAGCTTGAACATCTGGAAGTTCACTGTTCACGTATTGCTGAAGCCTGGCTTGGAGAATTTCGAGCATTACTTTACTAGTGTGTGAGATGAGTGCAATTGTGTGGTAGTTTGAGCGTTCTTTGGCATTGCCTTTCTTTGGGATTGGAATGAAAACTGACCTTTTCCAGTCCTGTGGCCACTGCTGAGTTTTCCAAATTTGCTGGCATATTGAGTGCAGCACTTTCACAGCATCATCTTTTAGGATTTGAAATAACTCAACTGGAATTCCATCACCTCCACTAGCTTTGTTTGTAGTGATGCTTTCTAAGGCCCACTTGACTTCACTTTCCAGAATGTCTGGCTCTAGGTGAGTGATCACACCATAAATCCTTCAGTTCAGTTCAGTTCAGTTCATTTCAGTCTCTCAGTCACGTCTGACTCTGCGACCCCATGAATCGCAGCAGGCCAGGCCTCCCTGTCCATCACCAACTCCCAGATTTCACTCAGACTCACATCCATCGAGTCAGTGATGCCATCCAGCCATCTCATCCTCTGTCATCCCCTTCTTCTCCTGCCCCCAATCCCTCCCAGCATCAAAATCTTTTCCAATGAGTCAACTCTTCGCATGAGGTGGCCAAAGAAAAGATCCCCAAACGGTTTTGTTTATATGTGTGATATTTATTTCTATTTATTATATTAAAGATGCCACATTCTATTAATGATAATGATCAACCCCCTGTTGTTCTGTCACTGAGTTGTGTTCGACTCTTTGTGACCCCATGGATTGCAGCACACCAGGCTTCTCTGACCGTCATCATCTCCTGGAGATTGCTCAAACTCATATCCATTGCAACGGTGATGCCATCCAACCATTTTGTCATCTATTGTACCCTTCTCTTCCTGCCTTCCATGTTTCCCAGCATCAGGGTTTTTTCCAGTGAGTCAATTCTTCACATCAGGTGGCTAAAGTACTGGAGTTTCAGTTTTAGCATCAGTCCTTCCAATGAACATTCAGGACTGATTTCCTTTAGGATGGACTGGTTGGATCTCCTTGCAGTCCAAGGGACTCTCAAGAGTCTTCTCCAACACCACAATTCAAAAGTATCGACTGTTCAGTGCTCAGCTTTCTTCAAAGTCCAACTCTCACATTCATACATGACTACTGGAATAACTATAGCTTTGACTAGAGGACCTTTGTTGGCAAAGTAATGTAGCTGCTCTTAACATGCTGTCTCGGTTTGTCATAGCTTTTCTTCCAAGGAGCAAGTGTGTTTTAATTTCATGGCTGCAGTCATCTTCTAAGTGATTTTATAGCCCCAAAATAGAGTCTTTCACAGTTTTCACTCTTTCCCCATAGACTTGCCATGTAGTGATGGGACCAGAGGCTATGATCTTAGTTTTTTGAGTGTTGAATTTTAAGACAGCTTTTTCACTCTCCTCTTTGACTTCAGCAAGAGGCTCTTTATTCCTCTTTGCTCTCTGCCATAAGGGTGGTGTCATCTGAGTATCTTAGGTGATTGATATTTCTCCTGGCAATCTTGTTTCCAGCTTGTGCTTCATCCAGCCAGGCATTTTTCATGATGTACTCTGCATATAAGTTAAATAAGCAGGATGACAATATACAGCCTTGATGTCCCCAATTTGGAACCTGTCTGTTGTTCCATGTTTTGTTCTAATTGTTGCTTCTTTACCTGCATACAGGTTTTTCAGAAGGCAGGTAAGGTCATCTGGTATTTCCATCTCTTCAAGAATTTTCCACAGTTTGTTGTGATCCACACAGTCAAAGGCTTTAGCATAGTCAATGATGCAGAAATAGGTGTTTTTCTGGAATTCTCTTGCTTTTTCTATGGTCCAATGGATGTTGGCAATTTGATCTCTGGTTCTGCCTTTTCTAAATCCAGCTTGAACATCTGGGAGTTCTCTGTTGAAGCCAGCTTGAAGAATTTTGAGCATTACTTTGCTGGTGCGTGAGATGAGTGCAGTTGTGTAGTAGTTTGACATTCTTTGGCATTGCCTTTCTTTGGAACTGGAATGAAAACCAACCTTTTCCAGTCCTGTGGCCACTGCTGAGTTTTCCACATTTGCTGGCATATTGAGTGCAGCACTTTCACAGCATTATCTTTTAGGATTTGAAACAGCTCAGCTGGAATTTCATCACCTCTACTTGCTTTGTTTGTAGTGATGCTTCCTAAGGCCTACTTCACTTTGCATCCAGGCTATCTGGCTCTAGGTGAGTGATCACACATCTTGGGTATCAGGGTCATTAAGATCTCTTTTGTATAGCTTCTGCTTCTGTTAAGTCCATATCATTTCTATCCTTTATTGAGTCCATTTTTGCCTGAAATATTCCTTTGGATAAACCCCTTAGATGTTGACAATATTATCTTTATGAAAAATGATTATTTTCAAACTAAATAATGAAAAGGTGTACATTATATTACATTGTTACAAATGACTAATGTCTAGCTACATAGAAGACAGCTGAGGAACCACATTTGCTTCTGTGTCAATATATATGTCGTGTAACCCCTTGAAAACTCCACTGTACCCTCATGAGAAAATGAGAGTGAAAAAAAGAAATGATAGCTCAGTATCCACACTTATACCCTTTTGATCTTACAAATCCCCTGAGAGAGACTCATCTATCCTATGGGAGGCACAGGTGTAGAGACTTCCTGCCCCGACGTTACAATGTAGAATATCAAAGTGTGGGTAAAGCAGTGAGGGGAGTTTTACTAGCTAGCACTTAAGTTGAAAACATGTAATTAAGAAATAGGTGATTGAGTCTTAAACCAAAATTGAGCAATCTGATGAAAAGTCCACACTGTTAAGTCTTATACTGTACTCCTTCTCTTTCTGTTAAAGAAGTCATATATTTTCCCTTGGGTAATTATGTTGTTCCTTACTTTTTAAATGGAGAAGGCAATGGCACCCCACTCCAGTAGTCTTGCCTGGAAAATACCATGGATGGAGGAGCCTGGTGGGCTGCAGTCCATGGGGTAGTGAAGAGTTGGACACAACTGAGCGACTTCACTTTCCCTTTTCACTTTCATGCATTGGAGAAGGAAATGGCAACCCACTCCAGTGTTCTTGCCTGGAGAATCCCAGGGACGGGGGAGCCTGGTGGGCTGCCATCTATAGAGTCACACAGAGTTGGACACGACTGAAGTGACTTAGCAGCTGCTTTTTAAAACAGATGTACACCTTTCATGTGATATTTTGATCCCTTCAAATATTAAACAATTAATATGCCTTTACCTGTCAAATATTTTAGTTCCTCAAATAATTCCCCATATCTCATGAATCGAGAGGACTCCCCACACTTGCTGATTCTCTGAGTGGAATTCATTGAGTTTATTCTGATGCATGATTTCAGCTTACAGTGTTCTGTGCTGCATGTTTTTAAATGGTACAGATTCTTACTTGGATCTAGAGATTAAAACTTCTGTATTCTCTGTTTCATTCTATAAATGGTTTGCACATTCAGACATAGCAAAATTGTCCCTTATTTAAATTTACATGAGCAAGCACTACTGTCCTTGGGCTTTGAAACATTTGAACATTTTTTGATATGTTCTCTCTCTGAGTCAACAGATTCAGACTAATTGTGTCAGACTTGGAAGAAAGAGACAAGTCGAATTATTTTGGTAGTTTCATAAGGAATTCAAGTCTCAAACCCTCTTTTCTTTAGATAGCATATAGTAAGTGCTACATGTAAGATGCCAAATTTACAAGGAGTAGAGATCAAATGGGGTTTCAAAATGGGGAAAAAATAAGGACTAACAGCTTGTACTTCATTTGGGATAATCACACATTCTGCAAAGACCTACTTGAAAGGAATTATAAGGTAGGCTATGTAACTCTCATACCACAAGAATAAATTAAACCATGATGCCTTTTCAAAGCATGGCCTCCAATTTTAAAATGTAGGTGCATGGTGTCCTTGCTAGCACTCTTTCTCATCCTATGTACTTTTCAGGATTACCTTCGATAGTCTCTCTCTTTTTTTTTTTTTCTGGGAAATAAAGAACACTGGATAATAATAAAATTTTCAAGATCTGTGGTAACCTTGACTCAGAAAATATATATATATATATATATATATATATATATATATAAATTCCTTGAGACTTAAAATAATCTAAGTTATCTACATAAGATATATTCATGTTTAAAAAAATCACAAATTATTATTGAATGATGAAGTGCTATAATCTGCTTTGTTGATCGCTCTGAGAGTTCATCTGTTTCATCCCACATTACCATCAGGAATATGATAGCTGTTTTTGATTATATAGACTGAATAATAAGAGCTTCTTAACAAGAAGACATACATTTTAAAAGGAAAAACTATTATTCTTGTTAGTGAACAATGATCATTTATTTGGTAAAAGTAAAATACTTAGTTTTTATGAATAAAATATTTTAAGATAAACATAAGCAAGTATAAGTGTTGTGAGTGTGTAGGTAGTTGTGTTTGTTGAACTTGTAAAGCCTAATGATCCACCTGACATTTCATGTAGCAGATGATATATTGTTTTGGAACGTTTTGTTGCTGTTAAGTGCCTCTTATCACCTACTTAAATATATGATGATTAATTCTATTGTTCCCATGTGGTACTCTTAGTTTTTGAATGTATCTCCTATGTACCATCTTTCCACCTTACCCATAACCTCTTCTGCTTCATTGTAAATGCCAAATCTTTAATCCCAAATCTCTTTACTATTCCAATGATCCATTTCTCATTTTACCCTCTCTAGAATCTATCACTTGAACTATTACCTTTAAAAACAGTTTTCTCATTTGGAATCCTTTTTTTTTCTTCCTTTCAAGAAGCTCAGAAACCCTCAGTCATGGATCACTATTATGATCCCATATTTCAGTCCCCACGATTCGAACACAGCATAACCAGAGAGAAATCTCATAAATACACAGATTTTTGCCACTATAAATTCCTAACACCAGGTATCTTTTTCCTTTTATTTTTTGATTGGTGTATAATTGCTTTACAAGGTTGTGTTGGTTTCTGGTATGCAACATGAATCAGTCATTAGTATACATGTATCCCTTCTCTTCTGAGCCTTCCTCCCAGTCTCTATCCCTCCCTCCTTCCCTCCCTGTGCTGTACCACAGCTTCCTGCTGCTGCTAAGTCACTTCAGTCGTGTCCGACTCTGTGCCACCCCACAGAGGGCAGCCCACCAGGCTCCTCAGTCCATGGGATTTTCCAGGCAAGAGTACTGGAGTGGGGTGCCATTGCCTTCTCCACATCTTCCTCTAGCTATCTAATTTACTCATGGTGACTGAACACCCACGGGCTTCCCTGGTTGCTCAGTGGTAAAGAATCTGCCTGCCAGTGCAAGAGATGCTTGTTCAATCACTGGTTGGGGAAGATCCCTGGAGAAGGAAATGGCAACTCACTCCAGTATTCTTGCCTGGGAAATGCCATGGGCAGGGGAGCCTGGTGGGCTATAGTCCACTGGGTCTCAAAGATAATGGATACAGCTTAGCAACTAAAGAACAACAGGCTAACACTCAGCATTAACGTGGTCTTAACACCTCTTCAGTTAAAAAAAAAAAAAATCTGTTCTGAAAAGTATTTATTCTTGTTCCCATCTCCTAGATCAATTAAACTTTTGAAACCTTCTTTAGTTTATTCGTATCTTTCCTCTCACTCTCAACAGATGACATTTTTTATTAACATCACACACACACACACACAGAGCAGGCACACACACACACACACACACACACACACACACACAGAGCAGGCACACACACACACACACACACACACAGAGCAGGCACACACACACACACACACACACACACACAGAGCAGGCATTGTCTAACATAAAATGCCTCTGTTATTTCTCACACAATCCAAAACTCTTTATTACCCTTTCGGAGAATATATATTACTATATTCCAGATGGAGCCCTTCGTCTGAGTGTTCCATAAGGAATCAAACTAATTGTATCTGAAAGTCAAATAATTATATTCTATCCAAATCTGCTTCTATGCCTATCTTCTTTCTTGTTGAATGGAACCTGAGTATTTTCAATTTCCCTACCCAAAAATCTTGGACTCTCCCTACCCTTCACTGCTTTTCTCCTCATGTTTAATTAATCGAAAAGTGCTCTCTGTTACTCGTTGTGACTTCTTCTCAAACGTTCTGCCAGTGTCATTTGATTCATCATTGCATCATAGACCTTTAGTTAGCACGACTCCTAGCCAGGCCCTACCCTTCTGTGTGCAAAATGGTTTTTCTAACACAGCAGCGTGATAATATTATTTTGGGTTCTGGCTTTCACTGTCACCTGCTGGAATGTTTTTTAAACCTTTATTTTCCAAGTAAACATTAATCCTAGTTATTTAAAGTCAATTAAAGCTGAGTTCCTTTGCTTTGGGGATGGTACAGGAGAGGTCTAAGTACAGGGAAGTCCTAATCTTTCTGCCTCTCTCCTACCCCTCATCACCCCTCTTCCCCAGGCTGGATACATCCCCTCCTGAAGTGCCCTTGCTGAGCCTCCAGGGCCTGGGCAGGACAGTTAAGAAGGTGACGAAGTCTGAGTTTCATAGCATTAAGTCCATGCCATGGGCTTCCCTTGTGGCTCAGCTGATAAAGAATCCACTTGCAATGCAGGAGACCTGGGTTCAATCCCTAGGTTTGGAAGATCCCCTGGAGAAGGGAAAGGCTACCCACTCCAGTATTCTGGCCTAGAGAATTCTGTGGACTGTATAGTCCATGGGGTCGCAAAGAAGACACAACTGAGTGACTTTCACTTCACTTCAGGCCCATGCCATGCAGCTTGCAGGAGGTTTCCCAGATGGCACTAGTGGTAAAGAACCCATATGCCAATGCGGGAGACCTAAGAGATATATGTGCTGTCTCTGGGTGGGAAGATCCCCTGGAGCAGGGCATGGCAAGGCACTCCAGTATTCTTGCCTGGAGAATTGCATGGGCAGAGGAGCCTGGTGGGCTACAGTCTGTGGAGCCGCAAAGAGCTGGGCATGCCTGAGCAGACATGCATGCATGCACATGCAGCTTGCGTAGTCTGCCTCCAGCCCTCGTTCTCTGTTTCCTTGCCCCATGGACCCAGATTCTTTTCATGCCCAACTGTTAGCTGTGACTTAACACGTGCTTTGCTTACTCAGGACTCTGAACTTTTCTGCATGATGTTTTCTCTGCCCTTATTTCATAGCAAACACAGTTCCTTCATGTCTCAGAGAGTGCTTCATTCTAATTCAAGAGGGTATGCTGTGTTCCGTATTAGGGACGCAGTGATGGGAGAGATGGGGTCCCTAGAGAATGCAGCTGAAGCACCCTGGGCACCCTTGTAAAAGTCCCACCATCTGCCGCTTGCAAGATAGCTGGCATATCCATGCCTATCTCCAGCTCCCACCTGTGACTGTTGTACAACATGCATTCTTAGAAATAACCCACTTCAGCTAAATATCACTTCTTTTTGTATAAGATAGCAATTCACAGTAGATATTTGTGACATTTGTAATCTTCCTTTCTCTAAAAATAGGGCAATTAGAAGAGGAGGTTGTATGGTTTATTAGATGCTTCAAACACTCATTCTGTATATTCCTGTTGGGCTCCCAGGGTCCAAAATATTAACTTCATAACAGTAAAGTGAAGTCAAGTCACTCAGTTGACTCTGACTCTTTGCGACCCCATGGACTGTAGCCTACCAGGATTCTCCATCCATAGAATTTTTCAGGCATGAGTACTGGAGTGGGTTGCCATTTCCTTCTCCAGGGGATCTTCCTGACCCAGGGATTGAACCTGGGTCTCCCACATTGCAGGTAGACACTTTACCGTCTGAGCCACCAGGGAATCTCCCTTATAACAGTAAACGTTCTTTATTAGCCATCAGTTTAGTTCAGTCACTCAGTTGTATCTGACTCTGTGACCCTATGGACTGCAGCACGCCAGGCCTCCCTGTCCATCACCAACTCCTAGAGTTTATGCAAACTCATGCCCATTAAGTCAGTGATACCATCCAACTGTCTCATCCTCTGTTGTCCCCTTCTTCTCCTGCCTTCAATCTTTCCCCAAATCAGGGTCTTTTCAAATGAGTCAGCTCTTCACATCAGGTATCCAAAGTACTGGAGTTTCAGCTTCAACATCAGTCTTTCTAATAAACAACCAGGACTGATCTCTTTTAGAATGGACTGGTTGGATCACCTTGCAGTCTAAGGGACTCTCAAGAGTCTTTAACACCACAGTTCAAAAGCATCAATTCTTTGGCATTCAGCTTTCTTCACAGTCCAACTCTCACATCCATACATGACCACTGGGAAAACCATAGCCTGACTAGATGGACCTTAGTCGCAAAGTAATGTCTCTGCTTTTGAATATGCTATCTAGGTTGGTCATAACTTTCCTTCCAAGGAGTAAGTGTCTTTTAATTTCATGGCTGCAATCACCATCTGCAGTGATTTTGGAGCCCCCCAAAATAAAGTCTTACACTGTTTCCACTATTTCCCCCTCTATTTCCCATGAAGTGATGGGACCAGATGCCTTGATCTTCGTTTTCTGAATGTTGAGCTTACTCTCCTCTTTCACTTTCATCAAGAGGCTCTTTAGTTCCTCTTCACTTTCTGTCATAAGGTTGGTGTCATCTGCATATCTGAGGTTATTGATATTTCTCCCGGCAATCTTGATTCCAGCTTATGCTTCTTCCAGCCCAGTGTTTCTCACGCTGTACACTGCATAGAAGTTAAATAAGCAGGGTGACAATAAACAGCCTTGACGTCCTCCTTTTCCTATTTGGAACCAGTCTATTGTTCCATGTCCAGTTCTAACTGTTGCTTCCTGACCTGCAAGAAACCCTCAAGAGGCAGGTCAGGTGGTCTGGTATTCCCATCTCTTTCAGAATTTTCCACAGTTTATTGTGATCCACACAGTCAAAGGCTTTGGCATAGTCAATAAAGCAGAAATAGATGTTTTTCTGGAACTCTCTTGGTTTTTCCATGATCCAGTGGATGTTGACAATTTGATCTCTGGTTCCTCTGCCTTTTCTAAAATCAGCTTGATTAGTTTACAGGGCCTCAGATCAATCATAGGTATCATTTACTTTGTGATGTGTTCTAAAAATTAGTAGCAAGCAAAAAAATATGCCATGATATTAGGTATTTGCTTTTATTCACTAGAACAGAAGTCCTATGAAAATGGGATTTTCATCTGTGTTGTTCAATATTTGATCTCCAGTGCCTAGAACCTAGTTTTACATGAATAATACTAAAGGTCTTTAATATTTATTTAGGTTTGGGACTCCCTGGTGGCTCAGCAGTAAAGAATCCACTTACCAATCAATGCAAGAGACAGTTTTTTTTTTTTTTTTTTTTTTTGACCCTCTGTTGGGAAGATCCCCTGAAGAAGGAAATGGTAACCCACTCCAGTTCTTGCCTGGGAAATCCAGAGAGCTTGCTAGGCTACAGTCCATGGGCTTGTAAAAGAGTTAAACATGACTTAGTGACTAGATAACAACAACATGCTTATAAAGGATATGCTAGTTGTATACCTATTAAATGGAAAGAAAAATAATTCATAATCCATTTCCCTAAGAGAAAATGCAGGTAAAGATTTGGTAAATATGTATTTTTATGTGTGCATGCTCATACATGTAAGCCAGTGTATACACAGTCTTCTCACAAACCTGTATTAAGTGGAGGGCCCAAGGACTGATCTGAATGGAACGTGAACGTTTAAGAGCTCTCAGCCATGGCTAAGATCTCTAATTTCCTTCCAGAAGTTTATGAAATAATCAATGTAGGTACTCTCGAGAGTCTTGAAAACCAGAGTCTTAAAAGATCATTTATTGAGAGGCAGGAGACAGATTTCACTGATTTGGTTTTTGCTCTCTAGTGCCACTAAAATGTACTTAAAGCTTGAAATAATCCTGCATCAGGTTGCCTTTTAAATTGTGGGTACACAACTGGTCTTTGTTTTCTTGAATGCAAAATGGAAATAATGTCTGTCTTACTGGGTCATGTGAGACTCAAACATGTAATTTACATTAACAATGCCAGCTATTACTGTTATTGAAAAACAGGTCATTTTTCTGTATTTCAGTTTGCAGATACAGAATAAAGATCAAATTCAGTGTGGTCTTTTTCCCTTTACAATATCATACATCCAGTATAGTAAAACTTAAAGAGTATTATTAGGGACTTCCCTGGTGTTATAGTGGATAAGAATCTGCCTTGCAGTGCAGGGGACATGGGTTCGATTCCTGGTCCAGGAGGATCCCATATGCCATGGAGTGACTAAACCCATGGGCCCCAAATACTAAGCCAGTGCTCTGGAGCCTGAGAGCCACAACTGCGGAAGCCTTGTGGGCCCTAGAGCCCATGCTTGGCCAAAAAAGAAGCGCTCATGAGAAGCCATACACCGCACCGAGAGAGTAGCCGCCACTCACCGCAGCTACAGAAAAGTCTGCGTGCAGCCATGAAGACCCAGCACAGCCAGATTAGTTAATTATTTAATTAAAAATAAAAAGTATTATGGAGATTTCATTTTAATGTGACAAACAGAGGAATCTTGGTAACAGGACTTTTTACATGTGGTGGTTTAATTCCCACACTTACTTAGAGTATATTTTGGGAACTGAGATTAATTCAACCAACTCTCAATATGCTGCCTGTGGACAGACAATGTGTCGCCTGCACTGTGGTTGCCACTAGCTCAAGGTAGTACTGAAATGTAAATTCAACAATCAGTTAAAACAATTCAGTTCTTTACTCAAATACCAGCCACGTCTCACGCTCTAAATAACTATGTGTTGTTAATGGCACTGTATTAAACAGTGCAATGTATAGAACATTTCTATCATGGCAGAATATTATACTGGTCAGGACTGAGAAAAAAGTCTTATTTTTACTGCTTTTTGAAAAGAGCCCAAAGTTTGAAATAAGATATGCGTGTATGCTCAGTTGCTGAGTCGTGTCTGACTCTTTGTGACCCCTGGGATTTTAGCCCGCCAGGCTCCTCTGTCCATGGGATTTTGCGGGCAGAAATATCGGAATGGATGGCCGTCTCCTTTTCCAGGTGATCTTCCTGACTCAGGGACTGAACTCACATCTCCTGTGTCTTCTGCATTGGCCGGAAGATTCTTTACCCCTGAGCCACCTGGGAAGCCTTGATATGTGATTATACTATGTGATAAACTGCTTGAGAAGCCTGACAAATTTCTGCAAATTGAACCAGTATAAAAACTGGGAAAACCAAATTACCAGAGTGTTTTCTTGCATGATAACTTTATAATTTTAATTTGTGTTATTAGTTTTGAATATTTCATTTTAATAGAGGAAGGGAAATAATGGAGATAACACTACCATTTTCATTATCTGGAATGCTAGTGTTTGAAAATAAAATAAACTGGAGCAGAGACGGAATTGAACATGTACCAAGACAGATTTGCTAATAATTGAACCTTGAGACTGGAATTAAATATATCTATTAGAACAGAACCTTTAAAGTCATTGTTTCAAGAAATGGAGTATCCATATCAGAATACAATGAAAATAAGGTGTTTGAAGAATTTGTTAGTGATAAACAATATTCAATTTGACTAATGCTAATTATTTTTGTACTTAAAACTTTGCAAAGAAGAGTGTTTATATATGTGTGTATATATACATATATATAAAATCATCATAAAAGCAGAAAAATGCCGTCAGAGTACAATTTAATTATTCCCAATAAAACTAATAGACTATAATTGCCATGCTTATTTTTCACTTTATTTTGTACTTTGTTGTACCTTGTAATATATATTACATGTGTATAGCTATATATGGGTCTGTGGACATAAATGGCATGTGTGCAGGTGTATACACTTCACTTTTGTGGGGAAATATTTAAAGAAGCATAACCTTAGGCAAGTCAGAGAATGTGTGAATTTGGATGTCAGTCACATGATCTTCAGAACTAAATATTGACCACTTGAAGCAAAACAAACACACCTTGCTTCTATACCTAGCTTCACGTACAGTTCCAATTGTGAAGAGAGAGTTTCACCAGTGATTGGATGGGTTAAAATGGGCTTTGTTAAAGGGAAGTAGGCTTTTGAGCCTCTTCTTCAGAGGCTATTACTGCTAAAGAGAAATGTAGATTTCCATGTACCATCTCACTTCATGTAGGCAGGAAGCCAGGCTTGCTATGTTCATTTGCTATTTGCAGTCTCCTGTGTTTTCTGTATAACCCTTAGCACAAACTGCTTAAAAGGAAAAGACTTTTCTTCAGGAAGTGTACTTTCTGAGAGATGAGTAAGTACTGGGTAAGACCTACAGCCAAATTTAAGGACAGGAAAAATTTTTTACAGGGTAGAGTACAGATGTAAAAATAACCTCTGTGAAGACAGATTGAGGCCCTATGACCTGTTTTCAAAACATTAAATGAAAAATAAACATTTTCACACATAAGAAAAAGTGGGCTGATCTAAGGGAGAAAGTTGGGGCAGGAACCGTCTCAAGCTTTTTTAATGCTACTAAATCCTCAAGATTTAGCAGTCCAGCTCTCTCTACTTTTTTTTTGTTGTTGTAAAGTAATTGTGAAAAAGGCCTTTGACATCTTATTTGTTTCTGTGATGCACCCTATAAATCTTTGCAAAAAGTACACATGTTACCTCTCAAATTTAGCTGAAATTGGGCTTAAGGAAAATTGGATTAGTTCTTCATTATGTGTTGTCATATATACCCATAATTTCTTTTTTAATAACTTTTAAATTCTGCAATTTAAGGCATCATAAAACTTTTAGTTTACAATATATCATAAATGGCAAATGGTCATTTTGTTAAGCAGAAACAATCTTAGTAGGGTAACATGTTTCTTGACCAAAAGTAGTATTAAATTTAAATTATACATCATGTTCACTATGTACATGACATACAAGAAAGGCAAGCAGAAAACTGTGATACTCATGTTCTCCAAATTTTTGTGTTCAGTATTATGAAAACTGATACTGAGATACCATGACCTTTGTTTTATAAATACAGATGATCATAAATGAAAAGATGTAAGTGAAAATGGATATTTTTTTGTCTTTCTTCCAGGTGAATGTGACAACACACGCTTTTTATTCTTTCTTATTTTGTACTGAGTTGTAGTGTAAAAGAATTAAATGTAACTTATTAAAGCATTTCAGTGCCATAAAGGGGGAGCATAGAAGAGAGGATTAGCTCATCACACAGGATGAGTTAGGTCATAGTTTATCCAACCATAATTCAAGTGCTGTGTTCTCCAAGTCTGGAAGTTATGGCCACATGAAGGATCAGTGCCAAAATGTCTTTTATCATAGACTGAAACTGCTTATTCCTGCAGCTGGTGAAGCTTTAGATGGTTAGTTAGAAGTAGTCAGGTGTTTTCTTTTTAAAGCTCAAGACTGTCTTCTATTCTCTGCCCTTGGTTTATAAAAGTGACTGTATTACTTTGCATTAGTATACAGTGACACTTTTGTCAAGGGGGGAAATCAGTTTATAATGTATGTATTTGTATATGTGTGTGTGTTTCTTTTTCAATAACGGTAAATAGAAGTAGCATGAATGTGAAGCATAGAGGTATATTTGAAATAAGGCTTTGGTAAAAACGAAAGATGTAAAGCACTGTTTTTCAAACTGTGGGTTGTGGTCCATAATGAATTCAACTTAAGGGGTCTTTGACAAAAGAATTTTAAGAATGAAATAGAAGAGAACAGGTTAAGAGAGGAAGGAAAATATTAGCACATGTAGGAAACCTACATGGAGCATGAAATGGCAACCCACTCCAGTGTTCTTGCCTGGAGAATCCCAGGGACGGGGGAGCCTGGGGGGCTGCCGTCCATGGGGTCGCACAGAGTCGGACACGACTGAAGCGACTCAGCAGCAGCGGCAGGAAACCTACTAGTATGTGTGTTTGTATTTGTGCTGGATTAAGATGTAAATTGTTTTTCTTACTTTTTCTTCCTATTGGCCTGGAACAAACATAGTCTGTAAGCTATTAGTGTAGACTAAAGGAGATAAATTTGCTAGTTTTGAAACTCTGGCAGTTAATTCCACTAAGGTTGTTTCTCTTCTGTAAAATGGTACTCATGCAGGCTCCTTCACAGGGTTGGTGGGAGAGTTAAGTAAGATGATGTTTCAGGTTCAAGTGCCCAGCATGGTTCCTGCCACATGTCACACACTCAGTAAATGACACATTTTCTTAGCAGTAACCTTGTGACTACTAAACTAACTTCTGACTTTTCATAATGCATGAAATTGTATTCTTGGATATCTTGAAATGGCTGAAGGAAATGACAGGTATTTTATCAAAGTTACACATGGAAGGAAATAAACTAGAGCAACAGATGTCATTAGGTTGAGGTGTGCTGGTGAATGACAGATGAATGACAGGCTTTTAGACTGTATTTGGTTAAGGTTATTCCTTCCGTTCCAGTAACTCCTGGTTGATTAGGAACCGTATAGCCATTTGCCCCATTAGCTTCTCATCTTCATACGTTTCATATGACCAAACAGACCTCAAAGGATGATCGGGGTTTACCTTGTCAGATGCATATGGTCTTGTTTCAGAGGCTTCTCTCATAGGATGAAACTATTTATTGTGAAAAGGTTTCAGCTTATTCATCATCATCCAGGTAATCTGCTGTCATTAGCTCTTATGACTAGGCATTCAAGTTGACTACCCTTGTCTTGGAATAGGCACAATGAATAGGTGTCAGAAACAAAGTATGGACCATATTTAAACTACAGTTGTATAGTCTTACTTCGCTAATTAAATGTCGTGTTTATCCAGGTTTTTTGTATGTTCTTTTTCTCTTACCCATGGGAAGATTCCTTGATGGCAAAAAGGATGTCTTTTGCATGATTAGACATAAATTCATGTTTTTATGTATGAATGATACCTGGTTGTCAGTATATAAATCGTATTGCGACAGATTCACATTTCCTCAGCTTTTTTTTTTTTAAATGAAAGACCATTTTTCAGTCTTCCAAATGATTTACAGCTGCCACTGCCTAAAGTGGAGAAAGGTGGAATAGGAAAGTAGTGTTTCATGCTTTGAATTCTGTCCACCAACCAACCCTGGGCAACAGAATTCTGACCCACATACCCTCCAGTGAGTCTGCAGAGCAGCCCCCATGTCCCTGAATGCCAAAGAACTCTCCATTACTTAAAAGAGTCATGGAATGTCTGTCTCCGCTGTACTAGTACCAGAGGTTTGGGTTGTTTGATGCCTAAGAAATATGCAGTTCTTTATATGGTCTATGCATTCATTATCTCTCCATTTCCTTTTTTTTTTTTTTTTTTTGGTTTGCTTGTTTGAGAGGACTGTGAATTTCTTTAAGTATGTAAAGACAAATAATTTTTTTTCCAGGTCTGAAAATGAATAAAGGTGCCATCACCCCTCCTCGTACTTCTCCAGCGAACACGTGTTCCCCAGAAGTAATCCATCTGAAAGATATAGTCTGTTACCTGTCTCTCCTTGAAAGAGGAAGACCTGAGGATAACTGGAGTGTATGTGCTTCTTCATTTAATTTACTTGTCATGATTGTGGTGGGGGAAGGGGCTGGATATTGACAGACTTAAAATTTTTTCTACTATGGTTGCCTACATTCTTATTAAATGAAGTGACCTTGGTTATTAATAATAAAAAATCCTCCAACTGAAAATCAGACAGTTAAAAGGTATTAAGAATCTTTCAGTTTTAGGTTATTATTGATCAAAGTCCATTTATTACTGAGTATTTGAGTATGTTTATCAATTGACCTATTTTTTTTTTTTTAATTTGCTCAGTTTGTTAACCAGGTTATGTTGAAAAGTATCTTTTGTGTTCTTTTGGAAAATGCTTATTTCTAATATATAAAAGATCTTCTCATTAGTCAGAAAGAGGGTTCAGTTCATTATACACAGTCAACCCGAGCCTTTCTCTTTGGAAATCTTCCTTGAACGCTTCTGCACTAAGTTTCTTTGCAAGGAACAAATAATTTCTTAAATGCCAAATATGAGAGTTTCATTTATAGAAACTAACTCTGAATATTATAATTAAAGAATAGCCATTTTCCTTCTAGCATGTAGCAGGCATTTCTGATAGAGAATTTCAATCTAGTTGAAAGGAAATGTGATCTCTCTAATAAAATACAGTTACTGAGCTCTCTCTGGTGGCAGACTGTACTCATTGCAAGGCAGGAAAATACTTTTTTTAAACCTTTACTGTAAGCCCAGTCATTTAATAATCTATTCTGTCTCTAAAGTCCTTGCTAAATATAGACCTGGTAGTTTGTTCGGTAATCTGATTAGCCTGGTTATATTAGATAGCATTAAAATGAATTAAACATTCTTGCTACTGGGATGATAGTAAAGACAATGAATCCTAAATTTGATATTTTTAAATCAAATATAGAATATTATGACAGCTCAGGACTATGGTTAGGTAGCATGCTTGGTTAAATTTAATGATAACTTTAAAAATAATATTTCTGTTACTAATAAAGAATTTAATGTATGATTATTTAAGTCACACCTGCTTAGTTATGAATAAACCATATTAACATCATTCTTTAAATGCATATTTATTAGTTCTAAATGTTGAATATTTGCATTTCAAGATTTATTTGTATTCCTAAGAACCTGTAGAAATCTCTCTCATTCCAAAATAAATATTAATGTTTAGTGAATTTCTATTGAAGTAAAGGCCAGCGAGAAAGTTTTCTCAGGTGTTATCAGGGCCAAGTTTGGGATGATTTTAAAAATCCAAAAACAAATATTCTATTCCAGGTCTGAGAATGAATAAAGACAACATCACTTCTCCCAACACAGTCTTTGTGTTCCAGTTTAATTATTTTTAAGTCAACTGGAAGTATTTGGTTTTTAAGGTAGATTTCTTAAGAGGTATGTTTTGGTATGTTTTAAGTTCTCTCTTTGAATCTTTGAATCCGTAGTCTTTGTCCACTATTGCAAGGCAGAATGTTAACCCAGGAATGATTCAAAAACATTTGATGAATCAAGTCAAACCTGACCTGCCGCTTACCTTTCTTCAGTGATATCAATCCCCGTCTGTCTCTTCTTTGAGTTTTCCAGCTCTTTTTTGAGCTTATCACATTCAGTTGCATTTTCTTTTTGTCTTAACCATATCTTTAGATTTTCCTCATAGACAGACGTGTTAGCTCCTGACATTACTGCTGTGGTTTTCACCAGGTCTGCAAAGTAAATGCATTTCAATTTCAGAAGCACATGAAGGTACCAGCTATGTTATGGTTTTCTTTTCTACCATCCTCAAGTTTGGAGGACCTTAAACAGGTTCTTACTCATCTGGAGCTTGTGTTTGTGTCTGTTTTTTAAGTGCCAGTGCTTGGTTCCTTGCTCTACCAATTAAATCAGAAACATTTCTTTCATGTACTTCCCTAGCCATGTGCTTGTACATTTTCCCTTTTACAGTTGCACATTTACAAATTCCTATATGCAGGTCAGGGAAATGATGGAATTCCAGTTGAGCTATTTCAAATCCTGAAAGATGATGCTGTGAAAGTGATCTACTCAATATACCAGCAAATTTGGAAAACACAACAGTGGCCACAGGACTGGACAAGGTCAGTTTTCATTCCAATCCCTAAGAGAGGCAATGCCAAAGAATGCTCAAACTACCGCACAATTGCACTCATCTCACATGCTAGTAAAGTAATGCTCAAAATTTTCCAAGCCAAGCTTCAGCAACACATGAATTGTGAACTTCCAGATGTTCAATCTGGTTTTAGAAAAGGCAGAGGAACCAGAGATCAAATTCCCAACATCTGCTGGATCATGGAAAAAGCAAGAGTTCCAGAAAAAAAAAATCTCTTTCTGCTTTATTGACTATGCCAAAGCCTTTGACTGTGTGAATCACAATAAACTGTGGAAAATTCTGAAAGAGATGAGAATACCAGACCACCTGACCTGCCTCTTGAGAAACCTATATGCAGGTCAGGAAGCAACAGTTAGAACTGGACATGGAACAACAGACTTGTTCCAAATAGGAAAAGGAGTATGTCAAGGCTGTATATTGTCACCCTGCTTATTTAACTTATATGCAGAGTGTGTGTGAAGTTGCTCAGTCGTGTCCGACTCTTCGCAACTCCATGGACTGTAGCCTACCAGGTCCTCCCTCCATGGGATTCTCCAGGCAAGAGTATTGGAGTGGGTTGCCATTGCCTTCTCCAGGGGATCTTCCCGACCCAGGGATCGAACCCTGGTCTCCCGCATTCCAGGCAGATGCTTTAACCTCTGAGCTACCAGAGTACATCATGATAAATGCTGGGCTGGAAGAAGCACAGGCTGGAATCAAGATTGCTGGGATAAATATCAATAACCTCAGATATGCAGGTGACACCACCCTTATGGCCGGAAGTGAAGAGGAACTAAAAAGCTTCTTGATGAAAGTGAAAGAGGAGAGTGAAAAACTTAGCTTAAAGCTCAACATTCAGAAAATGAAGATCATGGCCCCTGGTCCCATCACTCATGGGCAATAGATGGGGAAACAGTGCAAACAGTGTCAGACTTTATTTTTCTGGGCTCCAAAATCACTGCAGATGGTGACTGCAGCCATGAAATTAAAAGATGCTTACTCCTTGGAAGAAAAGTTATGAGCAACCTAGATAGCATATTCAAAAGCAGAGACATTACTTTGCCAACAAAGGTCCGTCTAGTCAAGGTTATGGTTTTTCCAGTGGTCATGTATGGATGTGAGAGTTGGACTGTGAAGAAAGCTGAGCGCCAAAGAATTGATGCTTTCGAGCTGTGGTGTTGGAGAGGACTCTTGAGAGTCGCTTAGACTGCAAGGAGATCCAACCAGTCCATTCTAAAGGAGACCAGCCTTGGGATTTCTTTGGAAGGCATGATGCTAAAGCTGAGACTCCAGTACTTTGGCCACCTCATGAGAAGAGGTGACTCATTGGAAAAGACCCTGATGCTGGGAGGGATTGGGGGCAGGAGGAGACGGGGGCAAAGAAGATGATGTGGCTGGATGGCCTCACTGACTCAATGGACGTGAGTCTGGGTGAACTTTGGGAGTTGGTGATGGACAGAGAGGCCTGGTGTACTGCAGTTCATGGGGTCGCAAAGAGTCGGACACGACTGAGCAACTGGACTGAACTGAACAGGTATCCTACTCAAACTCTCCCAAAAATTGAAGAGGAAGGTAATCTTCCAAACTCACCCTATGAGGCCACCATCATCCTAATATGAAAATCTGACAAAGATGCCACACAAAAAAAGAAAACCAGAGGCACATATCACTGATGAACATAGATGCAAAAATCCTTAACAAAATTCTAGCAAATGGAATCCAACAACATATTAAAAAAATCATATAAAATGACCAAATGGGCTTTATCCCAAGGATACAAGGAGTCTTCAATATCCACAAATGAATCAATGTAGTACACCACATTAACAAATTGAAAAATAAATGCCGTATTGTTATCTCAATAGATGCAGAGAGAGCCTTTGACAAAATTCAACATCCTTTTTTGATAAATACCCTTGAGAAAGCAGGAATAGAAAAAACATACCTCAACATAATAAAAGCTATATATGACAAACCCACAGCAAACATTATCCTCAAAGGGGAAAAATTGAAAGCATTTCCCCTAAAGACAGGAACAAGACAAGGGTGCCCACTCTCACCACTACTATTCAACAGAGTTTTGGAAGTTTTGGCCACAGCAATCGGAGCAGAAAAACAAATAAAAGTAATCTGGATTGGAAAAGAAGAAGTCAAACTTTCACTGTTTGCAGATGACATAATCTTCTACATAGAAAACCCTAAAGACTCCACCAGAAAAATACTAGAGCTAATCAATGAATATAGTAAAGTTGCAGGATATAAAATCAGCACACAGAAATTCCTTGCATTCTTATACACTAACAATGAGAAAACAGAAAGAGAAATTAAGGAAACAATTCCATTTACTGTTGCAATGAAAAGAATAAAATATTTAGGAATATATCTACCTAAGGAAACAAAAGACCTATATATAGAAAACTATAAAACGCTGTTGAAGGAAATCAAAGAGGACATATAGATGGAGAAATATACCATGTTCATGGATCAGAAGAATCAATGTAGTGAAAATGAGTATACTACTCAAAGCAATCTATAGATTCAATGCAATCCCTATCAAGCTACCAATGGTATTTTTCAGACATTCATATGTTGTGTTACAGTTACAGATTCTGAAAAGTTTTTCAATAAGTTTTTAAAAAATTTAATTGTTGTTATTTGTTGTGCCTGTGTACTTAGTCACTCAGTTGTGTCCGATTCTTTGCGACCCCACAAACTGTAGCCCCCCAGGCTCTTCTGCCTGTGGGATTTCCCAGGCAATAACACTGAAGTGAATTGCCGTTTCCTTCTCCAAGGAATCTTCCCAACCCAGGAATCAAAACAGCATTTCCTGGAACTTCTTCACTGCAGGAGGATTCTTTATCATTGAGCCATCAAGGAAACCCCTGCTAGTTAATTTAATTCATACTTATTTCCAAAATGGTTATGACTTATTAAACACAATATATACTAGAGAGAAGAAACTAAGAAAATCAAAATTAACACAAAAGTGGATATGATGAAACACCTGATATAATTAACTTTTGCAGCTGAGTGTGTTTTGGAGTCTCAGTTTTCAAGTATAAGTAATAACATTGCCTTAGGTCAGAGATTCTTGAAATTTATCACATGTAAGAATCACCTGCAGGACTTATGAACACACTTTCTGGGCCCCAGCTCCAGTCATTCAGCAGGCTTGGAATGGGATTTTAGAATTTTCAGGTCATGCTTATGTGGCAGGAACCACATTTTGAGAAGCATTGGTTTATGCAATTCCTTTTGTCTGATGAAAATACATAACATACACCCACATACACAGACACACAATTCACCTGAAACTACAATTGTTTCTTGAAATTGTTGGTGACAGTATTTGATATGATTTCTCTGGATTATTAGAGAAGGAAATGGCAACCCACTCCAGTATTCTTGCCTGGAGAATCCCATGGACAAAGAAGCTTGGCAGGCTACAGTCCATGGGGAGTCGGACACGACTGGGTGACTTTCACTTCACTTGCCTGAGTTATTACATAAATGAATGGCACAGTTTTAAATGTCTTCCCCCCCACAAAACAATGTTTTATAGATCTATTCAGTGATTGCTGCCACTTCTAATCTCTCCACCTCTCTTCTCTGCCAGGCATTTACAAAATGTTTAGAAGAAAGCATTTTTTTCCCATTGAAAGGAAACTAACAAACCAAAGCTCTTGAACTTTCCCCTGATTGCCCAAATGTGGGCTTTGCAGGTACTGAGACCACTCTCCCCCTGAATCAGTACAAGGTATTTATCCACCTGCTCCCATGAACCCTTGGAAAGTATGTGTGCATGCATGCGTGTGCATGTCCTGAAGTTGTAGAGGAATTATATTTTTATGTCTCCTTGTTGGCACAAGTTACCAACCATCCAGACACATAGATAAGAACATTGTGCCAGGGCCGACTTGCCCTCTTTCCTTTAAGCCCACAACAGTGCTTTATGGAGAGTCATTCAGTACATCCCTCTTAGAGTCTCCTTACATTCCTCAGATTCTGTGACCTCACCTCCATTTTATTTCAGCCACTCACTTTTGTTGCTGCTACTGCTGCTGCTAAGTCACTTCAGTCGTGTCTGAGCCCTCTTTCCTTTAAGCCCACAACAGTGCTTTATGGAAGTCATTCAGTACATCCCTCTTAGAGTCTCCTTACATTCCTCAGATTCTGTGACCTCACCTCCATTTTATTTCAGCCACTCACTTTTGTTGCTGCTACTGCTGCTGCTAAGTCACTTCAGTCGTGTCTGACTCTGTGTGACCCCATAGACGGCAGCCCACCAGGCTCTGCCATCCCTGGGATTCTGCAGGCAAGAACACTGGAATGGGTTGCCATTTCCTTCTCCAATGCAGGAAAGTGAAAAGTGAAAGTGAAGTCGCTCAGTCGTGCCTGACCCTCGGCGACCCCATGGACTGCAGCCTTCCAGGCTCCTCCGTCCATGGGATTTTCCAGGCAAGAGTACTGGAGTGGGGTGCCATTGCCTTCTCCGGCCTGCCAATGCAGGAGATGGAAAAGACTCAGGTTTGATCCCTGGAGGAGGGCATGGCAACCTACTCCAGTATTCTTGCCTGGAGAATCACATGGACAGAGGAGCCTGGTGGGCTACAGTCATAGCGGTGCAAAGGGTCAGACACAACTGAGACGAATTAGCACATATGTGCAAGCCTTGTAATTTCCAAAGACTACTCTTATTCTAAACATTTATATTCTGGGATTTTACTTGTACTATAGCCTGTGTTCACTTAACTTACTCTCCAACTTTTAATTAAAATATTTATAGCACAGTTCTCGAGAACTTGGATGCTTCATTTCACTAATTGAATGAATCTTAGGTTTGGCACTTATTATCTAAGTGATCTGGGCACATGTGTAAAACCTCTCAGGCCTTAGTTTCCTCAGCTGTAAAACTGATATAATAATAATGTCTATCTTGTATGTTCCTTTAAGGATTAAATGAACCATTATTTGCTAACATAAATTCCTTTACATTTCTGTGAATGTTAAGTGAAATAAAAATGAGAATTCTCACCCCTTGACCACTTCCTCTTGAGCTTGCCTGCATTTTTTGCATCTCCCACCCCATCATGTAAAGACTGATTCATAATCTGTGAGGTCAACCATTCCTTTTCACTTAGGTTTGTAAGTCCAGTTTATTTGCTAATATACTAAGCTGCCAGAGATATTGTGAAATACAAATACAATTCAATGGATTATAACTCTACTCACAAACCTCAGCTGGCTTTCAGTGCCTGTAGTGTTTCTCTAATCATTGATTTTCCTCTAGTTAGAAGTTCTTTAGGTGTTTCGTTACTTCAAACACCTACTACGTAATCATCATTTCACTGAGCTGTGAATTCTTGTAACTTCCTCTCATATTACGTAAAGCTTGTCGGCTTTTACACCTGTACTTTCCTCTTTCTTTTCTGACTCAGGATGAATGTGTGCCTTTGATCATTCCCCACTGAGTAGCTCACACAAAAGTGAGCCCTTAACTTAGCATCCATATACAAATCTAGCTCCACAATTTGACCCCAACCTACTTGGCCCATTTCAGACTCTTTTGTTGACCATGATGGCTACTCCATTTCTTCTGAGGGATTCCTGCCCGCAGTAGTAGATATAATAGTTTTCTGAGTTAAATTCACCCATTCCAGTCCATTTTAGTTCGCTGATTCCTAGAATGTTGACGTTCATTCTTGCCATCTCCTGTTTGACCACTTCCAATTTGCCTTGATTCATGGACCTGACATTCCAGGTTCCTATGCAATACTGCTCTTTACAGCATCAGGTCTTGCTTCTATCACCAGTCACATCCATAACTGGGTATTGTTTTTGCTTTGGCTCTATCCCTTCATTCTGTCTGGAGTTATTTTACCACTGATCTCCAGTAGCATATTGGGCACCTAATGACCTGGGGAGTTTCTCTTTTGGTATTCTATCATTTTGCCTTTTCATTCTGTTCATGGGGTTCTCAAGGCAAGAATACTGAAGTGGCTTGCCATTCCCTTCTTCTTTCCCTTCTTTCAGAGATGACAGAATGATCTCTGTTCGTCTCCAAGGCAAACCATTCAATATCACAGTAATTCAAATCTATGCCCCAACCAGTAATGCTGAAGAAGCTGAAGTTGAACGGTTTTATGAAGACCTACAAGATATTTTAGAACTNGATGGCTGGATGGCATCACGGACTCGATGGAGGTGAGTCTGAGTGAACTCCGGGAGTTGGTGATGGACAGGGAGGCCTGCTGTGCTGTGATTCATGGGGTCACAAAGAGTCGGACAGGACTGCGCAACTGAACTGAACTGAAGTGAACTGAACAATGTTTTATAAATGTTGTCCTAATTCACTGTCAAGAGATTTAAGTGCATCCTGTTGTGATTCCATTGGGTAAAGACTCTTGGAAGAGTGTACATGATTTACTTGGAAACATATAACTTTTTTTTTTCTTTGCTGCTCATGCTTTATATACATTTCCTCTGAAACTCATAGCCATGGTACTACAAGTCTTCCAAGTGAATCATTGAAACTTGGGGTCTTTTTGGGTGCCTGTGACAAACAGCTGTAATTTATCCTTGTATCATTCATCTATTCAATCAACAAAAAAATGAAAATATGCTCCAATGAAGACATTTTATTAATATTAATTTTTAAACATTTATATCTTGTGAGATGTTCACATATTAAAGTATCATGATTACTGCACAAAGTGGTGTCTGTAATAATAAGCTCAGGGGAAATGAGAGTGCATGGGTGAGAGAAATATATACATATAGCAGGGTATCTGGAAATGTTTCTGAGAAAATAATTCTTGAACCAGGTTTTGAAGCTCTAGGTGAAGGCAAATGGAAAGCAAATGTGATGTGGATACAAGAAAAAGGGACAGATTCCTGTCATAGAATAATTTGTTTAGATGAGTAAGATA
Organism: Aepyceros melampus; assembly: GCA_006408695.1. Lineage (NCBI taxonomy): Eukaryota > Metazoa > Chordata > Mammalia > Artiodactyla > Bovidae > Aepyceros > Aepyceros melampus. The sequence continues at coordinate 688,989 of SJXQ01012207.1, forward strand.
ACCTCATGGGGCAAGAAGTGCTGTGTCATGAGTCTTGGTAGCTAAGTAAAATTTTAGAGGGTCATTGTATTAGTTTCATATGGAAACTATGTAAAAAAAAATTACACTAACAGTGACTTCAAATAGCACAAATGTATTGTCTAAAATTCTGGAACTTGGAAGCCCAAGGTGGAGTCTCACCTGGCTACAATCAAGGTATTGATAGTGTTTTGTTCCTTTTGGATGCTTTAACAAAGAATACATGTATCAGCCTTTTCAGCTTCAAAGGTGACTCATACTCCTTGGCTTAGCATCCATTGTCTGTCTTCAAAATATGCAATGCTACATCTCTCTGACTATTCTTCCACAGTCACTTTTCTCTCACTATAACTGGAAAATTTTCAAGTTGAGGGACTCATATGACTAGACTGTGTTCACCTGGATAAAGAAGATAACTAGTCATCTTTATTTCCATAATGTAATCACACCTGCTAATTTCCATTTGCCATTTGAAACAATATATTAAAATAGTCAAAGAATTAAAATATGGGCAATATTGGAGAACCGTTATTCTGCCTACCACAGTCATTAGAGAACTTTGGCCAGGAGAGTAAAATGTGTAATTACAGCATTTTAGAGATACTATTTTCACACTGATCTTTCTATGACTTAATTAACAACTCAATCAAAGCATATTTATATTTACAATCCTTTTATCTGTTTCACCTTCCCAGACTGCTTGAAGAGCTGTGCTAAATACCAAAATAAGTCTGTTGTACATAATCTGATGCAAACTATCTTAAATAAAAAAGAGAATTTATTCTTGCACAAATGTTTGGAAGTAGACTTGATTTGAAATACAGCTTGACCCAGGGATTACATTCTATCAAATGATTTCTTTTTAATTTAACAGTTTGGCCTCCACTGTGCTAGTTCATTTTTCAGATAAGCTTTTCCTTGGTGGTTTCAAAAGAACTATAATTAATTCTAATAATTATAAACTTCCCAGATCATTTCCCATAAATAATATGAGTTTATTTTCACTGATTTCTCAGAAAAAAATATTCATTTTTTCCCCTCATTGGCTCTAATCTGAATCAAGTGCTGCACCCAAGAGTATGGGAGTCAAAGTGTCAAAGTTACAAATATCCCTGAGCTGGTAATGGAGGTCAATTTGAATTACACTTAATTACAAAGGTTGAAAGGGTAAGAGGAATAGTTTTTACAGAGGAAAGGAATTCAATATATCTACAAACCAAAACAATGATTATTTGTTATTCTTTTCAGGCTAATGATCTTGCTCATGTTTACATTTCAGTCTTTCCTAATCCTCTTCTTTAGTTTCATTCTATATTTTAGATATACCAAACTAATTAACATACTTCTCAAATTCTTTCATAGCTGCATATTTTCCTCTTAATTTGCTTTATCTGGAATCCTAACATATTTCTTTCTACTCTATCCATAAAACACACAGAATACACCTTACCTGTGAAGGATATTCCTAGTCACATTCAATGCTCATCTCTGTAACTTTTTCTAAATTCTTTTCTTTTGCTTTTTAACTATTTATCATTTATTATTATTATCATTTTTTTAACTCTACAATATTGCTGGTTTTGCCATACATTTCATAGTATGTATTTTAGTATTCCATATTTCTGAGATGGCATTTTTAACTATATTTTAACTTGTTGGTCATTGCAGGAAAATGTAATCAATTTGAGTGGCAACAACATGTGGCGTTTGATACAGTGAAACTTAGAATCATAGATGCAAATTAATTGCACTCTTCTTCCTAATAACAGTTTTGAAAACAATAAATAATAGATAATTCCAGTAGATAGAGATTAGCATATCACTTTATTTCTAACAAAGTTGATTGAGAACTTTTCTTGGGAATAAGAAAAAGTAGATTTGCAGATACTTCCCATGCCCCCAGTAAAGTTTGTGAGAGAATCCCACAGGAAAATGAGAGTCTATAGAGCAATAAACATATCTAGAATTATCCATTGACAAGTCTGGAGAGTAGTTTAATTTTTTTTTTTTTTTAAGACAAAGACTGAAGTCCTATGATTTATAGCCTCTTAGTGGGTTAGCTCCATCTAAAGCAGCAACATATGGCAATGAGCATCATCTATCAGCCAGATAACTTACTCTTCAGCCATGGGGAAATAAGTAACATATAGGTCAAGAGGTGTTTTTTTGTTTGTTGGAATATTATCACAAAGCAAAATTAGAACTGAAGGGAATCTTTCTCTCCAGTATTATGCAGTCCTTAAATACTGACACAGTCTGTTGGATGCATGGGACAGCCAATTTTTTGAAAGTACAATATAATAAAAAGTCCGGATGATCACCCCCAGCTTTGTCTGGGTAGCATGAAGGCATTAACAAACAATATGTGAAAGATGAGTGTGACTGTGTTCCACTAAACCTCTATACACAAAACTAGGCAGTAGTCTTGTTTAACAACTGGCTAAGGCACCAATACATGTACTTGAGTAATACTGACCCATTTTACAAAATCCTCTACATATATACACAGTCTTTTAGTTTCCCTTTTGTTTTTGTTGTTCAGTTGCTCAGTCATGTTGGTTACTCTTTGCAACCTCATAGACGGCAGCATGCCAATTTCCCTCTATATGTGCTTTTAGTGCATAATTTTGAAAGACTCCCAAGGAAATGAAAATATAACATAAATTTATAGAGGTATTCAATCAAGAGTCCCCTCTATCTCCCTTTTTTCTGTCCTTCCCATGTGACTAGACTCCTAGATATTTAGAGACTTTATTATCTAGGGGCTACTAGTTGAATTGAGACTTCCCTGGTGTCTGAGAACTAAAGCATTTGTCTGCAATGCAGGAGACCCGTGTTCAATCCCTGGGTCAGGAAGACCCCCTGGAGAAGGGAATGGCAACCTGCTCAATAGTCTTGTCTAGAAAATTCCATGTATAGAAGAGCTTGGTAGGTGATAGTCCATGGGGTCACGAAGAGTCGGAAATGACTGAAAGAAAACACTTTACTTCAGTTGAATCAGAGCCAGTAATTATTAGTCCACAGTTAGTATCTCTAGATTCTGGGATTGGCTTGGCAACATTATACACCAACTCAGATATTTATAAGAGTTTGTTTCCTAACATTTCCATCTATTTCACCCCTGTTGAAATATATATGACCTAATACTTTGGTGGAATTTTAGGTAGGAATTTAGGCATGAGCAATGAAGAGTCAAGAAGCAAAAGTTAGAACTGGACACAGAACAACAGATTGGTTCCAAATAGGAAAAGGAGTACGTCAAGGCTGTATACTGTCACCCTGCTTATTTAACTTATATGCAGAGTTCATCAAGGAAACACTGGGCTTGAAGAAACACAAGCTGGAATCAAGATTGCTGGGAGAAATATCAATAACCTCAGATATGCATATGACACCAGCCTTATGGCAGAAAATGAAGAGGAAGTAAGGAGCCTCTTGATGAAAGTGAAAGAGGAGAGTGATGTGTGGCAAAACCAATTCAATATTGTAAAGTAATAAATAATAATAATCAATTAATAAAAAGTTGGCTTAAAGCTCAACATTCAGAAAACTAAGATCATGGCATCTGGCCCCATCACTTCATGGGAAATACATGGAGAAATAGTGGAAACCGTGTCAGACTTCATTTTGGGGGGCTCAAAAATCATTGCAGATGGTGATTACAGTCATGAAATTAAAAGATGCTTACTCCTTGGAAGGAAAGTTATGACCAACCTAGATAACATATTAAGCAGATACATTACTTTGCCAACAAGTGTCCGTCTAGTCAAAGCTATGACTTTTCCAGTGGTCATGTATGGATGTGAGAGATGGACTGTGAAGAAAGCTGCTTTTGAACTGTGGTGTGGGAGAAAACTCTTGAGTCCCTTGGACTGCAAAGAGATCCAACCAGTCCATCCTAAAGGAGATCAGTCCTGGGTTTTCACTGGAAGGATTGATGCTGAGGCTGAAACCCCAATACTTTGGCCACGTCGTGAGAAGAGTTGACTCACTGGAAAAGACCCTGATGCTAGGAAGGATTGGGGGCAGGAGGAGAAGAGGATGTCAGAGAATGAGATGCCTGGATGGCATCAGCAACTCGATGGACATGAGTTTGGGTAAGCTCCGGGAGTTGGTGATGGACAAGGAGGCCTGGTGTGCTGCGTTTCATGGGGTCGCAAAGAGTCAGACATGACTGAATGACTGAACTGAACTGATGATGGATAGCCTAGCCCCAAAAAATTCAACTTGATCTCTAAACCCCACCTGAAACATGCCCCAGCATGAACCAGAAGATCTCACAGATATGCTACAAAATAACCACCGAGACTTTAACAACTCCAGTACATTTACCTTGGTGCACAATGGATACAAACTAACCATAGGGACTTTTCCAACTTTAACACACAGACTTTTGATGCACAACTGTGTCCTCAAGTGACCTTAGGCAGCCAAGAGCCATTTAGGGTTTATAAAATATTCTATACATATATACATACATCTGATTATAACAGACTGAATTGTGGGAAAGACCTGCCCAATAGAACTTGCTGTTATGTAAATTGCAACTGTCAGTCAAAACTCTCAGTTCTCACAAACCTGGAAGAATATGAAAAAGTCCTGTCCTGAAAAACCTGTATCTTATCAACCTGGGGCCATTGCCTCTCTTGACTTGGCCCACCTCTCCCTTCAGGTATTCTTTCTTCAATAAAATTTTGGCATGGATAAGACATCAGATTCTTCTTTGTGTCCTTACAAAGAACTGAGGTCCACAAGCAAGGGTCCTCTTTTGACTCTCCATATCCACTAACAGGATTATTTTACAATGTCTTTTTTGCTCATTGAAATAATTCTTTCTAAGGCATTATTTCCATGTAGTGTCTGATTCATGTTGCCACCACTTTAGTCAGTCTGTTAATCCTGCTATTGTTTTCATTGGCTCACAAATATGAAATGATCAATATCTTACAGGATTGATTTGTCCACAGCAATTAACACTGCTTATCATAATAAACTGTTTTCCAAAGTATCATGTGACAATTCAATGGCAAAATATTACCCATAGTTATAATGGGTTGGCCAAAAAGTTCATCCCAGATTTTCCATAATACTCAGTTCAATTCAGTCAGTTCATTCACTCAGTAGTGTCCGACTCTTTGCGACCCAATGAATCACAGCATGCCAGGCCTCCCTATCCATCACTAACTCCCGAAGTTTAACCAAACTCACATCCATTGGGTTGGTGATGCCATCCAGCCATCTCATCCTCTGTTGTCCCCTTCTCCTTCTGCCCCCAATCCCTCCCAGCATCAGAATCTTTTCCAATGAGTCAACTCTTCACACGTGGTGACGAAAGTATTGGAGTTTCAGCCTCAGCACAGTCCTTCCAATGAACACCCAGGACTGATCTCCTTTAGAATAGACTGGTTGGATCTCTTTGCAGTCCAAGGGACTCTCAAGAGTCTCCTCCAACAGCACAGTTTAAAAGCATCAATTCTTTGGCACTCAGCTTTCTTCACAGTCCAAATCTCACATCCATGCATGACCACTGGAAAAACCATAGCCTTGACTAGATGGACCTTTATTGATAGAGTAGTCTCTGCTTTTGAATATGCTATCTAGGTTGGTCATAACTTTCCTTCCAAGGAGTAAGCGTCTTTTAATTTCACAGCTGCAATCACCATCTGCAGTGATTTTTGAGGCCACAAAAATAAAGTCTGACACTGTTTTCACTGTTTCCCCTTCTATTTCCCATGAAGTGATGGGACCAGATGCCATGATCTTCGTTTTCTGAATGTTGAGCTTTAAGCCAACTTATACACTCTCTTCTTTCAATTTCATCAAGAGGCTCTTTAGTTCCTCTTCATTTTCTGCCATAAGCCTGGTGTCATGTGCATATCAGAGGTTATTGATATTTTTCCCAGCAATCTTGATTCCAGCTTGTGCTTCTTCCAGCCCAGTGTTTCTCTTGATGTACTCTGCATATAAGTTAAATAAGCAAGATGACAATATACAGCCTTGATGTACTACTTTTCCTATTTGGAAAACATCTGTTGTTCCATATCCAGTTCTAACTGTTGCTTCCTGATCTTAATACCGATTTCTCAAGAGGCACATCAAGTGGTCTCATATGCCCATCTCTTGAAGAATTTTCACAGTTTATTATGATCCATACAGTCAAAGGCTTTGGCATAGTCAATAAAGCAGAAATTGATGTTTTTCTCGAACTCTTTTGCTTTTTCCGTGATCCAGCAGATGCTGGCAATTTGATCTCTGGTTCCTCTGCCATTTCTAAAACCAGCTTGAACATCTAAAAGTTAACAGTTCATGTATTGCAGCAGCCTGACTTGGAAAAGTTTGAGCATTACTTTACTAGCATGTGAGATGAGTGCAATTGTGTGTAGTTTGAGCATTCTTTGGCATTGCCTCTCTTTAGGATTGGAATGAAAACTGACCATTTCCAGTCCTGTGGCCAGTGCTGAGTTTTCCCAATTTGCTGGCATATTGATTGCAGCACTTTCACAGCTTCATCTTTCAGAATTTGAAATAGCTCAACTGGAATTCCATCCCTTCCACTAGCTTCATTTCTAGGAATGCTTTCTAAGGCCCACTTGACTTCACATTCTAGGATGTTTACCTCTAGGTGGGTGATCACACCATCATGATTATCTGAGTCATGAAAATCTTTTTTGTACTGTTCTTCTGTGTATTCTTGCTACCTCTTCTTAATATCTTCTTCTTCTGTTAGGTCCATACCATTTCTGTCCTTTATCGAGCCCATCTTTGCATGAAATGTTCCTTTGGTATCTCTAATTTCCTGAAGAGATCTCTAGTCTTTCCCATTCTGTTTTTTCCCTCTATTTCTTTGCATTGATCACCGAGGAAGCCTTTTTTTTTTTTTTTTTCTCTTCCTGCTATTCTTTGGAACTGTGCATTCAAATCATTATATCTTGGTTTTTCTCCTTTGCTTTTCACTTTTCTTCTTTTCACAGATATGTGTAAAGCCTCCCCAGATAGCCATTTTGCTTTTTTGAATTTCTTTTCCATGGGAATGGCCTTGATCCCTGTCTCCTCTACAATGTCACAAACCTCATTCCATAGTTCATCAGGCACTCTATCAGATCTAGTCCCTTAAATCTATTTCTCACTTCCACTGTATAATCATAAGAGATTTGATTTAAGACACATCTGTATTGTCTAGTGGTTTTCCCTTCTTTCTTCAATTTAAGTCTGAATTTGGCAATAAGGAGTTCATGATCTGAGCCACAGCTAGCTCCCAGTCTTGTTTTTGCTGACTTTATAGAGCTTTTCCATCTTTTGCAACAAAAAATATAATCAATCTGCTTTCGTGTTGATCATCTTTTGATGTCCATATCTGGAGTCTTCTCTTGTGTTATTGGAAGAGGGTGTTTGCTATGACCACGTGTTCTCTTGTCAAAACTCTATTAGCCTTTGCCCTGCTTCATTCCATAATCCAAGGGCAAATTTGCCTGTTACGCCAGGTGTTTCTTGACTTCCTACTTTTGCACTCCAGTCCCCTATAACGAAAAGGACATCTTTTTTGGGTGTTAGTTCTAGCAGGTCTTGTAGGTCATCATAGAACCATTCAATTTCAGCTTCTTCAATGTTATGGGTTGGGACATTGGCTTGCCTTACAGTGATATTGAATGGTTTGCCTTGGAAGTGAACAGAGATCATTCTGTCATTTTTGAGATTGCATCCAAGTACTGCATTTTGGACTCTTTTGTTGACCATGATGGCTACTCCATTTCTTCTAAGGGATTCCTGCCCACATTAGTAGATATATGGTCATCTGAGTATATTCACCTGTTCCAGTCCATTTTAATTCACTGATTCCCAGAATGTTGACATTCACTCTTGCCATCTCCTGTTTGACCACTTCCAATTTGCCATGATTTGTGGACTTAACATTCCAGGTTCCTATGCAGTATTGCTCTTATAGCATCAGACATTGCTTCTATCACCAGTCACATCCACAACTGGGTATTTTTTCTTGCTTTGGCTCCATCCCTTCATTCTTTCTGGAGTTATTTCTTCACTGATTCCAGTAACATATTTGGCACCCACCAACCTGGGGAGTTCCTCTTCAGTGTCCTATCATTTTCCCTTTTCATACTGATCATGGAGTTCTCAAGGAAAAAATAGTGAAGTGGTTTACTGTTCCCTTGTCCAGTGGACCACATTCTGTCAGACCTCTCCATCATGACCCTTTCATCTTGGGTGGCCCCACATGGCATGACTTAGTTTCATTGAGTTAGACAAGGCTGTTGTCCATGTTTGGCTAGTTTTCTGTGATTATGGTTTCAGTGTGTCTGCCCTCTGATGCCCTCTTGGAACACTTACCATCTTAACTTGGGTTTCTCTCACCTTGGACATGGGGTATATCTTCACGGCTGCTCCAGCAAAGCTCAGCCACGAGTCTTACCTTGGATGAGTTGCTGCTCCTGACCTTGAACGTGGAGTAGCTCCTCTCAGCCCTTCTGTGCCTGCACAGCCACTGTTCCTTGGACATGAGGTTGTTCCTCTCGGCTGCTGCTTCTGATCTCAGATGTGGGGTAGCTCCTCTCTGCTGCCACCCCAACCTCGGACTTGGGATAGCTCCTCTTGGCCGCTCCTGCGCAGTCACAGCCTGGCGCTTCCGGTCACTGCCCCTGACCTTCTGTGTGATCTGTCATAGGCACCATGCTTCTCCCATAAGATACTACGAAAACCCAAACGAACTTTTTGACCAATCCAATATAACTGATGAAATTGTGAGCAGATATGTGAACAAAAGTAATTGACTCTATCAGCTCTATGTAAAACTGTTCATAAACTTTCAGTTTATTTGAAGTACAACTCAAGGGTAGAATTCTATATCTCTGACATCTGTACAAATAACATGTCGTGTTTTAAAAATAAATAGATCTAAATTTTCACCTGAAAATCATTAATTAAATTCTCATTTGAAACAATTTGACTAGGGTAATGCTTCATAAAGTTATAAATCAGGGTATATCAAAATTACCTGAAAAGTTCACATTATTTTTGCTCTGTTGAGAAAAGAGATAATAAAAATGTTTACAGTACAGTTTTGAGGATTAACTGGTATAAAATATATAAACCCTTGCCATAATGGCTGGCAAATAATGGGAGCTTAAACATATTAACTTTATTATGATGATAATCTCTGGTGCTTCACTTTTTTTTTTTTAAGTGAGAGAATCAAAAATATTAATGTTTGCTTTCAATATAATGATTTGTCATGAAAGCACTGGGTAAAAGTATAGGTATATTTATGACATAATACATAAGATATTTTATATCTTCAAAGTAATTTTGTTAACTGTTTTAGGCATCTGAAATATTAAAAAATAGTAAAAATTCCAGGTATTTTATATGCTCATTAATAAGTGAATAATGGCTGAATAAGTGGGTGGAGCAGCTAAGAAGAAAGAGAAATTTCTGTTAGTGGTGACCTTTGTTCTGATGGTGGAGAAATGTTAGCAGCTGGCATAATGAAAAACTTGATTATAAACAACCATCTTGTCATTTTCTGATTAGTCTTTGAAGTCAGTATCTAAGAATAATTGAAATCCTCCTGCTGCCCTTCTGAGCTAACTGGCAAACAGGTAAAAGTAATCTAAGATTACAGTAGTTTCAAAACCTAGATAATAATTGGAAATATTTAGGAAATAATTAATTTTGTTTTAGAATATTCAACTGACGTAGGTAGCATTTTCCCCCTAATGTTGAATTTTGTTTTGTTTTTGTACACTAGACACAATTCTCGACCAGTTATATCTTGTTTAAAAATTCCAATGTCTTGAACTTTTCTTTAAACATATAACATAAATGTGCCAGCTAGTATGTTTGTCATCTGCATGTTTAAAAGGAGATGAAACCAGGTCTTCTGTTCTTCCCTCACTTCCCTGTAATGAGTATTTTTGTTATTATTTTTAACCATGTTTATTGGCAATATAGGACAGCAGTTTTCTTCTTTAATATCTTCTCATTTTAATTTTAGATTATCTTGGCTACACAAAGCAATTAAGGATGGTTTCTTTATTCTTATTTTGAATAGACTTTGTGCAAGATTAGCTTTATCTTTTATTTCTAATACCCGATAGAATTTCAGTAAAACTATCTAGACCTAGAGAGTTCTTAACAAGAAGATTATATCTTGAACATTATGGATAATCTGATACAGATCTGGATTCTGTTTTCTTCCTCTAAAGTATGTAATGCAGAAAAATTTGTTAAACTCAAACTCTAAACTCTGACTCTCAAATGGTGGTTTGCAGCTAAATTCTCCACTTTGTTATTTTAGTCTTCTAACCATTGCTTTCTTTTGAGTACACTAGAGCTTGCTCAAAGCAGATAGTAAGTTCAAACAAGAAGGCAGGAAGTGTTCATATACAAATTTTGTACCTCTTCTCAGTAGCTCTTTCTTTCTGGAATAGTAGCTCTTTCTATCTCACTTTCCACCCTGAAACCACAATAGCCTCACTCTGACTCCCCAAGTCATTAAGATTATAGTTTTCTGATTACTTTTCAGCTCTCTTGGGAAGGCCCATTAAAGAGTGCCCCCAGGTAGGCAAAAACTTATATAGTTGCAAATTCCATCCAATTTGTACCCTGTTCCAAGGTTAGACTGCCAGTTTCTGTCTGCTTATGGCCACTTGCCAGTGTATTTAAAAGGCTATGTCATTAAAAACATTTTGTGCAGACATTTTAATTTTTATCTGCAAGAGTCTAAGTCTGTGAACATTTTGAAAAGCTTATTCTTGGACTTTACCTCTGATCTACTAACTTAGAATTCTGCATTGCTTAAGACTTCTATGGTATACTATAATCATCAGTCAGAACTGGAAACTTTTCTGTAGTAGCCTAGATAACCTTAGAATATTGTAAATAATTCCTGGAAAGTATTAAGTAAAACTTAATTGGTATAAAAATTTCTACCTTTAGAATTCTAATAAGTAATGTTTTTTCCATGATTTTAAGAGCTATAATTTGAGGTTAAAGAAGACATACAGATGGCTAACAAACACATTAAAAGATGCTCAACATCACTCATTATCAGAGAGATGCAAATCAAAACCACAATAAGTATCATTTCACACCAGTCAGAATGGCTGCGATCCAAAAGTCAACAAGCAATAAATGCTGGAGAGGGTGTGGAGAAAAGGGAACCCTCTTACACTGTTGGTGGGAATGCAAATTAGTACAGCCACTATGGAGAACAGTGTGAAGATTCCTTACAAAATTGCAAATAGAACTGCCTTATGACCCAGCAATCCCACTGCTGGGCATACACACCGAGGAAACCAGAATTGAAAGAGACACGTGTACCCCAATGTTCATTGCAGCACTATTTATAATAGCCAGGACATGGAAGCAACCTAGATGTCCATCAGCAGATGAATGGATAAGAAAGCTGTGGTACATATACACAATGGAGTATTACTCAGCCATTAAANTCCCACTGCTGAGCATACACACCGAGGAAACAAGAATTGAAAGAGACACGTGTACCCCAATGTTCATTGCAGCACTATTTATAATAGCCAGGACATGGAAGCAACCTAGATGTCCATCAGCAGATGAATGGATAAGAAAGCTGTGGTACATATACACAATGGAGTATTACTCAGCCGTTAAAAAGAATACATTTGAATCAGTTCTAATGAGGTGGATGACGCTGGAGCCAATTATACAGAGTGAAGTAACCCAGAAAGAAAAACACCAATACAGTATGCTTACACATATATATGGAATTTAGAAAGATGGTAATGATAAACCTGTATGTGAGACAGCAAAAGAGACACAGATGTATAGAACAGCCTTTTGGACTCTGTGGGAGAGGGAGAGGGTGGGATGATTTGGGAAACTGGCAGTGTAACATGTATGATATCATAAGTGAAATGAATCGCCAGTCTAGGTTTGATGCAGGATCTAGGATGCTTGGGACTGATGCACAGGGATAATCCAGAGAGATGGTGTGAGGTGGGCAGGGGAGAGGTGGGGGTTGGGATTGGGAGTTCATGTACACTTGTGGCTGATTCATGTCAATGTATAGCAAAATGAATACAGTATTGTAAAGCAAAACAAACTAAAAAATAAAAATTAATTAAAAAAAATCTTCCTCCAGGAATTTATCTCTCCTCCAGCTAGTTCTAATTGGGCCTGTTACAACAAACTGGCAATTGAGATTTAATCATATAAACGTCAGATCTAGGACTTGGAACTCAGGAATACTTCCAATTCAGTGTCTATTCTCCAAACTAAGGCAGTCCTATGCCCCATTTTGACAGGAGTTATCATAGTCATAGGGCTTCCCTGGTGGCTCAGAGGTTAAATCGTCTGCCTGCAATGCAGGAGATTTGGGTTCGATCCCTGGGTTGGGAAGATTCCCTGTAGAAGGAAATGGGAACCCACTCCAGTATTCTTGCCTGGAGAATCCCATGGACAGAGGGGCCTGGAGGGCTACAGCCCATGGGTTGCAAAGAGTCGGACATGACTGAGTGACTCTTGGTATTGGTATCATAGTCATAGATACCCCACACCCGAGGCCAGGGGAGTAGCTGGGAGGAGCTACTCCAGGTCCAAGGAGTGGTGGCTGCATGCATGCAAGAGGGCTGAGAGGACCTACTCCACATGCAAGGTCAAGAGGGGCGGCAGTGAGGAGATATCCCTCATCCAAGGTAAGGAGCAGCAGCTCCACTTTGCTGGAGCAGCCGTGAAGAGATACCCCACGTCCAAGGTAAGAGAAACCCAAGTAAGATGGTAGGTGTTGCAAGAGGGCATCAGAGGGCAGACACACTGAAACCATACTCACAGAAAACTAGTCGATCTAATCACACTAGGACCACACACTTGTCTAACTCAATGAAACTAGGCCATGCCCTGTGGGGGCTTGTGGTCCACTGGAGAAGGGAATAGCAAACCACTTCACTATTCTTGCCTTGAGAACCCCATAAACAGTATGAAAAGGCAAAATGATAGGATACTGAAAGAGGAACTCCCCAGGTCATTAGGTGCCCAACATGCTACTGGAGATCAGTGGAGAAAGAACTCCAGAAAGATGAAGGGATGGAGCCAAAGCAAAAACAATACCCAGCTGTGGATGTAACTGGTGATAAAAGCAAGGTTCGATGCTGTAAAGAGCAATATTGCATAGGAACCTGTAATGTCAGGTCCATGAATCAAGGCAGATTAGAAGTGGTCAAACAAGAGATGGCAAGAGTGAACATCAAAATTCTAGGAATCAGCGAACTAAAATGGACTGGAATGGGTGAATTTAACTCAGATGACCATTTTATCTACTATTGCGGGCAGGAATCCCTCAGAAGAAATGGAGTAGCCATCATGGTCAACAAAAGAGTCCAAAATGCAGTATTTGGATGCATTCTCAAAAATGACAGAATGATCTCTGTTTGTTTCCAAGGCAAACCATTCAGTATCACAGTTATCCAAGTTTATGCCCAACCAGTAATGCTGAAGAAGCTGAAGTTGAACAGTTCTATGAAGACCTACAAGACCTTCTAGAACTAACAGCCCCAAAAGATGTTCTTTTCATTATAAGGTCAGGAATCCCTCAGAAGAAATGGAGTAGCCATCATGGTCAACAAAAGAGTCCAAAATGCAGTATTTGGATGCATTCTCAAAAATGACAGAATGATCTCTGTTTGTTTCCAAGGCAAACCATTCAGTATCACAGTTATCCAAGTTTATGCCCAACCAGTAATGCTGAAGAAGCTGAAGTTGAACAGTTCTATGAAGACCTACAAGACCTTCTAGAACTAACAGCCCCAAAAGATGTTCTTTTCATTATAAGGGACTGGAATGCAAAAGTAGGAAGTCAAGCAACATCTGGAATAACAGGTAGATTTGGCCTTGGAATACAGAATGAAGCAGGGCAAAGGCTAATAGAATTTTGCCAAGAGAACACACTAGTCATAGCAAACACCCTCTTCCAACAACACAGAGAAGACTCTACACATGGACATCACCAAATGGTCAACACTCAAATTAGATTGATTATATTCTTTGCAGCCAAAGATGGAGAAGCTCTATATAGTTAGCAAAAACAAGACCTGACTGTGGCTCAGATCATGAACTCTTTATTGCCAAATTCAAACTTACATTGAAGAAAGCAGAGAAAACCGCTAGACTATTCAGGTATGACCTAAATCAAATCTCTTATGATTATACAGTGGAAGTGGGAAATAGATTTAAGGGCCTAGATCTGATAGATAGAGTGCCTGATGAAATATAAACAACTGATTCATGTCAATGTATAGCAAAATGAATACAGTATTGTAAAGCAAAACAAACTAAAAAATTAAAATTAATTAAAAACAAACAAACAAAACTCTTCAAACATATGTAATACAGACTTGAGGCAGTTGTCACTACATTAATATTTGATGCCTGTCTCCAGAACTTTTGACTGCAAGAAATATTCATTGGTTTATGCTGTCATTATGTTGAAGTATAGCATTAGAAATGATATTTTCCAAACCTATTAAAATTCAGTTGCATATATGCCTCATATCTTGACTCAAACAAAGCTTTAGGAAACAGGAAATAAAAATTTCCAAAACAAAACAAAAATTGCTTGAGGTAGAACTTTCATGTTTTCTGAAAGAGCTATTCTGAGTCCACTATATTTTGATTATTTGTAACACAGAGCCATTTCAGGAAATCCTAACCTGGTTTGAGATTGCTAGGGCTCATACTTAAGGAAGCAAATAAACAAAATATCATTTAGTATCCATTAAAATATGTCTTAAAGTGAAATTATCAAAGATAATTACATGAGACCATATTAAGGCCTTCTTCAAATATTATTCTTAAATTAGATGGGATAAAATTAGAATTATTTTGTCATAATAATTTGGGAGCTATATTGAAAATAGCTAATTTTTATAAGTTCCATATTTTTAATCTCAAAAGATATCCTTTGACACTAAAAGTTTCAGTTAATTGTACTTTCCACAGCTGTGTGATGACCTTTCTGGGGTACTTATATACTAAAGTTATAATAATAGGTTTTTGTGTTTTTCCAGTAGTCATGTTTGGATGTGAGAGTTGGACTATAAAGAAAGCTGAGCACAGAAGAATTGATGCTGTGGAACTGTAGTGTTGGAGAAGACTCTTGAGAGTCCCTTGGACTGCAAGGAAATCCAACCAGTCCATCCTAAAGGAGATTAGTCCTGGGTGTTCATTGGAGGGACTGGTGTTGAAGCTGAAACTCCAATACTTCGATCACATGATGACGAGAGTTGACTCATTTGAAAAGCCCTGATGCTGGGAAAGATTGAAGGCAGGAGGAGAAAGGGAAGACAGAGGATGAGATGGTTGGATGGCATTACCAACTCAATGGAGATGAGTTTGAGTTGACTCTGGGAGTTGGTGATGGAGAGGGAGGGCTGGAATTCTGTGGTCCATGGGGTCATCAAGAGTCGGACATGACCGAGTGACTGAACTGAACTGAAAATGTCTATGTTACCTAAAGCAAACCACTGATTCTACCAAAGCAATCTTGAAAAAAAGAACAAGCCTAAAGTTATCATGCTCCCTCATTTCAAACTGCCAAAACTATAATAATCAAAACAGTGTGCTACTGGCAGACACAGATACATGGAAGAGAATTGAGAGCCCAAAATAAACTAACACGTATATAGACAATAGCAAAGTAGTAAAAAACCTAATGGATAAAAATAGTCACTTTAATAAATGGTGTTGGAAAAACTGAGCAACCATAACAAAATAATGAAACTAGATCTCTATCTTACATAAAACACAAAAATTTACCCAAAATGTGTTAAAATCTTAAATGTAAAACCTAAAATGAAAACTTCCAGTGGAAAACATAAGCAGTTTGCTCTTTTCTTTAAGACTAAGCAATTTTAATTTATTTATATTTAGAGGATAATTACTGTATTGTGCTGATTTCTGCCATGTATCAACATGTATCAGCCATAGATATATGTGTGTCCCTTACCTCTTTAAACTCCCTCCCACATCCTACCCCATCCTACCCTCTAGATTGTCACAGAACATCGGGGTTGAGCTCTGTGTATCATACTGCAAAATCTCTGTTTGTGGGATAGTGAGCAAATTCTATTTTACATATGGTAATGTATGTATTTCAATGCTACTCTCATCACTCATCTCATCATCTCCTTTCACTACTGTGTCCACAAGTCTGTTCTTTATGTGTACACTTCCTTTGTGGCCATGCAAATGTGTTCATTGGTACCATCTTTCAAGATTCCATATATATATGTGTGTGTGTGTGTGTGTGTGTGTGTGTTAATATACAATATTTGTTTTTATTTTTCTGACTTACTTCACTCTGCATAATAGGCTCTAGGTTCATCCACCCATAAGAACAGACTCAAATGCACTCCTTTTTATAGCTGAGTAATATTCTATTGTACATATATACTATAAATTCTGTATCTGTTTATCTGTCAATGAGCATCTAAATAGCTTCCACATCTCAGGTATTGTAAATAGTGCTGCAGTGAACATTGGGGTAAATGAGTCTTGTTAATAATGATTTACTCAGGGTATATTCCCCATAGTGGGATTGTTGGGTTATATTGTAGTTTTATTTCTAGACATTTTTTTGGAATCTCCATACTGTTCTCCACAGTGACTGTATCAATTTACATTCCCTCAAACAGGGTACTTGAATTACCTTTTCTTCATATCCTTTTCAGTATTTATTGCTTATAGATATTTTGATGATGGCCATTCTGACCAGTGTGAGGTGATACCTCTTTGCATGATAGATTTGCATTTCCTTAACGATGAGTGAAAAAAGCTGAGCACCGAAGAATTGATGCTTTTGATTTCTGGTGTTGTGAGAGTCCCTTGGACTTCAGGGAGATCCAACCAGTCCATCCGAAAGGAATTCAGTCCTGAATATTCATTGGAAGGATGGATGCTGAAGTTAAAACTCCAATATTTTGGCCACCTGTTGCGAAGAACTGACTCACTGGAAAAGACCATGATGCTGTGAAAGAATGAAGGCAGGAGACGAACGGGATGACAGAGGATGAGATGGTTGGATGGCATCACCAACTCAGTGGAGATGAGTTTGAGTAAACTCTGGGAGTTGGTGATCGACAGGGAGGACTGGCATGCTGTGGTTCATGGGGTCATGAAGAGTCAGACATAACTGAGTGATTGAACTGACCTGAACTGAATAGTGAGTGATGATGAGCATATTTTCATGTGTTGATTAACCATCTGTATGTCTTCTTTGGAAAAATGTCTGTTTAGGTCTTCTGCCCACATTTTCATCTTGTTGTTTGTTTCTCTGTTATTAAGCTGCATGAGTTGCTTGTATAGTTTATAGATTATTCCTTTGCCAGTTATTTCATTTGTGATTTTTTTCTCTATTCTGAGGGTTGCATTTTCTCTTATTCTGAGAGTTGCATTTTTATCTTGCTTACAGTTTCCTTCCCTGTGCAAAAGCTTTTAAGTTTAATTCAGTTCAGTTCAGTTGCTCAGTCATGTCTGACTATTTGTGACCCCATGAATCACAGCATGCCAGGCCTCCCTGTCCATTACAAACTCCCAGAGTTCACTCAGACTCACGTCTATCGAGTTGATGATGCCATCCAGCCATCTCATCCTCTGTCGTCCCTTTTACCTCCTGCCCCCAATCCCTCCCAGCAACAGGATATTTTCCAATGAGTCAGTTCTTCGCAACAAGTGGCCAAAATATTGGAGCTTCAACTTCAGCATCCATCCTTCCAATGAATATTCAGGACTGAATTCCTTTCGGATGGACTGGTTGGATCTCCCTGCAGTCCAAGGGACTCTCAAGAGTCTTCTCCAACACCACAGTTCAAAAGCATCAATTCTTTGATGCTCAGCTTTCTTCACAGTCCAACTCTCACATCCATACATGACCACTGGAAAAACTATAGCCTTGACTAGACGGACCTTTGTTGGCAAAGTAATGTCTGTGATTTTCAATATTCTATCTAGGTTGGTCATAACTTTTCTTCTAAGGAGTAAGCGTCTTTTAATTTCATGGCTGCAGTCATCATCTGCAGTGATTTTTGAGCCCAGAAAAATAAAGCCTGACACTGTTTCTACTGTTTCTCCATCTATTTGCCATGAAGTGATGGGACCGGATGCCATGATCTTAGTTTTCTGAATGTTGAGCTTTAAACCAACATTTTTACTCTCCTCTTTCACTTTCATCAAGAGGCACTGCAGTGATTTTTGAGCCCAGAAAAATAAAGCCTGACACTGTTTCTACTGTTTCTCCATCTATTTGCCATGAAGTGATGGGACCGGATGCCATGATCTTAGTTTTCTGAATGTTGAGCTTTAAACCAACATTTTTACTCTCCTCTTTCACTTTCATCAAGAGGCTTTTTAGTTCCCTTCACTTTCTGCCATAAGGATGGTGTCATCTGCATATCTGAAGCTATTGATATTTCTCCCAGCAATCTTGATTCCAGCATGTGTTTTTTCCAGTCCAGCGTTTCTCATGATGTACTCTGCATAGAAGTTATATAAGCAGGGTGACAATATACAGCCTGATGTACTCCTTTTCCTATTTGGAACCAGTCTGTTGTTCCATGTCCAGTTCTAACTGTTGCTTCCTGACCTGCATATAGGTTTCTCAAGAGGCAAGTGGTCTGGTATTCCCATCTCTTGAAGAATTTTCCACAGTTCATTGTGATCCACATAGTCAACGGCTTTGGCATAGTCAGTAAAGCAGAAATAGATGTTTTTTCTGGAACTCTCTTGCTTTTTCGATGATCCAGCAGATATTGGCAATTTGATCTCTTGTTCCTCTGCCTTTTCTATTACCAGCTTGAACATCAGGAAGTTCACGGTTCACGTATTGCTGAAGCCTGGCTTGGGGAATTTTGAGCATTACTTTACTAGCGTGTGAGATGAGTGCAATTGTGTGGTAGTTTGAGCATTCTTTGGCATTGCCTTTCTTTGAGCAATATTGCATAGGAACCTGGAATGTTAGGTCCATGAATCAAGGCAAATTGGAAGTGGTCAATTTGGACATTGACATTCTAGGAATCAGCAAACTAAAATGGACTGGAATGGGTGAGTTTAACTCAGATGACCATTATCTCTACTACTGTGGGCAAGAATCCCTCAGAAGAAATGGAGTAGCCATCATGGTCAACAAAAGAGTCCAAAATGCAGTACTTGGATGCAATCTCAAAAACGACAGAATGATCTCTGTTCATTTCCAAGGCAAACCATTCAATATCACAGTAATCCAAGTCTATTCCCCAACCAGTAACGCTGAAGAAGCTGAAGTTGAACAGCTCTATGAAGATCTTCAAGACCTTTTAGAACTAACAGCCCCAAAAGATGTCCTTTTCATTATAGGGGACTGGAATGCAAAAGTAGGAAGTCAAGAAACACCTGGAGTAACGACAAATTTGGCCTTGGAGTACGGAATGAAGCCAGGCAAAGGCTAATAGAGTTTTGCCAAGAAAACGCACTGGTCATAGCAAACACCCTCTTCCAACAACACAAGAGAAGACTCTACACATGGACATCACCAGACGGTCAACACTGAAATCAGATTGATTATATTCTTTGCAGCCAAAGATGGAGAAGCTCTATATAGTCAACAAAAACAAGACTGGGAGCTGACTGTGGCTCAGATCATGAAGTCCTTATTGCCAAATTCAGACTTAAATTGAAGAAAGTAGAGAAAACCACTAGACCATTCAGGTATGATCTAAATCAAATTCCTTATGATTATACAGTGGAAATGAGAAATAGATTCTAGGGACTAGATCTGATAGATAGAGTGCCTGATGAACTATGGATGGAGGTTCGTGACATTGTACAGGAGATGGGATCAAGACCATTCTCATGGAAAAGAAATGCAAAAAAGCAACATGGCTGTCTGGGGAGGCCTTACAAATAGCTGTGAAAAGAAAAGAAGTGAAAAGCAAAGGAGAAAAGGAAAGATATAAGCATCTGAATGCAGAGTTCCAAAGAATAAAAAGAAGAGATAAGAAAGCCTTCTTCAGCGATCAATGCAAAGAAATAGAGGAAAAGAACAGAATGGGAAAGACCAGAGATCTCTTCAAGAAAATCAGAGATACAAGGGAACATTTCATGCAAAGATGGGCTCGATAAAGGACAGAAATGGTCTGGACCTAACAGAAGCAGAAGATATTAAGAAGCGGTGGCAAGAATACACAGAAGAACTGTACAAAAAAGATCTTCATGACCCAGATAATCATGATGGTGTGATCACTCACCTAGAGCCAGACATCCTGGAATGTGAAGTCAAGTGGGCCTTAGAAAGCATCACTATGAACAAAGCTAGTGAAGGTGATGGAATTCCAGTTGAGCTATTTCAAATCCTGAAAGATGATGCTGTGAAAGTGCTGCACTCAATATGCCAGCAAATTTGGAAAACTCAGCAGTGGCCACAGGCTGGAAAAGGTCAATTTTCATTCCAATCCCAAAGAAAGGCAATGCCAAAGAATGCTCAAATCCCATAGACCATAAAGAAAAGTTTACATATCTTACTTCATGAAAATTTAGAAGTCCCATATGATAAAGTGGAAGTGAAAGTGCAGTCACTCAGTCGTGTCCGACTCTTTGTGACCCCGTGGACTGTAGCCTACTAGGCTCCTCCTTCCATGGGATTCTCCAGGCAAGGGTACTGGAGTGGGGTGCCATTTCCTTCTCCAGGGGATCTTCCTAACCCAGGGATCGAACCCGGGTCTCCCGCATTCCAGGCAGATGCTTTAACCTCTGAGCCACCAGGGAAGCCCCCCATATGATAAAAGACACCATAAAAGACACCATAAATACAGTTTTCAAAAAGTAAAAGAATAGGGGGAAAATTACAAAGAAAAGTTATAATCAAGGATTATTATCCACAATATGTAAGGAACTTACATGAATCAATAAGAAACAGATAACTTCACAGAAAAATAAACATAGATGACATATACATCACAGAGAACAAAACAAAGATAAACATAAATCGCCAATAAGCATGTTTTGAAAACTAAAAGTACTGTCTCCAATAATAGGAAAAGAGCTAAAAAAATTATAGTATATTCACATTACAGAATTTCATGAAGTCATGATTAGAAATGAGATGTATTTTTATTGAGTGAAAAAATAAGAACAATATGGATATGATCCCATAGATAAGAATCCATACATACATATGCATATATGAAATGTAGAGGAAAAAGTCTGAAAGAATGCACCCCAAGCTATTCTGTTTTTAGGAAAAGCAGTAGGATCGGGCAGGGAGGTGTGGCTATGTGAAATGGGATTATTACCTCTTACTCCATAGCCTTTCTAGTGTTGTAAATCTTTTACCATGAGCATACATTATGTATTATGAATGCAATTCTGAAAGAGATTTTAAAACAGCAGAAAATATATGGAAGCCACTTACAAAATTCTTGATATTTGGCATTAGTAATAACCAGAATAAACAGAAAAGATGAGAAAATCTCTGAATCATACAGAAACAGATCTAAGTGACACCCTATGTCACCTTACGTTGATTACTCTGTATTTTCCTGGACCTTGAGCTGTAATTTAACTTTAAAACAAAATGTATATAATCATCATATCCTAGACTCTAACATTAGGAGAGTTTCTTCAGGTGCAAGTAGATCCCATTCTTGGGTCTGAGGAAAATATAGGGCACGAAGACAAGAGGCTTGGTGGGCTCTACTGTCATCTGGAAGCGGAGCAGAATCAGGGCAACAACCACCTTTATCTCAGCTATGGCAAAATTCTGCCCGATGCAGTTCCTGCAGACACAAAGAAAAAGAGAGACTTGAAGAACTGATACTTCTTCTGACACTTTAATAAGATACTAGAAAAACAAGTCTGATGTTAACAATACATTTGCACATGAAATTCCATACCAACTTTTGGACTTTGGACTTACCTTGTTCCTTGTTAGAATGTGAGCTGGAAGGTTCAAGTTGATGCCCTTCCGAAACAAGGTGGCACTTGGAGCTGCTCACAGAATTGTTCCTCCCTCCACCTCCCCCCCACCCGCCATGGAGTTCTAATGTATAATAAAACATGATGACCAAGGATGATAACACACTGTATTGTAGAACTGAAATTTGCTAAGAAAGAAGAACTTAAATATCCTCTCACACACAAAAAAGGACAGGTGTGTAAGCTGAGGAATATGCTAATGAACTACATGGGAAGGAATCTTCTCACAGTGTATATCGAATCATCCTGATGCATATATCAAGTGTCTTACAATTTAAGATTCTAATATAAAGATGAAATAAATTGTTTTTCTGAAAAAGAATCTTTTTTTTTTCATCTCTTTTTTATTGGGAGTGAACGTGCATTGAACCCATGAGCAACAGCTTGCCTTGCTGTTTAGCCTTCTAAGCCATGGCTGTATAGGATACAGCCATAGCAAAGGGTGTTGTCCTTTGTGAAACTAACTGACACTTTCAGTGGCTCAAACAGGCACTAAGTCTACCTCATGGTCAGATGAGAAGATAAGTTTCCATAGAAGAACTTACAGAGCTGGCGGGCTGAAGCGAGAAGGCTGTTCCCAGGTAAACATTTTTATGTTTTTAAAAACTTCAAACAGTCCTCACCTTGGTCCAGATGAGAATGGTAAGTAAGCATGGGAGTGTCTTTTTACTTCCTGGGAGAACCTCAAGGGGTCAAAGACCTGAAACGAGAGGGTAACCCCACGACCATCCCCAAAACACCATTAACACATTTCTGAAGCTACTGCTTAGCACTGATCAGCAGAAATATCCATGCACATATGTAATTTCAAATGTTCTGGTATCCACATTTTTACAAGGGGTAATGAATTTTATAATATAATTTATTTAACAGAAAATATGATCCTTCCAACATGAATTCATATAATAATTACTTCAAGAAAATATTTCCTATTTTTTGTACTACAGCTGCAAAATTTTACTTTACCAGTACATCTCAGTTCTAACCAGCCACATTTCAAGCACTCCACACCATGTGTGATTAATGGCTACCACCCTGGACAGCACAACTCTAGACCTGCTGACCTTGTCTGGTCTCCCAGGTGATTAGTCTGCTACCCAGACTAGGAAAGAGGAAAGCAGAAATACCATGGCTGGTGGTAGTATTTTCACTTCGAAAGTACAAGTGCATCTACTTAGAAGTCAAGCCAAGATGACCTATGTGATCAGTTGTCCAGCTTCCCATTACACATAACAGGTTTGAAACTAGCAGCATATAAAAAAGGAAGTATCTGCACACGTTGTGTTTAGAGTTTCAAGAGACTCAGCTATGCTACAAACCTTCTTTTTGCCTCTTCAGATCCTTTCTCCTCCCTTTCCCACCTTGCTCTGGGCTCCAAACTGACCCACGGGGTTTCCTGCTCGGTTTGATCAACAAAAGGCATTGAAAGGAAATCTGGAGAGTGGGACAGTCATACCTGTGGGTTTTCCCAGACAGCAGGGTTGTGGTGGAGACCCCAGATACTGAGAACCACGGTCATCCTGAGAAAGGAAGGAAATAAAAGAGATTGCAGAAAAAAGAGCAAGTTGTGAGCTCCTTTTATACTGCTCTTCTGTAACATTTTTCTTTTTTAAGGGAAAGACTTAGTTCCTGGCAGAGTTCTGTGGGCTGTAGCTGATGCCAGCAGTGAAGGACCCAAAAAAAGATGGAGTTTGGTGGCACCTTAGTTTTCAAATCAATGATCTATTTAATACCTGACTCTATCTAAGGCGCTCTTGGTATCACGTCAAAATGATAGCCTATGTTTATGTTCTCCACTATCCCTAGAAATTGTTTATAAATCTATTCATGGACTATAAAGTATCCAGAAACAACAGCTTAGGTACATTTAGGAACGGAATTGTACTTCCACTGTGCAGATCCAATGATGAGTTTCTGTTGATGTAGGTCGTACATGGAAGTAGGGAATTTTGGCAGATGTTCATGTAGTATGAGGATTTTTAAAAAGACAGAAGGAACAAAAATAAATAAAATTTAAAAAACAAAAAAGGAAAAAAGACAGAGGTGAGATAATTTGAGGATTATTCGGTTATCAGAAATAATTTTGGTAAAGTAATTCTAGATCTTTCAACAAAGGGACAGTAAGTGACAGGCTGTTGGTACTGATACAAGCAGTCCTGTTGGCTTGTTCCTAAGGGCGAGAGTTGACCAAACACTGAAGCAGATTAAGTGGACGGTATCTCATGTGATCTCTCTGCCTGCCACTTGCCCTGCTCAGATACTTGTGTTGTTCTGAAGAGCAATGGGCTCCAGCCGTAGAACCTCTGAGTAGGCTCTAGCTCTGCTCAATGCACTTTGGGATCCCTCAGTGGGTTTTTTGGCTACACCAAAAGTATCTGAAAGCGCTTTGTAAACTGCAAAACACATATAAGTGTCTGCTAAGAGCATGTTCTAAGGTGAAAAAGATGAGATAATCTATTTGAAGGCTCTATCTAAACTTTTAAATGCTTCATACTTACTAGGATAATATTACTATGATGATGAAGACAAAGACTCTCTTTGGTCTTCTAGATAAAGATAAAAGTGTTCATCTCCCGTGAAGTCTTGCCTGGTCTCAAATGCAGCCAAGCCAGGATTATCATAGAAACAACGTCCCATAACGGAAGAAACCCTGAGTTGGGATTCTGCTGATATAGGTTCTGTTCATAGCTTTGCTTCAGATGACTATATACCTTTGGGAAAGTCTCAGAAACTCACATCTGGTCAAGGAATTACCCACTGAGAACTTAACAGGTGCCCAACCCTAAGCCAGCTATCCTGAGGTTTGCCTTTTGACCCTTCCAAGAGTTGAGAATCCCTCTGGTTTTTTTCACTGTGGTCTCCAGGATTCAGTGATCTTTAGAAACTGCTTAGGAAAGGAATGCAAAGACCTGCAGGCAAAGAGCGTCCATCTGGAAAGGTAATGGGCTTGCTGAGTTCTCTGGAAATGGAGACGGCTGGAGGTGCTATGCGGAGTGACTCCTTAATGCACATTGTAGTGTATGACATCTCACTCAGCTGGTCCCTGTGAGTACAAGAGAGGGAACACAGGGAACTCAGACTCCATATTCAGTCTGTAAATACTGACATATTTTTCTATTCAACCTTTGCTCCTGGTCAAAGTCTTTTTACCCATTGGTTTATGTAACAGAAAGTTAAAAAGGAACACTTTTTGCCTCAGGATCAGCTGAGGTCCCAGAGCACAAGGAACCATACAGGGGCCACACATTCTCACCTTGAATGTGGAGAAGACGGAAGGAACCTCCTACACTTTGGTGGGAATGCAGACTGGCGTAGCCACTGTGGCAAACAGCACGGAGGTTCCTCAAAGAGCTGAAAACAAAGCTAGCATACGCTCTTGCAGTCTCACTCCTGGGTATCTATCTGGAGAAAACTCTTACTTGAAAAGATACAGGGGGGGGGTTT
Organism: Aepyceros melampus; assembly: GCA_006408695.1. Taxonomy (NCBI): domain Eukaryota; kingdom Metazoa; phylum Chordata; class Mammalia; order Artiodactyla; family Bovidae; genus Aepyceros; species Aepyceros melampus. The sequence goes on from SJXQ01012207.1 coordinate 714,441, forward strand.
CAAGATGGCGGAGGAATAGGACGGAGAGACCACTTTCTGCCGCACAAATTCATCAAAAGAACATCTCAACGCTGGATAAATTCTACAGGGCAGCTTCTGAATGTGAGCAGAGGACATAAGGCATCCAGAAAAGCAGAACATTGTCTTCAAAAAGAGGTAGGAAAAACACAGAAGACGAAAAGGGAAACAAAGGACGTGGGGAGGGAGCTCCGTCCCGGNAAAATGCAACGGAACTTGGCCCATCTTGCATTTGGCTTTGAGTTGCATAAAAAGTCCCAGCCTCATGAATCTACTTTTTAATCACTGGACAAACCTGGAGCTTTTCCAGCTTCATGCCTTTGCGTAAAATGTGCCTTTGCTAGATGTGCATATGTTTCCCACAGTATGTTAGAGCCAGTCTGTGCATACACGATAAGTCGCTTCGGTTGTGTCTGACTCTTTGCAACTCCATGAACTGTAGCCCGCCAGGCTCCTCTGTCTAAGGGATTCTCCTACCAGGGAATCTTCCCAACCCAGGGATTGAACTTGCGTCTCTCATGTCACCTGCATTGGCAGATGGTTTATTTACCACTATTGCCATCTGGTATAGTCTGCACTTATAGCCTTGCTCACATCATGAATCGTGTTGCCATCTCTAATTGAAGTATTTCACTCTCCTTCCTTGTACCCTTATGCTGGGTATAAATTCCCACTCTAGTACCTACCACTTGTGTCTGTGTATTTTTCAAAAGATAGATGCTTGATTAAGGATAGTTATATGGAACTGTAGATTATGGGTGCTTGAAAAGAGAAAAATAATGGAAATTATTGAAGGTATCTCAGATAACCATTATATCTACTACTGTTGGCAAGAATCCCTTAGAAGAAATGGAGTAGCCATCATAGTCAACAAAAGAGTCCTAAATGTGGTATTTGGATGCAATCTCAAAAACGACAGAATGGTCTCTGTTCATTTCCAAGGAAAACCATTCAATATTACAGTAATCCAAGCCTATGCCCCAACCAGTAATGCTGAAGAATTTGAAGTTGAATGGTTCTATGAAGACCTGGAGAAGGCAATGGCACCCCACTCCAGTACTCTTGCCTGGAAAATCCCATGGGCGGAGGAGCCTGCTAGGCTGCAGTCCATGGGGTCGCTAAGAGTCGGACACGACTGAGCGACTTCACTTTTATTTCTCACTTTCATGCATTGGAGAAGGAAATGGCAACCCACTCCAGTGTTCTTGCCTGGAAAATCTCAGGGACGGGGGAGCCTGGTGGGCTGCCGTCTACTCCAGTAATGCTGAAGAATTTGAAGTTGAATGGTTCTATGAAGACCTGGAGAAGGCAATGGCACCCCACTCAGTACTCTTGCCTGGAAAATCCCATGGGCGGAGGAGCCTGCTAGGCTGCAGTCCATGGGGTCGCTAAGAGTCGGACACGACTGAGCGACTTCACTTTTATTTCTCACTTTCATGCATTGGAGAAGGAAATGGCAACCCACTCCAGTGTTCTTGCCTGGAAAATCTCAGGGACGGGGGAGCCTGGTGGGCTGCCGTCTACGGGGTCGCACAGAGTCGGACACGACTGAAGCGACTTAGCAGCAGCAGCATGAAGACCTACAAGACCTTCTAGAACTGATATCCAAAATAGATGTCCTTTCATTACAGGGAACAGGAATGCAAAAGTAGGAAATCAAGAAATGCCTGGAGTAACAGGCAGATTTGGCCTTGGAGTACAGAACAAAGCAGGGCAAAGGCTAATAGCGTTTTGCCAAGAGAGTGCACTGGTCAGTCTACGGCCATACCACCCTGAACGCGCCCGACCTCGTCTGATCTCGGAAGCTAAGCAGGGTCAGGCCCGGTTAGTACTTGGATGGGAGAATGCACTGGTCATAGCAAACACCCTCTTCCAACAACACAAGAGAAGACTCTACACATGGACATCACCAGATGGTCAATACCAAAATCAGTTTGATTATATTCATTGCAGCTGAAGATGGAGAAGCTCTATACAGTCAGCAAAAACAAGACCAGGATCTGACTGTGGCTCAGATCATGAACTGCTTATTGCCAAATTCAGACTTAAATTGAAGAAAGTAGGGAAAACCACTAGACCATTCAAGTATGACTAAATCAAATCCCTTATAATTATACAGTGGAGGTGACATAGATTCAAGGGATTAGCTCTGATAGAGTGCCTGAAAAACTATGGATGGAGGTTTGTGACATTGTACAAAAGGCAGTGATTAAGACCATCGCCAAGAAAAAGAAATGCAAAAGGCAAAATGGCTGTCTGAGGAGGCCTTATAAATAGCTGAGAAAGGAAGAGAATCTAAAGTCAAAGGAGTAAAGGAAAGATATAACCATTTGAATGCAGAGTTGCAAGACTAGCAAGGAGAGATAAGAAAGCCTTCCTCAGTGATCAAGGCAAAGAAATAGAGGAAAACAACAGAATGGGAAAGACCAGAGATCTTTTCAAGAAAATTAGAGATACCAAGGAAATATTTCATGCAAAGATGGGTACAATAAAGTACAGAAATGGTATGAATGTAACAGAAGCAGAAGATATTAAAAAGAGGTGGCAAGAATACACAGAAGAACTGTACAGAAAAGATCTTCATGACCCAGATAACCAAGATAGTGTGATCACTCACTTTGATCCAGACATCCTGGAGTCAGAAGTCTTGTGGGCCTTAGGAAGCATCACTATGAACAAAGCTAGTGTAGGTGATGGAATTCCAGTTGAGCTGTTTTAAGCCCTAAAAGATGATGCTGTGAAAGTGCTGCACTCAATATGCCAGCAAATTTGGAAAACTCAACAGTGGCCACAGGACTGGAAAAGGTCAATTTTCGTTCCAATCCCAAAGAATGTTAAAACTGCCACACAATTACACTCATCTACAGGGGAACCTGGTGGGCTGCTGTCTATGGGGTCACACAGACCCGGACACAACTGAGGTGACTTAGCAGTAGCAGTAGCACATGCTAGGAAAGTAATGCTCAAAATTCTCCAAGCCAGGCTTCAACAGAACATGAACTATGAACTTCCAGATGTTCAAGCTAGATTTGGAAAAGGCAGAGGGACCAGAGATCAAATTGCCAACATCTGCTGGATCCTTGAAAAAGCAAGAGAGTTCCAGAAAAACAACTGCTTCTGCTTTACCGACTACTCTAAAGCCTCTGGCTTTGTGGATCACAACAAGCTGTGAAAAATTCTGAAAGAGATGGAAATACCAGACCACCTGATCTGCCTCTTGAGAAATCTGTATGAAGATCAAGAAGCAACAGTTAGATCTGTACATGGAACAACATACTGGTTCCAAATCAGGAAAGGAGTACATCAAGGCTGTATATTGTCACCCTGCTTATTTAACGTATATGCAGAGTACATCATGAGAAATACCAGCTGGAGGAAGCACAAGCTGGAATCAAGATTGCCAGGAGAAATATCAATAACCTAAGATATGCAGATGACACCAACCTTATGGCAGAAAGTGAAGAACTGAATAGCCTCTTGATGAAAGTGAAAGAGGAGAGTGAAAAAGTTGGCTTAAAGCTCAACATTCAGAAAACGAAGATCATGGCATCTAGTCCCATCACTTCACGTCAAATTTATGGGGAAACAATGGAAACAGTGACACTTTATTTTGGGGGGCTCCAAAATCACTGTAGATGGTGACTGCAGCCATGAAATTAAAAGATGCTTGCTCCTTCTCAGAAAAGCTATTACCAACCTAGACAGCCAGAGAAGGCAACGGCAACCCACTCCAGTACTCTTGCCTGGAAAATCCCATGGATGTAGGAGTCTGGTAGGCTGCAGTCCATGGAGTCACAAAGTCGGACACGGCTGAGCGACTTCACTTTCACTTTTTACTTTCATGCATTGGAGAAGGAAATGGCAAGCCACTCCAGTGTTCTTGCCTGGAGAATCCCAGGGATGGGGGAGCCTGGTGGGCTGCCGTCTATGGGGTCGCACAGAGTCAGACACGACTGAAGCGACTTAGCAGCAGCAGCAACCTAGACAGCATATTAAAAAGCAGAGACACTGCTTTGCCAGCAAAAGTCTGTCTAGTCAAAGCTATGGTTTTTCCAGTAGTCATATGGATGTGAGTGCTGGATGGTAAAGAAAGCTGAGCACCGAAGAATTGATGCTTTTGAACTGTGGTGTTGGAGAAGACTTTTGAGAAGCCCTTGGACTGCAAGGAGGTCCAACCAGTCCATCCTAAAGGAAATCAGTCCTGAATATTCATTGGAAGGACTGATGCTGAAGTTGAAACCCCCATACTTTGGCCACCTGATGCAAAGAACTGACTCATTGGAAAAGACCCTGATTCTAGGAAAGATTGAAAGTGGGGGAAAAGGAGAAAACAGAGGACAAGATGGTTGGATGGCATCACCAACTCAACGGACATGAGTTTTAGCAAGCTCAGGACTTGGTGATGGACAGGGAAGCCTGGTGTGCTGCAGTCCACGGGGTTGTAAAGAGTCAGTCTCGACTGTGTGACTGAACTGAACTGTTTGAAGTTATCAAATAATATTAATTTTACACTTTTTATTTAAAATACTTGCCATTCAGTTTTGAATTAGTGTTTATCAAATTATTGATGACTTAGCTAGAATAAGTTCTAAGTGAGCTTACAGTTAGTGAAAAAGAAATCAATACAAAAATATCCAGAAAATAGATAATTGACATACAGATAATGAGAACTACCCTGTACGTTAAAGTTACTGCTGTGTCTAGTATCAATCTTAGAACTACTGAAAATTAGCATTGAAAAGACCTTAGACATCATCTAGTTAATCTTCCTGTATTGTCAATGAAAAATCTAAAGCCCAGAGAGGTTTGTTATTATTTATACTATGAGTTTAGCTGGCTCTGACTAAAATGCATGATTTCTGACCTGCTGTGTGTCTGTTAGTCATTTTCATGTCTGACTCTGAAACCCCATGGACTGTAGTCCATCGGCTCCTCCGTCTGTGGAATTTCTCAGTCAAGAATACTGGATTGGGTTGCCATTTCCTTCTCCAGGGAACCAACCCAAGTGTCCTGCATTGCAGGCAAATATTATTACTGTCTGAGCCATCAAGGAAGCCCCTCTGAGTTGATGCTCTTTTTATTTTGCAAAGCTGCTTTTCCTTTCTTAGATTACTGTTTCTATTGTAGAAAATAGGAGAAAGTATAACACCATTACCTTAGATGCCAAAACTCTAAGTATTATTTTTGCCACTGCCCTTATGGTTTATTAAGTAGGTCTTGAAATACATAAAACAGTAAAAAATTATGAGTTAAAGAAATTCTGGCTTAAGTGTCTTTTAAAATATAGACTGTAATCTTTAAAAACAATTTCCATAATAATATTTTCATGTCAATAACATATTATGCAAAAAACAAAGACATATTCAATGCAAAGATAGATTAAAAACCTGAAAATCTTTTGGAAAACAGTTCTGATGAATTATCCTCATATTACATAATGTGCCTTTCCTTTGACCTTTTAACCAAATTCATGTGTGGGCACATAATTGTTTCTATATAAAGTGTAATTGCATGAACATAAAAATAGAAAATAAGTGGTTTAAATGAGTTTGTGATTTCGTAACAGGTACTCATCTTTGGAAGCTATCATGTTGACAGAATAATTTTAATATTGAGCTTAAAATATTTTTCACCTAAAAATCTATGTCCTTATATATTGGCTTTAAAAATAAAACCTATTGGTTCAATAATTCACTTGACCTTGGAGACTAATCGTATTTTTAAATTCTAAAAAAAATAGACTTATTATAATATTTGAGGATAGATACTAATTTTATCAATATTATTCAGACATGATTTTAGAACAGAAGGTATCTATAGGCTTAACAAGCCAAATAATTTTTATCTTCCATAATGTTAATAACTGCTTCATTTTCTTTATTTGATCAGTTTCTCTATTCCTATATAACTAATTAATTTTCAAATCTTCCACCCTAAATTCTGGTTTAGAAACTTGTGCTCTTCATCCATTCCCTCATCTTTTCATTGTTAGTTACCTTCCTCTTTTATCTTAATTGCTCAGTCTTTGAAATCACTATTTTTAGAGCTTAGAGTTCCAAGACAGAACTTTGAATTATAATATTGTTAAATTTTGCTACTTGTTTTCTTGTGTGTTTTATTTGACATCTGAGACATCTACTACAGGCTTCCAAGGTGGCACCGTGGTAAAGAATCAGCCTACCAATGCAGGAGATGAGACACAAGAGACAGGGGTGTGATCCCTGGGTTGGGAAGACCCCCTGGAGGAGGAAACAACAACCCACTCCATATTCTTACGTGGGAAATCCCATGTTCAGAGGAGCCTGGCTACAGTCCATTGGGTCCCAAGGAGGTGGACATGACTGAGCACATCTTCTACATCTATGATGCCTTTTTTTTTTAACTCTTTCTAGCATAATTTGCACTTCACAGAGAATCCATTTTGTTCTCAACACCTCCTTATTTACGTTTATTATGATGTCATAGCTTGAAACTTTCCTCTTAGTTATAAGATTCCCCTTCCTCTTTTCCTGCTTTCTGGTTTCTTCCAAAATACTTTGCCTTGATTTGAAATAACTGCTTGGTGCTTGTGGGTAGGTGAGTGGGTGGGTGACGTTTCAGCCTGACTCATGAAAGATGAGGAAGGGGGAGTTAACTTTTCTCAGTGTTCAGTGTATACACCTTCATGTGGTTACAGTCTGTTTGGTATGATACACCTACCATCAGAATACCTGAACACCCTGAGCTCAGAGCCCCTGTGGTTTGATTGCTGCAAAGGTCGAAGATGCAGTATCCTATAAGTTACGGGGGTTGGCACACCCTCAGGTCCAAGGTGTGAGGGGGTTGCACTTAAAGGACTAATTTCTCTTCATGAAAAATGTTAATTAGTTTCCCTTTCTGTGTGAATCCGTGCCTTCTCTTCACCGCCAGCTTAAGTTTATATTCCTTAGGTTTCTCAGTCAGTCCCCGTGTGTTTTCCAGCTTCTAGAATTTTATGATTCTTATTTCCCCTCACGTTTCCTTTGCACTTGTGGGTTTATGCCCATTTCATCCCTAATTGTTGCCTGTGGACTTCAATAGAAAGATAGCATAAATACATGTTTAATATTTCATATTCTGCACAACCCCACTACAATTTTAAATTAGGAAAGTAGACTTACTTTTGAAAACAGGAGTTTTAGAATTCCTCTCTCTCATCCAGGATCAAAGAAAATGTTTGTCTTTGATTTATACTTGATGAGATTTGGACTACTGGATACTTAGTGCTCAATATATGTATGTTATTTTTATTGCTATAATAACTAAAACTTGAAATTCTCCAGCTTTCTTCCCTGATGAATTTGAATTTGTAGACAGCCATTAACTCCTGTTAATGTGTTTAGAAATCAACACTAAAAATATACTAATGAGTGAAGTGAGTGAAGTGAGTGAAGTCGCTCAGTCGTGTCTGACTCTTTGTGGCTCCATGGACTGTAGCCACCAGGCTCCTCCGTCCATGGGATTTTTCAGGCAATAGTACTGGAGTGGGGTGCCATTGCCTTCTCCAGGGGATCTTCCCGACCTAGGGATCGAACCCCGGTCTTCCGCATTGTAGACAGATGCTTTACCGTCGGAACCACCAGGGAAGTCCTAAAAAAATCTATCTATCATCTATCTATCTATCTATCTATCTATCTATCTATCTATCTACTAGGGCTTCTATTTCTTTCAGTAGTAAAATAGTTTCCGAGTCCAAGCTTGCCCTGCTTGTCACATGACAGGCCAGTGGATCTGAGAGAGGAGGTGTTAATGACTTTATTTGGAAAGCCAGGTGACTGAGAAGATGGCAGCCTACTGCCTCAAAATAAACTATCTTATCACGGCCTGGATGCCAGGTTCTTTTATAGATCAGAAATCGGGGGGAAAGGTGAGGAAGCAAAGTAAAACGGCTGTTAATTTTGCAAACATTTTCTAGAATGGCAAGCCTCTGGCAGGGGATGTGTTAATTTCTCCCTTCCTGCCACTTACAGGTGGACCTCTTTCTGAACAAAAGTGCTGTAGCAGTCAGGTAGATGGGCAGGGTTCTCTGAGGCAGGCCATTCTGTATGATAATAATAACAAAAGCAACTAAAAGCAAGTCAAAGAAACAGTTCCAACATGGAGTCAGAATTGGCTTCTTTTCTGCAACAAAGTGTTTTCAGATCAGCTTTTCTGCATAAAACAACTAGAACATTTAAACTCTATATTAAAAAAAAAAAACTGTAAACTTATCAAGACAACGTTGTCCAACTTGTGGGTCAATTTCGTGGGCGTGGGGAGCCAGGTTTTTGCCAGTATTTTTAAACTGTAGTATCTTAGATGGCTGAAAAGGTAAGGAGCTTTGGTAGATAGATCTTGGGGGAAAACCTTGAATTTTGAAGTCTTTCTAGCAAGTGTATTATGCTTCTAAGTGTGGTTTAAATTTCCAGTTTCTTTATAATGGATAACTTTGAGTACTGTGTTATGATCAGCTACTCATACACTTCCTTTTTTGAAGCATCTGATTGACTTTTTTGCCTCTTTCTTAAATGCATTGTTTCTTTTATTACTGAGCTGTATGGTCTGTTCATAATACTCTAGAAACAAGTCCTTTGTTATATATATGTGTGTTCTGAAAAGACTTTTTCAAATCTGCAGCTGACTTATTTTATTAATAGTCTTGTTTTTGATGAACAGAAGTTCTAATTTTGATGAATTTTATTTTACCTTCTAAAAAATACAGTCTTTGATGGTTCATATTGGCTTATGTTGATTTATGAAGATGTTGTCCTATATTTTCTTCTAGAATCTTTAAAGCTCTGCCTTAATGTAATTCAATTTGAGCTAACGTCCATACTTGGTGTGAAGTAAGGGTCATGGTGATTTTTTAGCATGAATATCCATCCAGCTGTTCCATCATCATGTTTTGTAAAGACTTTTCTTATCTCATTGAGTTGTTTTGGCCCTTGTTGACCATACATGTATGGATCTCTGTCCTCTATAGCTCCCATTGTTTTATTTGCATAGTCAGTATGCCACTGTCATGATTCCTTGGATTTTTATCAACTCTTGAAGTTAGGTCATGTAAATCCTTCAGATTTGTTTTTTTCTTTTCAAAGTTGTTTGGATATTCCAAGTTTGTTTTTTTAATTTTTATATTTCTGTGCTTAGTCACTCAGTTGTGTCCAACTTTTTGAAACTCTTTGGACTGTAGCTCTCCAGGCTCCTCTGTCCATGGGCTTTCCCAGGCAAGAATACTGGAGTATATTGCCCCTTCCTCCTTGATAGGATCTTCCAGACCCAGGGATTGAACCCAAGTCTCCTGTGTCTTCTGCATTGCCAGAAGATTCTTACCTGCTAAGTCATCAGTCATGTGAATATGTAAAACAAAGCTGCTGTTATTTTTGTTGAGATTGTCTCCATTATATGGAACAGTCTGAAGAATTTACATTTTAATGATATTAAATGTTTCAATTCATTAACATAACATCTTTTCATTTATATACGTTTTATGTAGTTTTTCTTGTGAAGTTTTATATGTTTTGCACAAAAGTCTTGTCCAACTCGATAAATTTTTCTTACATATTTAGGTTTTTGAATATTATTGTAAAAGGTATATTTTGTTTCAATTTCTAATTGTTTTTTGCAAGAAATAAAACTGCAGTTGCATTTTTATCTTACCACGTCATTGAATAAGTATACACATATATAGTTGTATGTAAACATATATATCAGCATTTATACAGTATAATTTCTAATATAATATATAACATATGTTATATAAGATGTACTACTTAACGTAGTTATATAAGTTCTAATATAGATATAATAAATGTGATATATATGTTTCAATGTAAGACATATCTATATATATGATGGGGCTTCCCTGGTAGCTCAGATGGTAAGAGCAGGAGGCCCAGGTTAGATCCCTGGGAAGATCCTCTGGAGGAGGGAATGGCAACCCAATCCAGTATTCTTGCCTGGAGAATTCCATGGACAGAGGAGCCTGGTGTGCTACAGTCTATGGGTTTGCAAAGAGTCAGACATGACTGAGCAACTAACACTTTCACTTTCATATATATGTATATAACATACTTGTTATGTAAGTTCTAATACATATGTAAGTTCTTATATATATGAAATATGTATTTTTATAATAAGTTCCAATTCTTTTTGATGATTCAATAGAATTTTATAAACATACAAATGCATCATTTGTAATTAAAGATAGTTTTAATAATTATTTTCTTATATGTATGCAAACCCCTTGCCGCTTCTCTTTGCACAGAGAGCACCTTTCAGTGTTAGCCCCCATGTCACACACCCTTCTCTTCAATTATTACTGCTGCTGCCTGTCATCACCATGGGTTATGAAACGGTCCTTTTTTCTTGGGTCACTACCATTTGATTAATTTTCTAGGCTTGTGCTTCTGATCAGTAGAGGCTTCCTCTTGTGCAAACTCTATTTTATTTTATTTTTTTTTCTTTAATTAATTTTTATTTTTTAGTTTTTTTTTGCTTTACAATACTGTATTCATTTTGTTACATCCAAAAGGCCATTCTATACAACTGTGTCTCTTTTGCTGTCTTGCGTACAGGTTTATCATTACCATCATTCTAAATTCCATATATATGTGTAAGTATACTGTATTGGTGTTTTTCTTTTTGGCTTACTTCACTCTGTATAATCGGCTCCAGCTTCATCCACCTCATTAGAACTGATTCAAATGGATTCTTTTTAATGGCTGAGTAATACTCCATTGTGTATATGTACCACAGCTTTCTTATCCATTCATCTGCTGATGGACATCTAGGTTGCTTCCATGTCCTGGCTATTACAAACAGTGCCGCAATGAACATTGCGGTACACGTGTCTCTTTCTATTCTGGTTTCCTCGGTGTGTATGCCCAGCAGTGGATCGCTGGATCATAAGGCAGTTCTATTTGCAATTTTTAAAGGAATCTCCACACTGTTTTCCATAGTGGCTGTACTAATTTGCATTCCCACCAACAATGTAAGAGGGTTCCCTTTTCTCCACACCCTCTCCAGCATTTATTGCTTGTTGACTTTTGGATCGCTACTGCAAACTCTATTTTAAAGTCAGGCTAGTGAAGAAAAGGTATCTAACTTTTCATCTGTTATGGTGCTTTAAAAAGTCTGGCTTTTAGAATCTAGGAAGAAGTTTCAGATTCTGCCCCAAAATGAATGGCAGGTACCCACACATTCACACTACTTGTGTGTGTGTCTTTGAGCTCATATTTCCATGAAAACTTGCCAGTAGGCAAGCAGAGCTCTATGAAATTGTTTGACATTTACTTAATCCTTATTCCAATAAAGATTAACACAGTCACAACTATCCCTCATTCTAAAATAAAGTTAGGCTTTTGGAAGTCCTTGCCTTGTTCCTGGCATTTAACCCCTTCTTTGAGTGGTGCAAGAATTCTTGCCACTTAAAAATATATTTTTATCATTTTATGCTATACCAGAAAATCTTTTTTTGTTTGTTTTTTATAAAATTTATTTTAATTGGAGGCTAATTACTTTATAATATTGTGGTGGGTTTTGCCATACATTCACATGAATCAGCCACAGGTGTACATGTGTTCCCCATTCTGAACCCCCCTCCCACCTCCTTCCCCATTCCATCCCTCAGGGTCATCCCAGTGCACCAGCCCTGAGCACCCTATATCATGCATCAAACCTGGACTGGTTCACATATAGTATATATATTTCACATATAATATACATGTTTCAATGCTATTCTCTCAAATCATCCCACCCTCACCTTCTCCCACAGAGTCCAAAAGTCTGGTTTTCACATCTGTGTCTCTTTTGCTCTCTTGCATACAGGGTTATTATTACCATCTTTCTAAATTCCATATAGATGCATTAGTATACTGTATTGGTGTTTTTCTTTCTGGCTTACTTCACTCTGTATCACATATAGTATATATATTTCACATATAATATACATGTTTCAATGCTATTCTCTCAAATCATCCCACCCTCACCTTCTCCCACAGAGTCCAAAAGTCTGGTTTTCACATCTGTGTCTCTTTTGCTCTCTTGCATACAGGGTTATTATTACCATCTTTCTAAATTCCATATAGATGCATTAGTATACTGTATTGGTGTTTTTCTTTCTGGCTTACTTCACTCTGTATAATCAGCTCCAGTTTCATCCACCTCATTAGAACTGATTAATGTATTCTTTATAATGGCTGAGTCTCCATTGTGTGTATGTACCACAGCTTTCTTATCCATTCATCTGCTGATGGACATCTAGGTTGCTTCCATGTCCTGGCTATTATAAACAGTGCTGCGATGAACATTGGGGTACATGTGTCTCTTTCAGTTCTGGTTTCCTCGCTGTGTATGCCCAACAGTGGGATTGCTGTGTTGTAAGGCAGTTCTATTTCCAGTTTTTTAAGGAATCTCCACACTGTTCTCCATAGTGGCTGTACTAGTTGGCATTCCCACCAACAGTGTAAGAGGGTTCCCTTTTCTCCACACTCTCTCCAGCATTTATTGCTTGTAGACTTTTGGATAGCAGCCATTCTGACCAGGGTGAGATGGTACCTCATTGTGGTTTTGATTTGCATTTCTCTAATAATGAGTGATGTTGAGCATCTTTTCATGTGTTTGTTAACCATCTTTATGTCTTCTTTGGAGAAATGTCTATTTAGTTCTTTGGCCCATTTTTTGATTGGGTCGTTTATTTTTCTGGAATTGAGCTGCCGGTGTTGCTTTTATATTTTTGAGATTAATTCTTTGTCAGTTGCTTCATTTACTATTATTTTCTCCCATTCTGAAGACTGTCTTTTCATTTTTCTTATAGTTTCCTTCGTTGTGCAAAAGATTTTAAATTTAATTAGGTCCCATTTGTTTATTTTTGCTTTTATTTCCATTACTCTGGGAGGTGGGTCATAGAGGATCCTGCTATGATTTACATCAGAGAGTGTTTTGCCTATGTTTTCCTCTAGGAGTTTTATAGTTTCTTGTCTTACATTTAGTTCTTTAATCCATTTTGATTTTATTTTTGTGTATGGTGTTAGAAAGTGTTCTAGTTTCATTCTTTTACAAGTGATTGACCAGTTTTCCCAGCACCACTTGTTAAAGAGATTGTCTTTTCTCCATTGTATATTCTTGCCTACTTTGTCAAAGATAAGATGTCCATAGGTGCATGGATTTGTCTCTGGGCCTTCTATTTTGTTCCATTGATCTCTATTTCTGTCTTTGTGCCAGTACCATGCTGTCTGGATGACTGTAGCTTTGTAGTATACTAGAAAATCTTGAAATGCATAGTATCTATGTTGTGACAAGTTCTTTTTTTCTTCCTGAATTTTATTATTTAGTATATAAGAACAATTATCATGGTTTGCAAGATATTTATGTCATTAAGCAGGCCTAACTTGTATCCTTTAATTCAATAGGTATGCATTTTCCCCTTACTTTTCAACATCGTTAAAATCTGTTTCCATTTTATAATAAATAGGACATCATAGCTAGGTTGGTAGCATTTTTTTTCCTTTTAGTAATATGCGGGCTAGTTTTCATCACTGACTCAATGGGCATGAGTTTGAGTAAACTTCAGCAGATAGTGAAGGACAGGGACGTCTGAAGTCCTGCAGTTCTTAGGGTCACAAGAGTTGGACATGATTTAGCAACTGAACAACAGCAGGCTAGTTTTGCATCTTATAAATATCTTAGAATTTTTGAAATATAATACTCATTTTTAAACATGAAAAATAATGAGCTACAGTAAAGTCATTTCATAACTATGTCTCCTAGTTGCCACTGTCTTTAGTTCATTATAAGCCTCAGACATCAAGACTCTTCAGGAAATTATACAAACCCCACACAAAGCCTCATTTCCATTCCTCTGTTTTTACAGCTGTGGCATTCTTCTCTGTTGATCTCAGCCCGGCACCTGCAGCCTTTTCTGTAGTCTCCTGGTGGTGTGTGAGCTCTTCAAGGGGTCCTTAGGCCAGCCATGGACCTCTGCCATCCTGCTTTCCTGAGCTCTCTGTGGTGGAGCCAACAGCATGTTTTTCATGTTTGATTAGTTCAAAAATTGGTTACCCCATGAAACTACACCTCAGATTTAAACAAATATATCATTATACCCATGACAGTAACACAGTTTTGTTTCTGCATCTTCTATCAGAAAAACTCCCTTATTTTACACTAAGCTTTCCTTTCACATACTGTCTAATCATCAGCCAGATCAATGACGTGTATGTGTCATGACCTATAGCTTTTGATATGTGTGTGTGTATCATCTTGCTTAACTTTTACAACAAATATGTGTCTTAGGACATGGTGAGGATTCTCATAGTATAGATAAGAAAGCAGTGTTTGACTGAGCTCACATAGTGGTGGATGGCAGTTTTCAGATTATAATTGATCTCCAAACCTCTTAATCAGTTATTTATTCTTATCCACACTGTTCTTTAATAACCAGACTCTGAATGTCTAAACTCCTTCTCTTCTGTTATTTTTGAATTTCTGTTTAATGATCTTGTAAAAAAATTTGAACAAACAACAGCAGTTTTTCATGATTTCTAGCTGAATAACAAAAATCAGTAGAACTTATATCTGATATCCAGTACTTTTATTAATGATTAATGATTAATTCACATTGAAAGCTTAAGAAATGATCCTATAATCAACTACTTGAAGGTGGGGAGGGATTTAGTAGTATTTATTTCTGATAGAAAATAAATTTTCATGAATATGCCTTATTCTAGCATTGATCTTACTCACCTCTAATCTTTTTTTTAACACCTCTTTTATTTCTAGTTATGTTTCGCCTCTATGACACAGATGGAAATGGCTTCCTGGACAGCTCGGTAATTTTTTTCTTCAAATTTTCTGTGAAAATTTCAGAGTAGTTTGTTCTGAAAAATGCAATGAATAAATTTATAGCTATTACCACAGAAGACACAATATAATTTCCATGCACTCATACAACGTTTTTATCATCTGACTTTTTGAAAGCAAGTGATCTGAGGAAACTATTAGGATTGTAGTTGTTCTATTAAATAAGTTTACTACAAAAAAATGACTTTTTACCCAAAGAAAGATAAAAAAGACTCCAGCCCTGTCTGAATAAAGTGTAAGAGAAAGATGAGGGCAATGCTCTAAAAAGATATCTATATAGATATCAATGAGATTTGACACTTAGGAAAATGTCAAGAATACAGGTAGAATTTAAAGGAATTATAAAGTCAATTCAGCCATTTTATTATTTTCCCACTTTTAAAAGAGGCTTCCCAGGTGGTGCAGTGGTAATGAATCCTCCTGCCAATGAAGGAGACACAGGTTTGATGCCTGGGTTGGGAAGATCCCCTGAGGAAAGCTTGATAACCCACTCCCGTATTCTTGCCTGGAGAATCCCATGAACATAGGAGCCTGGCAGGCTACAGTCCATGGGGTCGCAAAGAGTTAGACATGACAACACATAGCACCCACACACATTTTAAAAGTACGACTCTTAGTCTCATATGTTGACAAAATTGGCAGTTGTCTTTAAAACTGCTTTGGTAAACTTCCCTTTGGAAAACACCTTATCCCATTTTACACTCTATCTATAGTTTTAGTTATAAAAAGAAATAGAAGAAAATATAATCTCACAGAAAACAATAAATAAATGTTTATTTTATTCATAATATAGGCATATCATTCAAGCTTTCAGAGGAGTAGTTATCTTCTTAGTTCGCAAATCAGAGCCTTATAAATATATCTGTTTAACAGATGAATGTATATATGTATTTCAGATATATTTTCTGTCTAACATTTTGTATATTATATCATGTCGTACTGTATGAAGAAAATATAAGAATATTACTAAAAGAATAAGTGTCAGATTATGGAAATTTTGAAGTACATAGGTACCTATAAAAACAAATGTTTCAATATACTGAATACGGATTAAAATAAACACTTCTGACAATGAGTTTTTCTCATCATCTGATGTACTTCCCAATGGCAGAACTCAAACAGATTTTTACAAGCAGAGCAGTGAAGTTGGACACAGATTAATGTAACACTAAGTAGGATAATGGTACATTAGCTTCTCCACAGAGAGACAAAAATATGTAATTCCCATTTAAAAAATGACCACCAATCTGAACTGATGCTGTGATTGTGGGATTTCTTATATTAGGGTATTTCTAATTTTTCAAATACTGTTATCTTTAGTGCCTAGTAGTGTTCAGTTTTCCATTTAGGAATATTAAGCTGCATGATACATTTGCTCATTTTCTGGGGGCATTTCATGGCTAGGCATTTAGATTTCTTCTATATATGTCAATATGCATATTGTAACACTTCTAACTATACTAATGTAAATTTATTTTCAAATCATACTTGTTTTAATTTTTCTTTTTTAATAGTTCTTTTACTTTATTTTAAAAAAATTAGTTTATTTAAATAATTTTCAATTAAAGAATGTGTCCTTACTAGACTTTTAGCCGTGGGTTGGCAACTGATTTGAAAATCCAGTCAAATGCTTCTTTTGGTCTCTGGACATTTTTTGGTTAACATATAGTAGATTACTAACAATATTTGTAATTATATTCTGAATATTATACAATAAGCTGAGGATAAATGTTTGCTTATGATTGAATTAGTCTTTTTTTTGTAAATAAAGCTCTATGGTTTTTGGCCACACAATTTTCTGCCCCAGGAGATTTCCTTCACCACCAGTTGGAACTGCAATTCCAATGCCATTTTCTCAGAAATTTAAAGGCTTAGCTGTTCATATATTAGAGATACAGCAGAAGAAAATTAATACTTTGAGAAATGACCAGTATATCTAATAATACTAGTTAATGTTTATTGATTACTTGTGTCAGATAAGATCAATGTATTTTATATAATGTATTTAATCTTTGTAGCAACTCTATGAACTAGGTGCTATTAGCATATCCATTTTTACTGTTGAAAGAACTGAGTCTTTGAGAGGTTAAATGACTTATCTGATATCACATGCCCATACAATAGCATATCCAAAATAGTTTCAATTTCTCAAAACATATCCAGAGACTTCAGTGGTCCCAAATCATTGTTGTTTAGTCACTAAATCATGTCCACTTCTTTTGCAACCTCAAGGAGTGTGGTCCACCAGACTCCTCTGAGCATGGGATTTCCCAGGCAAGAATACTAGAGTGGGTTGCCATTCCCTTTTCCAGGGCATCTTCCTGACCCAGGGATGGAACCTGCATTTCCTGCCTCTCTTTCATTGGCAGGCAGATTCTTAACCACTGAGCTACCAGGGAAGCCCAATGAGGGGACTGTCAGAAGTAGGAAGGTGTATATACGCAAAGATTAAGTATCTGGAAGATTAGTTACACACACACACACACACACACACACACTCTAGCCTCTAATTCCAAGTAGTGTTAATTGCCCAGTCGTGTCCAACTCTTCGCCACCCCACCGACTGTAGCCTACCAGGGTCCTCAGTCCATGGGATTCTCCAGGCAAGAATACTAGAGTGGGTTGCCATTCCTTTTCTCCAGAGGATCTTCCAAATCCAGGGATCAAACCTGGGTCTCCTGTGTTGCAGGCAGATTCTTTACCATCTGAGCTACAGCAAAGTCCTGATACTACACTTGATCCTGGCCAAATGTGTTTAGAATTGTTTCTTATCTGTAACAAATAAATACATTTGTATTTGCATTGTTTCTGAGACAGCCTATGTTATAAAAATAATACTTTTATGATTAAGTTATATTTTTCAGTTTCTCAGAAGGATCCACAAATCCTTCTATCAAGAGAACCTCTTTAACCATATTTTCTTCTTCATTTTATATTAACCATATGTATTAGATTAGAGATTTGAGTAGAATATATTTTATTAATATGCTTTTCAGCTTTCTTTTATACTTCTTATACTTTAAATTATCATACTATAAAACACTATTTCTGTCATTTACTATTAAAATTATTAACATTCACAAAGTACATTTAGTCTGTTCTAAAGATACGGAAGAATTAAAACATTAAATAAATCGTTATGAAAATATATTTTAAGTTATTTAGCCAAGGCATCTATATTAACCAGCAGTTCTTCACAAAGTTGTCACTGAGCAGAAGAATGTGAAAATTCAAACTAAAATTCTGTCTCCTCATAAAATAAATTCTACATGCCTTAGCCTCCAAACCTTGACCTGAACACACCTCTAGCAGAGCAAATTATACCAATAAATGGCTAAAATAGTCAATATGCATTCTCATTATATCAGAATAAAAATAAACCTCAGAGTTACCCTCAAACACTTCCTCCCACCCTTCCACACCTGTTTTTCAAGCTGTGGAGTAAGGATACTTGGAGGGAAGTTGGGAACAGAGGGAACAAGGGTGTACCTGTGGCTGATTCTTATCGAAGTTTGACAGAAAACAACAAAATTCTGTAAAGCAATTAACCTTCAATTAAAGAACAACAACAACAAAATGACAGTTTGTGAAATTATGCTTGCTCCTACTTTCATCAGATACTGCTTTCCAAACAAAACTTTTCCTGAAAATCTTCTGCTGGAAGGAAATCTTTCTTTGTATAATTGTGCCCTCTCCTGGTGAAGCTTTCTAGACAAAGTCCAGAAGGAGCAGATATTTAATATAGTCGACTTCACAGTTGGCATAGTTGGGAGGAATCCTGCTGCCAATGCAGGAGACACAGGAGATGCTGGTTAGATTGCTGGGTCTGGAAGATACCCTCAAGGAGGAAATTGTAGCCCATTCTAGTATTTTGCCTGGGAAATCCCATGGACAGAGGAGCCTGGAGGACTGTAGTTCATGGGGTCTCAAAGAGTTGGACATGCCTGAGCATGCATGCATATGTTTACTTTTTATATAAAAGTAATCATTGCACTCTTTTAGTGTTTGAGCTATGTGCTGAACAAATCAATTCCTGCAAGACAAAGTTGAAGAACTTACTAAGACCTTGTATTCATTCTCTCTCCCCCCCTCCCCTCTCCTCCTCCAGGAACTAGAAAATATCATCAGTCAGATGATGCACGTGGCCGAGTACCTCGAATGGGATGTCACTGAACTGAATCCAGTAGGTATAGGGATGAGTTAACTCTTGGCTACTTTCTAAAAGGCACTTGCCTCTTTCATCTTTTTTGCCATCCTAGTATGTACCTGGCATTTGATTTTATCTTTTCATAACTCTTAAGTTGCTATTTATAATCAGTAGTCAAAGTGGATTCTGAGTATAAAATAATGTATTTGGTTTTCTGAAGTTCTTAGCAGTGATATCTTGCTTTTCTTTCTCATGGAAATTAATCTGAATGATGGTCTTAAATAAGTGTAAGTAAACACGCTGTTGATGACACTACCAAGGTCATACCATGCCATGAAAAAGTCAAATAGACACGTATTTTAGGATCTCCATGTTTTCCCTTATATGGGAATAGCTGGAGCAGTCAATCTGAAAGAGGAAGAAGGTGATTATGAAGATGATAATGATGGCTGTCTGTGCACAGAGCCCTGTTATCTTTCCATCTGTGTTATTTAAGGCTTGCAGCCCTAAGAGGTAGATACTACTGTTTGACTCATTTTACACATGAGGAAATTGAGACCCCAAAGGTTTTTGTTTTAATTTATTTTATTGAAGTATAGTTGATTTACAATGTTGTGTTACATTCTACTGTATGGCAAAATGATTCAGTTACGCTTATATACACATTCTTTTCCATATTCTTTTCCATTATGGTTTATCACAGGATTGAGTATAGTTCCCTGTGCTATACACTGAGACTTGTAGTTATCCATCCTATGTATAATAATTTGCGTTTGGTAACCCCAAACTCCCAGTCCATCCTTCCCATCTGCCTCCTTCCCGGCAAGCACAAGTCTGTTCTCTGTGGCTGTGAGTCTGTTCTGTTTCTTTGGTAAGTTCATTTGCATTATATTCTAGATTTCACATGCAAGTGGCATCATATGGTATTTGTCTTTGTCTGGCTTACCTTGCTTTAAATGATAATATTTAGTTCCATCTTGATGCTGTAAATGGCATTATTTCATCTTTTTTTTAATGGCTGAGTCATAATCCATTGTGTCTATGTAACAGGTCTTATTTATCCACTTTTCCATCAGTGGACATTTAGGTTGCTTCCATGTCTTGGCTGTTGTAGAAAGTGCTGCAATAAATTTTGGGGTGTGTGTATCTTTATGTATTGTAGTTTCCTCCAGATACATGCTCAGGATTGCAGGGAGACCTCAAAATGTTAGTGACTTGCCCCAAACTCTCTAGCTAGTTAAAGACAGAGCTAGGAAATATTAATCACATTGTTTAAAGAAACAGTATCGAACAGTGCCTATAAGAGCATAAAAACCTCTTGTTTTCCATAGATGTGTAGCCAAGTTACCAATATTATTCAAATGTGTATTAAAACTTAGGTGGTTTGAAATTTTTACTTCAGTCACAGGTAATATTTGGGGGAGAGTTAATGAATGTTATTGATTTTAGTTTCTGTTTGAAACCAACTCAAGTTAGGAAATTGTACATTAATTAAGTAAATACAAATCAATTTAATTTAAATGGTTTACATTTTATATGAATTCAAAGAGCCCATTTACCCACGTAAATTCCCGTTTATGCAGTCAGCTCCATGGTAATGGCATGACAATGTGATAGGAGAGGTCAAATCACAGTTCCCTTGCATTGCAAACTAATGCAGTTAAAGTACAACCCAGTCAGTGCAATGTTGTGTACGGGGCCAGCACCATTCTTACTGGGATTAGGGTTTTCCAAGTTTTAACTCAGCTGGTTTTTCTTTTTCCTGTTTTTTCCTTTTTGAATGTGGTAATGTGTATGCTGTACACATAATGAGTGGCAGATATCATTAGCAAAATTTCAGTTTGCATGTGGAATAATAAAGTAGATGGTAACATATTTAATTAGAATATCTCTTGAGTCACTGTGAGTCTGTTTTCACTGAAATCAAAGGACTTCTTGTAAGTTCTGGTGCCTTTGTTGGTTGTGTTTTTGTAAAACAGCTTTCTCTATTGTACTTAATACCTGTGAATATAATTTATCTATTAATCAAGCCTCTTGTGCTCACTGGAGTAATAAAGGGAAGAGAACCTTTTTTTAATCAGCTTTCTAAGCTGACGGAAGCACCACTATATCACAGCAAAAGTATTTGGTGGTGGTGGGGTTTGAGAAAATGGGGATCCGGATGCTCTGTGGAAGGGATAGTGGTGGCTGGGTGGTCTAATTAGAACAAATACATACTGGAAAATGCAATTAATAAGCTAAATAGCAGTATTAGTCATTTGTGGCATATACTAATAAGTCTGTCCTTTCTGTGGGCAGTATAGAGTGTCAAGATACAAGCCTTGCCTGTGTCTGTAGTTGCTGTCATAATAACTGCCTCATCCTGCCTGATGATTCAGCAGCTCTCCCCATTTCAAGCGTGTGTGTACTTTTATATACATTGTTTGACTCTTAAGTTGGCATGATAAATAACGAGAAGGATACATTTGATGTTGATGGCAGTTAGTAGGGGAGATGAGATGTCCTTGAACAGAGTTCTTAAAAACTAACCCAGGCTCTCCCATTAGATAACTAAGTACAAATTGAATGGATCAGTTCTCTGAAACAAAGTCTCTGTATTTTAGTTCTCTTCCCCTTTTTTTCATTTCTGCTAGTTCATGAGAGTGCCTTCAAGAGGTAGAACTGATTGCCAGTCCAGGTTCGATGCAGGATACAGGACACTCAGGGCTGGTTATGATTCAGCAGCTCTCCCCATTTCAAGCGTGTGTGTACTTTTATATACATTGTTTGACTCTTAAGTTGGCATGATAAATAACGAGAAGGATACATTTGATGTTGATGGCAGTTAGTAGGGGAGATGAGATGTCCTTGAACAGAGTTCTTAAAAACTAACCCAGGCTCTCCCATTAGATAACTAAGTACAAATTGAATGGATCAGTTCTCTGAAACAAAGTCTCTGTATTTTAGTTCTCTTCCCCTTTTTTTCATTTCTGCTAGTTCATGAGAGTGCCTTCAAGAGGTAGAACTGATTGCCAGTCCAGGTTCGATGCAGGATACAGGACACTCAGGGCTGGTGCACTGGGATGACCCAGAGGGATGGTTGGGGGAGGGAGGTGAGAGGGGGGTTCAGGATGGGGAACACGTGTATACCCAAGGCGAATTCATGTTGATGTATGGCAAAACCAATACAATATTGTAAAGTAATTAGCCTCCAATTAAAATAAATAAATTTAAATTAAAACAAAACAAACAAGAAAAAGAGGTAGAGCCTTTTAATCAGACCTTATGCCCAATTTTTTAGAAGGCAATGGCAACCCATTCCAGTACTCTTGCCTGGAAAATCCCATGGACGGAGGAGCATGGTAGGCTGCAGTCCATGGGGTCGCTGAGGGTCGGACACGACTGAACGACTTCACTTTCACTTTTCACTTTCATGCATTGGAGAAAGAAATGGCAACCCGCTCCAGTGTTCTTGCCTGGAGAATCCCAGGGACAGAGGAGCCTGGTGGGCTGCCGTCTTTGGGGTCACACAGAGTCGGACACGACTGAAGCGACTTAGCATTAGCGTGCCCAATTTTAAATGAATTCCCTTGTCCTTCATTTTGAGAATAATGAAACTATTACAGCATCATTTTTTCTCAACAAGACTCTTTCCAATACCTATAGATACATTTGTTTCTATGAAGGAAAATTATCTGATTTTAAAATACTTCTTGAGGAAAAGCACCAGTCAACCAAGTTCAGCGATGTTGAGGCAAATGATCCTTCTATCAACAAACATATCAAGTATTCCATTTACTGCACCTCTTCAAATTTTTCTTCTAATGCCTCTGTGTTTCTTTCTTGTTTTTTTGAATGGATTAAAACTTCCATATTAGATAAAGGTGGTGAGTTACTCCCTTCCCTGGATTCTTCCAAATTTTCCTCTTTGGTGCCATTAGCTAGGAGGTACTATGCCTTCCCAGCAGCTGAGGGTAATATAATTTCTGCTAATGTGACATAGGGCTTCCCAGGTCGCACTAGGGTAAAGAATCCACCTGCCAATGCAGGAGACACAGAGATGTAGGTTTGATCCCTGGGTTGGGAAGATTCTCTGGAGAAAAACAGGGCAACCCGCTCTAGTATTCTTACCTGGAGAATCCCATGGGCAGAAGAGCCTTGCAGGCTACAGTCCATGGGGCCACAAAGTCGGACATGACTGACCCACCGGACATACAATATAAT
Source organism: Aepyceros melampus (assembly GCA_006408695.1). NCBI lineage: Eukaryota > Metazoa > Chordata > Mammalia > Artiodactyla > Bovidae > Aepyceros > Aepyceros melampus. The sequence goes on from SJXQ01012207.1 coordinate 737,668, forward strand.
GCTAACAACACCTATATCAAACTTACTATGCATGCTAGACACTCTTCAAAGATACTTATACTGTATTAGCACATCTAACTCTCACACCAACTCTTGGCGTTAACAACACGCATTAGCACTATGCAGCCAAGAGGTTAATGTATTGCACATACCGTGGAGAACACTTTGAGACACTGTATGAAAGTCATCTTCAGAAAAGAAATCTAATCCAAATGGTCTCATTGTTTAACTTCTTGGCTCTATGAAGTTCTGATAGGCAATTAAAAGCGACTTAATTCCCCTGCCCCATACCACTTAGCAAAGAATTATTTCAGCTCTTTGCCATGAAGTTAATTTGTTCAGTCATTATCTGGCATATATTTGAATTAAAAAAAAATAATCTAGAGACAGCAATTAAAGATCACTTTCATCCATAAATTAAAGGTACCTTTTTGTTTGAGCTCTGCCATTCAGTGACAAAATATTAAAAAGTTAAGCAATTATGGAAGTCATGATCTAGAAATCATAGCAAAACTACTATTATTCTCAATGACAAGATTAACATTGTACCAAGTTATCTAGATAGTTACCTCAACTTCCCGGTTAGCTGCTGGTGTGTGTGTGTGTGTGTCTGTGTGTGTGTGTGTTGCGTGCGCGCGCCTGTGCACATGCGGGTGTGCATACTGAGTCATGTCCAACTCTTTGCAACCCCCAGGACTTTTAACCTTCCAGGCTTCTCTGTACATGGAATTTTCCAGGCAAGAATACTGGAGTGTGTTGCCATTTCCTACTCCAGGGGATCTTCCCAACCCAGGATTGAACTCGTGTCTCCTGCATTGAGAGGAGCCCAGGTTCGATGCAGGATACAGGACACTCGGGGCTGGTGCACTGGGATGACCCAGAGGGATGGTACGGGGAGGGAAGCAGTTCGCTGCTAGTCAGTTTATTGGGCTTCCAAGTGGCTCAGATGGTAAAGAATCTGCCTGCAAGGCAAGAGACCCAGGTTTGATCACTACCCACTCCAGTATTGTTTCTGGGAGAATACGGTGGACAGAGGAGCCTGGAGAGCTATATATATATAGTCCATAGGGTCGCAAAGGGTAAGACACTCCTGAAGCAACTTACACACACACACACACACACACACGAGTTTATTATAATCAATTCATTGTAATACTTGGTTGTATCACATGAGGCTTATTTTATTGATTCATTATCAAAATTTTCCTCATCTTCTCTATTCCAGATCCTCCATGAGATGATGGAAGAAATTGACTATGATCATGATGGAACAGTCTCTCTGGAGGAATGGATTCAAGGAGGCATGACAACAATTCCACTCCTTGTGCTCCTGGGCTTAGAAAATGTGAGTATTTACATAGATGGGGTAACCTGGTGGTAAGTCACTGGAGGTCTCTTTTATACATTTTGCTTATAAATTCATCTATTTTCTACAGTTAAGTATTTATTGAGTGCCTGATCCTTCTAGTATGTATGACACTGTGCAATTTAACAGTAGCTTCTTGTATAGTAATACTTGCCATGAATATATTAGTTCATTTTAGGTATTACCTTATTGTTTAATACATGATTACTCTCTTTTCCCACTATTTAAAGTGCAATCTAGTTTAAAGATTATTGACCTCATTTTATCTAATGGAAGAAACACCCAGCGTGATTGCATGCTGTGGTTCTTACCACACTCCATCCATTTCTATACTTCCTCTCCTCATGATCTAGTTTATTGGTAAACAAACCCATAAGTGGAGGAGCCGATTATAATCGAGGTGGTTGACTATATATACATGTAAGTATATGCATATTTGGACTTGGGCTTACCTGGTGGCTCAGATGTTAAAGAATCTGCCTGCAATGCAGTAGACTCGGGTTTGATCCCAGGATCGGGAAGATTCTCTGTTGAAGGAAATGGCAATCCACTCCATTAATGTTGTCTGGAGAATCCCATGGACAGAGGATGGCTACAGTCCATGGGGTCACAAAAAGTCGGACACGAGTGAGTGACTAACACTCCACAGCACTCCATATATATTGTTTAGTCGCTCAGTCATGTCCAGCTTTTTGCAACTCCATGGACTGCAGCACACCAGGCTCCCCAGAGTTTGCTCAAATTCAAGTCCATTGATACAGTGATGCCATCTAGCCATCTGATTCTCTGTCGCCTTCTTCTCCTCCTGTCCTCAATTTTTCCTAGCATCAGGGTGTTTTCCAGTGAGTCGGCTCTTTGCCTCAGGTGGCCAAAGTACTGGAGCTTCAACTTCAGCATCAGTCCTTCCAGTGAATATTCAGGGTTGGTTTCCTTTAGGATTGACTGGTTTGATCTCCTTGCTCTCCAAGGGACTCTTGGTGTCTTCTCCAGCACCACAATTAGAAAACATCAATTCTTCAACACTCAGCCTTCTTTATGGTCCAATTCTCACATGTGTACATGAGTACTGGAAAAACAATAGCTCTGACTCTATGGACCTTTGTTGGCAAAGTGATGTGTCTGCATTTTAACACGCTGTCTAGGTTTGTCATAGCTTTTCTTCCAAGGAGCAAGCATCTTTCTGTTTTCCTTACATAGCAGTAGTCTGTCACAGTTTTTCCTTCTAATCCTGTCAACGTTTTCTCATATCACTGCCTCCAGTGGTAATTAAAACTGGTGGTTTGGGGAATAACATACCAACCTAAATCAGAATGTAATGTGATAGTGACTTTGCCTCTAGAGCTTGCTACCCCAGTTTGGTTGAATTTCGGTAATAGTTTAAAAATTCGACACTGGATTTTTACACTCACCTTTAATAAACAAGAATTAACTATCACACTCAGATACTATAATATATATAATTAGATTCAGAGAGCATTACTTATGGAAAGCACCATGGCACACAGCATAGCTAGAGTTTTGAGATGCGAGATCATAGTGTTCATTGCTTCTCTGCTGACCCCCAAACGTCTCATACTTTTTAAAGTATTTATTTGCTTGGCTGGCCTGAGTCGGTTGCTCTGCTTGTAGAATTTCTCTGGCTGCAGAGGGGGCTACTCTCTAGTTGTGGGGCGTGGGCTTCTCATTGCAATGGTTTCTCTTGCTGCGGCTTCCATGCTCTAGAGCACAGCTTCTGTAGCTGTGGCAGCTGAGCTTAATCGCCCTGCAGCACTGGAGACTTCCTAGACCAGGAATTGAACTGGTACCCCTTGCATTGCAAGACAGATTGTTATCCACTGAGCCACCAGGGAAGCTCCTTTTATACTTCTTGTTACCAGCAATAACAGTTTTTCAAATTCAAGACTATGCTATAGTTAACTCAAGATACCCAATTTTTAAATCAGTTCCCAAGAACTCTTGTAGTCTGTGTAAAATATGTGATAGTGTGTAAAAATATATTGCACATTTTTACATATTATTTTGGGAATATATAAATGGGCTTTGGGATGGTGGAATTTGTCTGTTTCATCTGGATCTTCAAATTCTTCTACATTCAGGTTAATCTTATGGGGCCCATGGGATTTTAGAAATGGTCAGAGGAGGGAAAAGTAGAATTACTAATAGATGATAAATAGGAAATTAATCTTAAGGTAAATAATTTATTAAAACAGAGATAATATAGGCCTTTTTAATAGATATATAGTTCCACATTTTGAGAATTAATGAAGCAATACTTCTTGTGTCTGATGTTCTTATACTATACATAACCTAGTATCTTTTTATAATACTTACTATGTATCTCTGCATCAAAAATATGTGTTTCATTTTTTAATATACCTTCTGACAAAGGCATATGTAAATCAGAATATTGGGTGAAAACAGAAAATAAACTGACAAAATCTTAACTTCAGAAGGTTTGGTGTATGTCCTGTACTGAAAAAAAGTAAAGTCAAAGTAAAGTCAAGTCACTGAGTCGCATCTGACTCTTTGTGACCCCATGGACTGCAGCCCACCAGGCTCCTCAGTACATGGGATTCTCCAGGCAAGAATACTGGAGTGGGTTGCCATTTCCTTCTCCAGGGTATCTTCCCAACCCAGGAATCGAACCCGGGTCTCCCGCATTGAAGACAGACACTTTAACCTCTGAGCCAAAATAGTTGGCAAATGACTATTCAAATGTTCCAATGATAGTGGTTCCCGAGAATGGAATTTTATATTTTTAAAACTAATTTTTAAGAAACATTTATGGAAATTCTAGTATGAGAGAAGATTTAGGAATAAGCAAGTAAATTATTTGATAATAGCAGGTTTGACAGGAAACTGGAGAATTGGAAACATCTGTATTTTTATTATCCCAGAAAAATTTTGAAATAATATTTTTCTTTGGAAGACACTGCTTACAAATTTTTTACAGCTTTACTAATAAGTACAGGTATTTGTGAAATTATGAACATTGCCTGGGTAAATATAGTCCACAAATCTGTATGAATGTTAATTAAAAATATTTTTAAAAAATATGGTATACCCCATATACTAGAGGGCTTCCCTGGTGGCTTAGAGGGTAAGGAGTCTGCCACAGTGCAAGAGCCCGGGTTCAATCTCTGGGTCGGGAAGATCCCCTGGAGAAGGAAATGGCAACCCACTCCAGTACTCTTGCCTGGAAAATCCCATGGACGGAGGAGCCTGATAGGCTACAGTCCATGTGGTCGCAGAGCCGGATACGACTGAGCGGCTTCTCTTTCCTTTCCTTTGGTTCCTAGCAGCAACTTCTTTAATTCAGCGGATTGAAAGTTCTATGCCATTAATGTCATCATGTTAATGTTACATAATTTACTTTATATTGGTATTCTTAGATTTATAGTGTATGTGTTTCGTTAAAAGAATTTTTTGGGGGGTGCTTAATGAGAGAAATTAATTCGGGGCAAAGAAACCTGAGCTGCTTTCCCAGAGATGGCCACTAGATGGCAGGACTACATTGTTCTGAACATGTTCCTAACATTTGTAGATGGACTTTGAGACTGGCTGTTTTCCCTGTGAAGAACAATTCGGAGAGTGTTTCCTTCACTTCTTAAAAAAAAAAAAAAAAAAGCTGATAATGTTTTTAATATTGTCTTTTATAAAATAGATAAGCCATTAATCAGAGCAAATCAGAGCCTCTGTTTGTTAAAAAGAGCTTTTTAATTCCCAGACATGGTAGGTATTTTACAAACCAGGAATGACACAATGACTACTGAGTGATGAGGGACTTTTCTTCTGAGTAATTGAGGTTTATTTCCTTTTCTGTCGGCAATTAATGTGCTATATTATCACGTGTAGAAAATCTAATTCATGGAGCCGTTTCCCCCATACCCTACCCCCTACTTTTCCTTTTCAGATTAGAAATCTAAAAGTTTTAGGTTGAATCCAGCCACTTAATATGAGGCCTGTCTTATTATGTTGTCCTGTATATTCGTGTCTATTGTCTATTATGAGCTCAGGGAGTAGATGCTAATTGACAGTGCATGTTAAATACCACAGTGTATTTGAAAATGAGCGTGGTGTACTACCCCCATTACACGGATAGAAAATTGTCCTGGGAGAGCAGTCCTCACTTGTAATGTTAGGCAGGGCAGTTGTGATTTTACTGTAGTTCAGTTTTCTCCACCAACAGGATCTAAATCTACGCTGTTTTACATGATACCTATTTTGGTGCCAAAATCAGAATCGTAGTTTATCAGAACCTTGTTCTTTATCAAATGCTAGAGGGTAAGTCATTTTCTTTCCCTTAGAAGTCCTTCAAACTTCATGAGACCCAGTATAAAATGATATAGTCTGTCATTTTGGGGGGGCATTGATTACAATAAAAAATTTATGTATGACACTGAGTTGTGCTTCCTTCAGCATTCATCTCAATTAAGAATATGTTTTTTCTTAAATCTTACTTTGAATGGATAAAATTTATTAAACTGTGTCTAGCAATAAACTCTGAATGATGACAAACTTTGCCTACTAAAGGACAGATAGCAAATAGTTTAAACTTTGTGGGTCATAAAGTCTCTGTTGCAACTGCCGGACTCTAGCGCCTAATTGATAGAGCAGGGCTGTGTTCCAATAAAATTTTATTTACAAAAATAGCTTGTTGGCTATGTTTGACCCAAGGGCCATAGTTTGCTGACTCCTGATTTATTCTATTGTTATTATGCCATATCACAAATTACATATTATATATTCTGTCATAAAATACAATGAGTTTTAACTGGTTTTAAATTATTTTGGAAAGAAAAGTCTGATTTTAAAAAAATCGATCAATTCTTTCATTCCAGTAAGGACCAATGAAGGCATGATAGAATGGCAGTTACCATTATCAAACTGGCCTTCACCCTGACTTGGTTTGGAGAAGAAAATAGCAAGCCACCTCCAGTATTCTTGCCTGGGAAATCCTGTGGACAGAGGAGCCTGGTGGGCTACAGTTCATGGGGTGACCAAGAGTTGGACATGACTTAGCAATTAAACAACAATAACCAAGCCAGGTTATGAACTAATCAGGTGATTTTGTGCTAAACAGTCATCTTCTCTGGACACGTTCAAAGAAGTTAGTCAGGAATATCCCTTTCCTTTTCTAATATTCTTTCAGTTCAAACGTTTGTTGTACTAGATGAACAAGATAATTAATGATGCTGTGAGTGTGTCCTAAGTTGCTCGGTCGTGTCTGACTCTTTGTGACCCCATGGACTGTAGCCCACCAGGCTCCTCTGTCCATGGGATTCTCCAGGCAAGAATACTGGAGTGGGTTGCCGTCTCCTCCTCTAGAGGATCTTCCCAACCCAGGGATTGAATCCACGTCTCTTGTGTCTCCTGCATTGGCAGGAAGATTTTTACCACTTGTGCCACCTGAGAAGCCCCAATTAATGATGCTCCAATTCCTGAAATCTTTGATCTGGGATCATCGTTAGATTTTTCAAAGAAAATTTCTAAATTCACACTATCATAAAAATTGGAAAACAGATTTAAATAGAAGCTTGGCTTAAAATAAGGATACCTTAAATTCTTAGTCTTGGATTGTTGGTGCCAAATCTGGCCTGTGTGATTTTTGAATGGTTATTTATTTTGATGTCTTTATTTTTGTTCAGAGTCCTGGTTTTTAAACCCCATAGGCAGTTTACAGTTTAAACTTTGCCATTGTTTGAAATGTTTTGGTATATGTAATTTTGTGCCTGATTCAATAAAGTAAAAGTATTGTTTGGTTTGGTTTCTGATGAAATTTGTCCCCTGGTGAATATGAATGGAGAGCAGAAGATGATGTATTCTTCTAAGCTGTATTTGGAAAAGTAATATTTCACACTCTATTTTTTAATTTGGTTGCAATGTTGCTCTGCTGTTTATACATTGCTCAATCAGGAAAGGAGTTATGAAGCTGGATAAATGCAACCATTCTTGAGATTCCACATCAGGTCATTCAAGGAAAATAACCATGTGATGTTACAGTCTTTTGAATTGGCATTTGAACCATAAGATTATCAGGGTCTGAGCCTGACTTCGAAAGTGTGATCTGGAGAAGGATAGCTGGTTGTAGCTCTGCTCAGAATTTTAAAACTTCTCTCTACATTTTCTTTTTGTCTAAAAGGGCAGTTTCTTTTGTATTGTTATATTTTTGGAGACGTTGAACAGAAAAGTAAGATAATTTAATGGTGGTTATTGTTGATTGAGTTGGAATCCACTTGCAACCTTAGCTTTCTATGTGTTGTAATTGAAGGCAGTTGAAATGAGCCAAGAAAGGGGAATGGGAGCATTCTGGCTTTGACATCAGTGAAATTTCACCATGACATTTTTAGAAAGTGTGTGTGTGTGTGTGTGTGTGTGTGTGTGTGAGTGTCTGTGAGTTGCTTAGTTGTGTCTACTCTTTGCAACCCCATAGACTGTAGCCCACCAGGCCCCTCTGCCCATGGGATTCTCCACAAGAACACTAGAGTGGGCTGCCATTTCCTTCTCCATCTTTAGAAAATAATGATATTTATAACATCCATAGTTCACTTGAGCACTATGTACCGTCCTGGAGGTATTCAGGGGAAAAAGCTAAAACTTTAGAAATCACTAGATAAAGAAATAGTTTTCAATATTTTCCAAAGAGCATTCTTCTCTTTGAAACTTCCTTTTAACTTAAAAGGTCAAAAGGAATTAAAAGGTGAGGAAAACCCTGATGCTGGTCTGAATTTTCCTGGATTTCATTAAACATTTCTCTGACGTCAGCACAGAACTGAACTACTTCATTATAAAATACAGTGTTTACTAAATATCAGTAATACATTTTTATTAAGAGTAATGTCCAGTGATGGAAAAAAATAGGAGAACACAATTTTTATGAAACAAACCATTTTAAATCTACAAACATACTTCTCAAATCTTTTAGCTGAAATGCTGGGATGTTACACAACTCAACCCAATGATGGTAATAATATTTGCTGTTTATGTAACACCAATCTTCTGAGGAGCTAAATTGACTTCACAGGTATTGTATAATGAAACCTCACACTATGGTCTGGGTGAGGAAAGTGGTTACTATCATTTTATTAGAGAGGAAAATAAAGGTGAAATGGCTTATCCACATTTTCATCAGAGGCCAGGAATCAAGCCTTCCAGATCTGCTCTTCATTGCTTTTTTAGAAAAATAAATTCCTTTCTATGACAATAAATATTTATTTGCAATAGAAGTACTAATAGGCATATGCTGTCCCCGCTGATGGAATATAGTAAGGGACCCATCCTCCCCCGCCCCTACCAAGTTTACCATCTAAATAAGACAAACAAGACAAGACATGAAAATACAGAGCGTTGGAGTGTAATTTGCACTGCTGAGAAGTAGTTGGCTCCTGGTTTCAATTTCTTCTCTTGAAGTCACATACATATTTCATCCTTTGCATGTTTGGCGATGTATCCGGCTAAGAGCTATAAAGCTATTTAATTTGTTTTTTGGTAAAGCGTTTTATGTCTGGATAATGGATTTGTACATCAGTGGCAGCCTGTAACATGGCTAAGTGTTCTGATTGACAGAACACCCACGTTCAGACTTGTTTATTTTTTGATAAGGAAAATGCCAGCTAACTTAGTCCATATGTGTTCTTCCACAGGAGGAGGCTTATTCACAAGGAATGGACACTCATTTAAAAATAAAATGACAGGGATTATGAGAACAGTCATACAAATGAGAATTAAATTTTCCTTTCTCTTTTTCACTTAAAAATGTTTTTTAAGCATCGATCCTATTAAATAATACTTAATGCTAAATTTATCAATATATTTTTTAAAAAATTCACCTCTTAATCTTTTAGTATCAAGCTACCTTATTCTTATTTAAAGGAATAGAAAAATTTTAAATATAGACAGTTTATTATAAACGATAGCAGAATTAAGCAAATATATAAAGCTTTCCCACCTGGGCTTCCCAGGTGACTCGGTAAAGAATCCTCCTGCCAATGAAGAAGATGCAAGAGTAACAGGTTTGACCCCTGGGTTGGGAAGGTCCCCTGGAGAAGGAAATGACAACCCATTCCAGTATTCTTACCTGGGAAACGCCAAGGAGAGAGGAGCCTGGCAGTCTACATGGGGGTCACAAGGAATCCGACATGACTAAGCACACACTTGCGTAAGGCATTCCATTCATATAATGAAGATATTAGAAATCTTATGACTCAAGCAAACCAGAATTGGATTCAGAAATTACTATAAAATCTATTTAAGTTTTTTGGGAGAAAAATGAAACCCCATTGTCTTGAGATGTCCTCTCCATGACACCCTCTGCAGAAGTGCTTTTGTGGAGAGCTTGTGAGTCTTCTTGGGAAAATGAAGCTGAGTGTTATCAAGAACTGGAAGGTTCTAAGAGTAACCTACTTGTATGTGAACAAATGAACTTGCCACAGTTCTGTGGGTGCTGGCAGAGGACATGGTGTCTGGGTCAGAAACCAAGATTGCTGTCTCACAGCAAAGAAGCAGTAAGAGTCTCAGAGCTGATCTAGTTCTCCAGGCCTGCAAAGTCCTTGGGGTGATGCAGAGAGGCCCAAGTAACAACATCAGAGCCGAGAACCCTCTGCTGCTGCTGCTGCTAAGTCACTTCACTTGTGTCCAACTCTGTGTGACCCCATAGATGGCAGCCTTCCAGGCTACTCTGTCCATGGGATTCTCCAGGCAAGAGTACTGGAGTGGGGTGCCATGGCCTTCTCTCTGGCTTGGGGTAACTAAAGTGAAATGAAAAGTGTTAGTCGCTCAGTCATGTTTGACTCGGCAACCCCATGGACTGTAGCCCGCCAGATTCCTCTGACCATGGGATTCTCCCGGCAAGAATACTGGAGTGAGTAGCCATTTCGTTCTCCAAGGGATCTTCCTCACCCATGCATCAAATCCAGGTCTCCCGTGTTGCAGGCAGATTCTTTACGGTCTGAGCCACTAGGGCTGAGCCATATTATCATATGCAGTAAACAAGCTTGCTTAACCTTTGCCTATAAAAGACAGATTATTTTCATTATATCATACTGTAAGTAAACCTGCCCTTTGCTCTGGAGGGAGATATGTCTCTACAATGCAAGGCTGTACATTGTTGAAAGAGGACAGTCCTGCTTACAAAAAGTGCAGATGATCAAGAGACCCATGGAGAACTATCTCCCAGGAAGCATTTTCATTAATGTTTCATATTATGATGCAAATTTGACATTTCTGGTTCTAATGTAAGAATCAGTTACTATGAATTTAATTGAGTGCTTCAAATCTGGTGGTTTATGTCTTGACTAGGAATAGGAAAAAGTGGTTAGGAAGCATTACTATTAATATTTCATTATTTAGAGAAACAAGATATTCGGGGCATGTTTATATTATCTCACTCCCACAGAATTTGTATTAGTGACTCAGCATATAATAGGTGCTCAAAAAATTATTAGGTCTGTGTGTTCTAAGAAATATGGCAACTTGACTGACTGAAGAACCAAGACCTGCAGTGGTTTCTATAGAATACCAATAAATGATGTCTAAGATTAATCTGAGTTGGATACAATTTGGTGAATGATGTGCGAGGAGTACATGTTAATACAGAAAATGATGGTGAAAAAAATAGTAAATATATAGTAACTTCATTTAATATCTTGACCTCCTTGTAAGGAATTCAAGAGATTTGTAAGAATCCTATTATTTTGTTTTACTTCAGTGTTGGACAATGCAGATGTAATTAAGTATCTGATAGAGGATAGCTATTATGATATTATATAGAATTTTAGAAGAATAAATGATAATTACAGTTTTGCCAAGACTTTGGATTAATTAAACTCAAGATTTTATTGTGGTAAAGAATGATAGAGATTGTTACAAATAAAGACAATAACTGTTAATATTTTGCCATTTTTCCATGAAATTAAATTCATTTGTATTTTTTTTCTTATAATCATTCATGTTTTGCAAAAGAGAAGTAAAGAAAAAATTAATTAGAACCTTATAAATACTTATTTTTTTAAATTTAACTATTGGAGACATACAAAAAATATATGAATGTAAGTTATAACATGTAAAGAATCCCCCAGCTGAAGCCTTAGAATACCATCAGTAACTTACTTTTAACTCTTATGTTTTCATCCTATCCTACCCCTCTGCTTCCTTATAAGAAAGACCTAGTCACCACCATGAAATTTGTATATTCCTACTATTAAGCAAGGCTTTGGAGCTACCCTGGTAGCTCAGTCAGTAAAGAATCTGCCTGCAGTGCAGGAGGCCCAGGTTTGATCCTTTGGTCTGGAAGATCCAGTGTTAATATATTCTGTCTAGGTTTTCACCTCTCAGAATCTTCCACTCAAGAATATTTTGTCTTTCTTTATTCACGTATTTGTTTATGGAATTGTCCTAAAAATAAAACATCCAGGTGAGGCAGACACGCCTCTGTTCTCAGAAGTGCTCAGCTGGGCTGACTGTGATACTGGTTCGGTATCGTGATACTCCTGTTGAACTGTTGAGTTAGATGAGAATCTGTGGGTTGTTGTAGCATCTGAGATTTGTTAGCAGGATCTCATTCCACTAGAGCACATGTGTTTTTCTAGACTCCGTGGCGATCTTGCAGAAAGTCAGGGAAGAAATAACAGATTGTCTTCAAATGCTGCCGTCCAGCTCTGAATTTTATTGGCATTTTCTTATTGCACTGTTTATTTCATTAAGTGAAATCTGTTTCTCTTACGTCCCATGCAGAATGTGAAGGATGACGGACAGCATGTGTGGCGACTCAAGCACTTTAACAAACCTGCCTACTGCAATCTTTGCCTGAACATGCTGATCGGTGTAGGGAAGCAGGGCCTCTGCTGCTCCTGTGAGTATGTTTCCTTTGCCTGGACAGTATCACCTCCGGTGAGGAAAGGTTGATTTCATGGCACAGTCCTGTTTGCAGACAGAGTCAAGAAATTAACCTGATCCTTCCTGTACCTATGATTTATGTCTCCCTGTAGTATGTTTCTGAAGACTTAGGTCATTCCAGTTTAACTTCCTTCAATTTTGGAAAATCCTCTCCTTGGGAAAGGAATAAGGACATTTTCCAACTCACAAGCCATTTTCTTTCCACTGTAATTTAGTTTATTCATGATTCTCACTGCTTCTGCAAGTATTAGGAAAATTTCCACTGGCCTCTTATGCTTACATCTTACATTTATGCATATTTGTCCTTTTCCCCCAAATTAGATGCTTTATTCACATTGTTTTCCTATAATGAGCTTATTCCTTTCAGTCTTTTAAAAATAATTACTTGATCAGTTTGCACTCAGATTAAGAAATCACAAGGAATAAAAACTAATCTTGTACCTCAGAAACATGAGTTTTAATTCTATCATGGAGAAGTTCTTCATATATAGTTCATGGGTATTAGAATGCAAAGTTTTGCCCTTTCATGAATTGCAGCCATTATTTTTATTTCAGCACACTTATCTTTGCAATATTTATTTTATTCTACAGAATACTGCCCACTAGAATTTTTGGATAATACTTGCATCAATTACAAAAGGCACTTAAGAATTTTTAAACCAACAGCATGTACTCCTGAGGAACTTTTGCATTCTGTGATACTTCTGCTAGAACAGGAGGAATGCCCAGTCCTCCTCACTAAGGGTGACTTTGTCTTAGTCCAGCACATTGCCCAACCATACCCTTTTCTGCACTGTATGTTCACTGAACCTGTCAGGTTTATTGGATACATCCCATTTTTGTGCATTCATAATAAATCTAATTTTTTCCCTGGCTTCCATATAATACATACTTTTCAGATACTAATTTTAGAAGCTAATGGCTTCTTTGGTAGCATATTTGGGAGAAGACTTTCAGATGTTTTATTTGACATTAAAAACCATATTTTAGGACCACTTTTAAGTGTTTACAGATTTTAATAAAGTAACATAAAATTACCTCATACCACTTCAGAGGGCTGTTTCTGGTGGCCACATTTAAGAGGCTGGTTACCCCAGAATATTCTCCATATACAAAGGAAGTAATTTATTTTCAAGGATTTATTATTTTTAAGGAAAATAATTTTTCAGAGTATTTTCTATTGAGAGCTTATGAAACAAAATGGTAATTCTCAAATAATGTGGGCAGTGTCATGTAAGAGTGAGAATCTTACTCACAAATTTTAGCTGCTAAGTGTAGCAAACGTAATATACAACATTATTACCATGAGGGAAGAGAAGAGGAACTATCTTTTCTTACTCACTGTTGCCAAAGGGAGTCACAGATGTGGCTATTGGGGAAGAGTTTTACTATATAAATATTATGTGAACTTAGTATTTTTTTCATTCTAATTCCATGCAGTGGTTAATTTCTTTTTGTTTTGTTGAGAGAGCTACCTGGTTGCTTTTTTACTTAATTTTTATTCCCTGTATTTATGCATTTGTTACTCTTAATTAAAAACCAGTATTTTATTAAGAATATCTTTATAAGACCCTGAGTTATACTCAAAATCAAGCCATGTAGTGATTTACAGATGCCAATAAACTGTATACATTGGCTCTATGTCACATTTTAACACACACACCCATATATATCTTTGTATTTGTGAATATATGCATATTTGTGCTTAGTCGCTCAGTTGTGTCTGACTCTTTGGAAATCCATGGACTATAGTCTGCCAAGCTTCTTTGTCCATGGGGATTCTTCAGCCAAGAATATTGGCATGCATTGCCATGCCCTCCACCAGGGAATCTTCCCAACCCAGGGATTGAACTCAGGTCTCCCGCATCATAGATGAATTCTTTACCATCTGAGCCACCAGGGAAACCCATATTTGCATATACATATTAATTTTGTATATATATATCATAAAATATAAATATACATACTAATTTATAGCTTTGTATGTGTGTATATATATTAATTTTTGCATCTATATATCATAAAATATGTATATACACATGCACACACATGCACTCACACACACACACACCCCCCCCCATATGCTGTCTAGCAAAGGTTTTTCCTTTTGGAGACAGATTGCCATGATGGCAATGAAGGATGAAGTTTAGCTGAAGGCCTGGCATGTATGAGCAAATCTATTCTCTGGAAATAGACTAACCAGCTATTTAAGATTTAGATAAATCAATAGACAAAACAGCAGAAACTCATGGGCTTTTACTCCCATGCCTGCCAGCTGCTCTCATGCCTATACTCTGTAAAATATAGATCTTTTCCTTCTAACAAATGACACCAAGCCATTTGGCAGTCATCAATTTGTCCTTAATATTTTTGTCATCTGGGAATCACTGTGAAAAATCTGAGTGAGGCCTGATTTAATTAAGCATTTCCTGCTATGCCATGATAGAAGAGTCTTGGTTTTTCACATGCATAATATTTCCTGTACTAATTGGCCTTTTGTGTTCCATGGTCAAAACAGTAGACTTAGACCTTTTCTTGATGTCGCTTATTGGATTGATTAGGGAGCAGTGGCTATGAAACAAGGTTCTGTTCATGTCATTCTTTCTCTGCAAAATTGCAATCTGGGCCAGGATGAGCTCTGAATTTGTGTACACGTTTTCTTTCAGTTTGCAAGTCACAGTCCATGAGCGCTGCGTGGCTAGAGCGCCTCCTTCATGTATCAAGACTTACGTGAAGTCCAAGAAGAACACTGACGTGAGTGCATGGCCGTGCTGGCTGTTGGAGTGTGGTGTTTGTGGATGCTTCTTCTCACTGCAGCGCTCTTGTTCTGTTCTAGGTGATGCATCATTACTGGGTTGAAGGCAACTGCCCAACCAAGTGTGATAAGTGCCACAAAACAGTCAAATGCTACCAGGGCTTGACGGGACTGCATTGTGTTTGGTGTCAGATCACAGTGAGTAACACTGGAGAATATATCTCTTCCATTCATTGATGAACACGTTGTATCCCGTTCTCTCTGATGAGTCTTAGAAGCCATCTTGAATTTTAGACTAAGTCCAAGTCAGCATAGCACAATGGGAGCCTCTCATCTCATGTGTGGCTCCCAAAAGGATAAAGGTCAGAGTCAAATTTGACCTCAGAGGGTCTAGAATTTTAGAGCTAACCTTACAGATAGTACTGTCATGAGGCTTTCAAACTGTGCTCTGTGGAGTTCTAGAAAGGTAACAAGGTGCCGTGGCTGTGGGTGGGCAGTGAGCTTGGAATATTGACTGGGTAGAGCTCAGCTAGCTCTCTGCCCTGAAACTCTATTTTGGTAGAATTTATTATTCTACATATTCTATATTTATTTTTGAGTATAGGATCTGTTAGGCTTAAAAAGGGTAGAACCATGAATAATGTGATCAAAAGACTTAATTCTTTAGTGAAGATACTAAGACCAAGAAAATTTAAGCAAATCATTAATGACCACACAGCTAAGTAGAGATGCAGGCGTGTCCATATTTTAGTTCTTGATGATTCTAAGAACTCACTTAATCCTTCTTTACAATGTGTTGTTGCCTTGCTCCTTTCATTAAGTCATAGATTGAAGGATACAGGTACGGATGTAAATGCTACCCATTAATGGCATTGACAATGAAGAAAGAAGAAGCCACTTGGTCTTTTCTAGGAAATCTGTACACTCTCCCTGGCTTGCATATTGAAAAAGCTGCTTCAAATAATTTCTGGGATAAACACACTTATTAGGTGGTACCTCTAGTATTTCATGTTGTATCTCTGGAAATTAATTAGAACGCACATTTTTAAGAATGTGCGTTACCATTTAGTACAAAAACATTTATGGGGCTGAATTTTCCCCCCATTGACTTTGTTTTCTCTTTACACCTAGTGTATGAGTCATCTTATTTATAGGACAGATTGTTCTTGCATTGTGGGAATTACACAGTAGAGAGCAGTGTGTCACTTAAAGAAATAAGTTTCTGTGTAGTGCCCCTGAGCAGTCCTCCCAACATACACACCATTTAAAAATTTTCTTAAGTACACATACGCATACACACAGGATAATGAGAAAAACAAACTGTGACTTGTATTTCAAAAGTACAATTAAGTACTTTTTTTAAATGAACACATTTTCTTCAATCATTTTCAGCTATTACTCAGTTAAATTATATTTACTTTTGAAATTTCCTCAATTATGAAAGACAGTCATTTTTTTGAAGTGATTGGGTATTAAAATATCTAACAATGATTAAAACTATACATGTGAATGACTTAAACATATTGATTTCTCAGTTTGAAGAAGACCATAACTATTTTCTTTATTAAAAACCTTGTGCTTATTAAAATATTAGTTTTCTTTTCTAACCATCTATAAAAAATTTAAGTTTTGTTTCAGATCTTATATAACTCTATTGCTCTTATTTTCCCCATGGAGTACATCTTTTGTTAGTCATATCTTTATTTTACTGGAAACTGAAGTTGGAGAATATCAGCATTTGTTTCTTCCTTGTATTTTAAGTTATTTCCCATCATTGATATGTTTCAAATGTGTTATTTTCTTTCCCGTTTTCAGTTTCTTTTTTTAAACTGGAGTATAGTTGCGTTACAGTGTTGTGTTAGTAGTTCCTGCTGTACAGCAAAGTGAAGCAGCTCTATGTATACACATGGTCCCTCTTTTTTGGATTTCTTTTTCATTTAGGACACCACAGAGCACTGAGTAGATTCTCTATTCTATACAGTTGGTTATCATTATAGTTGTCTATATCATTACAGTTGTCTATTTTATACATGGTAGTGCATATATGGAGAAGGCAATGGCACCCCACACCAGTACTCTTGCCTGGAAAATCCCATGGACAGAGGAGCCTGGTGGGCTGCAGTCCATGGGGTCGCTAAGAGTGAGACTCGACTGAGTGACTTCACTTTCACTTTTCTCTTTCATGCATTGGAGAAGGAAATGGCAACCCACTCCAGTGTTCTTGCCTGGAGAATCCCAGGGACGGAGGAGCCGGGAGGGCTGCCGTCTATGTGGTCGCACAGAGTCGGACACGACTGAATCGACTTAGCAGCAGCAGCAGCAGCAGCAGCAGTGTATATATGTCGGTTCCTATCTCCCAATCCATTCCACCTACCCTTCCCTTCTTGGTATCTATACATTTGTTCTCTATGTCTGTGTCTGTATTTCTTCTTTGCACATAAGTCCATCTGTTCCACCGTGTATTTGCATTAATATACAGCATTTGGTTTTCTCTTTCCGACTCATTTTAGTCTGTATGACAGTCTCTAGGTCCATCCGCGTCTTGGCAAATGGCACGATTTCACTCCTTTTTATGGCTGAGTAGTAGTCCATTGTCTACATGGACCACATCTTCTTTACACATTCCCCTGTTGACAGACACTTAGGTTGCTTCCATGTCCTGGCTATTGCAAATAGTGCCTCAGTGAACATTGCTGTATGTTTTAAATTGTGTATTTAAAATTTGAACACTATAAAATTACGCACTGCCTCCTTTCCTGATATAAAAGCTTTTAGAGATTTTAAGTTTCTTTATTTGTCTCCTCTTCTCTTTCCCCTATTTAATATCCTCTGCCTTTTTCATTCTATGGGAATTACTCTCCTCAGAGTTACCATTGCTAATGATGTCTTAGTGATAATCAAGGCATCTTGAAATGTTTTTTCTTATTTTATATTCCATTTTGCTTTTCTTGTTTTCTTTCTTTTGTTTCAGTGGTTCTGACACTGAAATTTACATTTCTAGCCCCATAAATCTCCAGTTATACACTTATATTTGGTCTTGATCCTGGTCCTAGTCTTATTAGCAGTTAGGCCTTCCCTTTTATAGGAAAGAAGACACTGTGTCTGAATAAACTCTGCTTTTATAATCTGAGGATTTCAGGTCCAGTTCAGTTCAGACAACATGCCTCTAACTTCTTACTCTTAAGGTCAATGTGTACCTGAAGATGACTCTTTTATCACTACAACAAAGCACAATATAAGCTATAAATGTCTTCAAATCCCACCTTCTACTCAGAGTACGGGCTAACAGGGAGCACGGAAGGGTTTAATGCAGAGTCAGAGAGAAATGGAGCTTCTCAGGGTGCTTCTTAGCTTACTAAACTCTCCCAAGACCTGAGGCTTCTGGCTAACTTCAGGTTTATTTGCTATAAACTGTGATATCCAGGGTTCTGTGAGTGTTTGGTTCATGAAACAAAACTCAAAATTAAAAAAAAATTCTCATGTTTCCAGAGGAAAGAATATATATATGTACATATATATATAAGCTTCTTACATGTAGCTTCAGCTTCTGTACTCTTTTGACTTTTTAACAGTAAGCAATTATACGAGTATATTTATTTATTTATTGATTTTCTGCCTAGGTTAAATAGAAGATATCTACCTCCAACCATTTCTATATTTAGTATGATCTATACTTTGTTCTTGAAGTATTGTATGAAGATTTCAGTCTAAAGTTGATCTGGTCTTGACTGACACACTCCTGATTGCCTTTATTTAAAAAAAAAATTTATTTATGTATTTGGCTGCACTGGCTCTTAATTGTGGCACATGAGTCCTTTAGTTGCAGCATGTGTGGTATAGTTTTCTGACCAGGGGTTGAACTGGGGGCCTCCTGCCTTGGGAACATAGAGTCTTAGCCACTAGACCACCAGGGAAGTCCACTGCTTGCCTTTAAACAAACTGAATCTACTTCCTTATATCTTTATGCTTCCCAGAAAGTGCTATAAATATAGTAAAGAGCTAGCAGAACTGTGAAAGTGATGGGATATGTACCATCAGAGCTGAGTGTTAGGGAGGCCTATCTCAATGGAGTCTGTATGGAATAGATTGTAGACAGAAACAAAGAGAATGAAACCTGGTTTCATTTCAGTGGTTTTACAAATGCTATCACTTCCTTTAAACATAGGGCTTTTGGCAATTGCTTGAGTCTTAGTTTAGTCATAAGTTAGACTGACTGTATTCCTATAAGTATCTCTGTTCAACAACTAAGGCAGTAGTTGTGTAATCTTGGACAAAGTATATACAAGCTTTGGCCAGTTTCTTAATTGTCAAAATGGATATAATGATACCTATCTTGTAAGATTTTTTTTATAAAAATTAAATGAATTTTTAAAAATCTTTATAAATATATTTAGTGCAAAATCTCATACACAATAATGCTTGCATGTGTGCTAACTTGATTCAGTTGTCTGACTCTTTGCGACCCCATGGACAGTGGCCCACAAGGATCCTCTGTCCATGGGATTCTTCAGGCAACAATACCAGAGTGGGTTGCCGTTTCCTTCCCCAGGGGATATTCCTGACCCAGGGATCAAACCCGAGTCTCTTAAGTCTCCTACATTGGCAGGCATGTTCTTTACGTCTAACTCCACCTGGGAAGCCCATACTAGTGCTTAGTGATTGGCAATTACTTTCACGGTGAAGGCTAGGTAAAATGTTGTGTGTATGTGTGTGTGTGTGTGCGTGTGTGTGTGTGCGTGCTCAGTCGTGTCTGACTCTTTGCGACCCCATGGACTATAGCCCAACACACTCCTCTGTCCATGGAATTTTTCAGGCAAGAATACTAGAGTGGGTTGCCATGTCCTCTTCCCGGGGAATCTTCTCAATCCAGGGATTGAACCCACATGCCTTGCGTCTCTTGCATCAGCAGGCAGATTTTTTACCGCTAGTACCACCTGGGAAGCCCAGGTAAACTGTCATGTGGGACACAAAACCCCACTTCTGGCTCACAGAGGGTACGCCATGAATGTTACTCAAACCATCTCTCTCCCCCTGGGAAGATCTCTAATTTCCCAGTCTAAGAATAACACCTGCATGTTCTAAAAGCATCCAGAAACATGTGGTCCTGAATATCACTAAAGCCTAGACTAAGCTGATTTATTTATATTCACAAACTCTCTTCTATGAAACATAGTAACATCATGCTTGCAATGATTGGAAATAGAGCTGGAAGTCAATCTCTTATCCTTGTCTTTCACCTCTATCTCATTTATTCAACCTGTCACTGAGCCTCTAAGTTTCCTCCTTAAAATATCTCTCTCAGATTCGGTTTTTGTCTTCACCATTCATAGCCCAAGTGCAAGCTCTTAGCACCTCTTAACTAGATTAGAGTCAGAAATCTTGGCTTACTTCCCTAACAGAAGGTACTTTTCCTATAACACAGGCTGCAAACCACCTCCAGAATCAACTTCTGAAAATACTGTTTGTTATCATATGCCACCTTTGGCAACCCATAATAGTTCTGTGAAAATAAATGCAGCCCTCACCTCTTCCTACCTCAACTTGGTTTTCATTTCCCCAAATATAGGAGCCAAGCCTAAGTGCATGGCGTATGTAATATTCCCCTCCATGCCCAGGCCCTGCTGTAAGTTGAGTATGTTTGTGGACAGTTCCCAGGGAATGCCATGCTTTACCCCCATGTTATCTAGCTCACTTTGCTTTATTTTATTTTTTAGTATTGTTAAAAATTTTATTTGTTTATTTTGCTGTGTTTGGGTCTTGACTGCTACATGCAGGCTTTCTCTAGTTGCGGCAAGCAAAGGCCACTCTCTAGTTGCCATGTTCGGCTTCTCACTGCCGTGGCTTTTCTTGTTGCAGAGCACAAGCCCTAGGATGAGTGGGCTTCAGTAGTTATGGCACATGGGCTTAACTTCCCTGTGGTATGTGGGGTCTTCCCAAACCAGGGACTGAACCTGTGTCTCCTACACTGGTGGATTTTAACCACTGGACCACCAGGAAAGTCCCTCGCTCACCCTGATTGTCCTGAATGCATCCACCTCAAATTCTAACTACATTCAAGAACCAAATTAAGTTCCATATTTCCCTTGAGATTTCCCTTGACACTATATGTTTACTTTTTCTGAATACTTTCTAAACTTTTATTCCACACCAAAAGAGGACTGAAATGCTGTCTAGAACTGTCATGTCTGCATGCTAACATTGTGTGCACTGCTCGATCACAGTCTTATCCAGCTCCAGATCCAATATGCACCTTTGGATCACCCTAATCACCCTGAATCTTGATTCAGTGCCAAATATAGAGGATATCCTCAACAATTTCACTTTCATGACAGGTATCCTTTTCTTCTTACTGCTAAATAGTGAATTTTAAATGTACGACTTAAACTTTTTTTTAAACATCCTGTAATCCTCAAATATACATCAGCTATACAAGTGTGTGTATACAAGTACTTAAAGATAAAAAAAAGAATTAGTCGCTCAGTAGCATCCAACTCTTTGCAGCCCCAGAGACTGTAGACCACGAGGCCCTTCTGTCCGTGGAATTCTCTAGGGATCAATAGTGGAGTAGGTAGCCATTTTCTTCTCCAGGGGATCTTCCCAACCCAAGGATCAAACTCAGGTTTTCCACACTGCAGGCAGATTTTTTACAGTCTGAGCCACCAGGGAAAACACCCCTTTTTATTCAGAACCTGTGGATTCCTGGTTACAGAATTTTGCCATCATTTAGATAGAAAGTTAGGCTCTTAGAACTGAATTTATCTCCTTTTGTAAGTCTCACCACTTAAAAATGAAAACAGGAAAATCCAAAGAAAGAAAAATATAAACTGCCTTCTAACATTTAGGCAGCCACTTACCTGTGCTTTGTAATTCAATCATCTGGGCTGAATGTCTTCATTGCTTCTTTTTTCCTCCTCTTGCTGATATTCTCTGATCCTTAAGATATCACTGTTTAATCACTATTATTACAGAGATGCAAATTCAAACCACAGTGAGGTATCCCCTCACACCAGTCAGAATGGCCATGATCAAAAGTCTACAAACAATAAATCCTGGAAAGGGTATGGAGAAAAGGGACCTCCTTGTACTGTTGATGGGAATGCAAATTGATGCAGCCACTATGGAGAACAGTATGGAAATTCCTTCAAAATCTATGAATAAAACTACCATATGACCCAGCAATCCTACTACTAGGCATATACCCTGAGGAAACCAGAATAGCTAAGACATGGAAGCCATCTAGATGTGAATCGACAGATGAGTGGATAAAGAAGTCATGATACATATTCACAATGGAATATTACTCAGCTATAAAAAGGAAGGCATTTGAGTTGGTTGTAATGAGGTGGACAGACCTAGAGCCTATTAAACAGGGTGGAGTAAATCAGAAAGAGAAAGAGAAATATCATTTATTAATGCATATATATGGAATCTAGAAAGATGGTGCTGATGAACCTATCTACAGGGCAACAACGGAGAGGCAGACATAGAACAGACTTTTGGACACAGTAGGGGCCCGAGAAGGTGGGATGATTTGAGACTAGCATTGGAATGTATACATTACTGTATGTAAAATAGATAGCCAGTGGGAATTGTCTGTTTGACACAGGGAACCCAAAGCTGGTGCTCTGTGACAGCCTAGATGGGTGGGATGGAGAGGGAGATAGAAGGGAGTTTAAGAGGGAAGGGGCATATATATAGCTATGACTGACTCTTATTGATATATGACAGAAACCATCATAATATTGTAATCATTCTTCAATTAAAAATTTTTTTTAAGAAAAAGATCTCACTGTTTGTACCTGTTGATTTGCCTACCATGAAAGCATTTTCTTGACATTCTATTAAAATAGGTTGTCATTTGCTCCTGGTTGTGGTAAAATGTCCATGGTCAGGCAAGACTCACAGTATTGGGAGATGATACTTTTCATTTGAGCTTGGCAAAAGCAAGCCTATATTGTGGCTATAGGTTATTGACTTTTGGTATCATGTAGGACTACTACTTCTTTTAAAATAGTCAACTCCTAACAAGAATGTTTAAAGGTTTCCAATGACTTTACAATAGAAAGATTCATACTTTAGCAAATGCCAGCATTAACCAGCACCTGAAATGGAAAAATGTTAGAGATAAAAATACATATAAATCAACAAATATTCCTCTAATCTGGTCAGTCCATTTTTCGGCAGAAAAACTATTTCTTTTTTCTCCCAAATTCTTACAGAAATTTATTTTCTATTTTTATTCCTTTCAGCTTTTTAGATTCTGTTTTCTTTTCAGTACAACACCTTCACTCTTTTCTCAACTCCATCCCATAAACACATATACATATACACACATACACACAAGCTTATTCACACATTTTCTTTTTCTTCCTAAATTGAGACAGCTTTTTTCAATAAACACAGATCTGGCTCTATATTAAGTGCTATTAGAAATGTTGTAAACTCTGAAATTATTTCCAAGTGTTTAATTCACTTCCAGAAATAGCTGGTTTATATTTTACGAATTTTCTAGCTATGATACTGATTCCCTTACACAGAAATGGAAGTTTCTGTACATATAATAAAATATGACCTGATGATTTCTATACCTTACTCTAAAAATGCAAAGGTAATTGTGAACAAAAATAAAAACACTGTTTAAAAGGTAACAATTTCTTTACTCTGGGGCTCCATTGGCCATTCCATTTAAGAGGCAGGACTCACCAGTGTTCTAGTTTATTGCTCTTCTTGATGAGTCTTTTTCTCTGTTTTGCTGATTTACAATCTGGGTTATCTTTAAGATAATTGTCAGACTTCAGTATTTTACTGTCACTGAGAAGGACTCAGGTTTGACTTTTTTTTTCTGTAAAATGGCATGGTGATGAATTTAAGCAACTTGTTATTATTACTGAATATACTCACTTTATCCCTTTTTACATTTTTATTTAAAACATATCATACATACTGAAAATTATAAATATCCCAGGGAGAGAGCTCAGTGAATTTTGCACAAATGAACACTATGTGTAGCTAACACCTGATGGAGAAGCAAAGTATTACCAGTAACCTAAGATACTTTTAGGAGCTAGTGGCTTTTAAATTCTATTATATGGTTTCTATTTTGTTGATATTTTCTATGTTTTAAAGAGACTTCATTTGTTGCAAAGTTTTAATGTCACAGCAAAAATGATGTACACTTTTAATCTGGATAGTCTTGGGAACCATAAGCATTTTCTCATTGTCCTTCATATTTTATAGTTTGTCTTCAAGTATGTTTATGAACAATATGGTCAGTGCAGTAGACCTGCTATACACACTGTGGAAAAATCAGTATTTTCCAACGTGGTGGCCTCAGCTTCGATACTTCCAGCTACAAATAATGTCATGATGTTGATGGACACCTACCCATATTTAGCAGCTGCCAGATTCAGTCTTAAGAGAAGTGTAAGGTACCTTATACCTTATTAGTTAATACAGACTTCTTGAGGAGGAGAATTTTCTTGCACTGTGTCTTCCTGTTTCACTGATGATGATATGGTTACTGACATCCTTGTAGATCCTGCTACATGCTTATGTTCCTGCAAGACTCTGTCTCATAGCCTCCTGGACCACATGGCAATCGAACTGGGCAGTGCCATACTGAGTTCATTTAGCTCTGCAGGGAGGCCAGGGCTTCCCAGGTGATGGTAGTGGTAAAGAACCCACTTGCCAGTGCTGGAGACATGAGAGATGTGGGTGTGATCTCTGGGTTGGGAAGATCCCATGGAGGAGGGCATGGCAACCCACTGCAGTATTTTTGCCTGGGCAGAATCCCCATGGACAAAACAGCCTGGTGGGCTACAGTCCATGGGTTGCAAAGAGTCAGACATGGCTGAAGCGACTTAGCACGCAGCACATATGCAGGGAGCAGTGTTTCATGGGACCCGCTCCAGTACCTATGCTCTGAAACCCTCAAACCTCAATATGAAGAGGTACTCCATATATTTTGTTTGGCTTATCAACTTCGTGATTCTTTCTGAGTGCTCACTTCCTTGTTTGTTTTGCTGGAAAACTAGCTTAAATACCAAAAAGCTGTCATTAAATTCATTTTATTTTTGTTGTCTTTTATTACATCTGGTAACCCTCAAATAACTGTATAAAGAGGTTAGTCATCCCTTCCCAATCAGTTGCAGATTGTCAGAAATGCATGGGATGGAGGCAGGGTGGAGGCTGAGCTGCTCAGCTTGTGTAGGTGGTCAGTGCTGGCGAAATCTTAATATCCTGCCTCTCTATCCTTCAGAATTGCATGTAAAGCTTCAGTCACTGCAAGCAAGTGTGAAAATTCAGTTTTTTCTCACTCTGTGCACACAGAAATTTTATCTTCGAGTCTTGCATTGTCAGTTTTAAATAGGTAGTGCAGGATTGAAAAGCAGAAGCTTTTTCTCTGTGACACCACAAAAGAGCCTTCAAGACACACAGCCTGACTTTGATTTTTGGTTCACTTTTCATAGCAATTGGTACATTCCTTTCCAAGAGCTACCACAACGAAACACTGAGAATGAGAGCAGAAAGTTATCCTTTCATAGTTCTAGAGGCTAGAAACCCAAGATCAAGATGTTAATGGGCCATGCTCCCTGTGAAGCCTGTAGTGAAGAATCCACCCTCACCTTTTCCTGATTCTGAGAGTGGCACCCAGTCATTGGTGGTCCTTGGCCTTTGGCTTCATCACCAAATCCCTGCTTCTGTTGTCACATGACATCTTCCCTCCATGTCTGTCTCTTTATATCCAGATGTCTCTTTTCTCATAAGAAAGCCAGTCATTGGATTAAACTCCAAGCTATTTCAGTATAACTTCAACTGAACTTGAATATGCCTACAAAGATTTTAGTTCTCAATGAGTTCATATTGTACAGATACTAGAATTCAGGACCTTAATTGGGGAAAGACTCAATTTAACCTGCAACACTTGATACTCTGTTTGGTGTGAATCCCAAATTTCGGGGTCATGATTTATTCTGAGAAAATTGATGAAGTCTAATATATTAATAATACATTTAAAGCAGTCACTAATTTTATTTTGTGGAAACTATGCCTTTCCATTTGCCAGATGATTGCCTGTTAATTTAGTTCTATTTTGCATATGGCTTCAAGTGCTTCTTTATCTTGAATACCCCTTGCCTCTTGACAAAGCAATGCCTGGTAAGTGAAACCACTTTTTTAATAAGGAGTTTACGCGTCACTGAGAAGCAAAACTGCTAATTATGGATGAATGTGTAAAGGTATTTTTATTTCATGTAATGTGGCCTAGTGTGAGTTAATTACAGGACAAGTAGCCTTAATTCCAAGGCAGGGCGTTACCATGATAGATGTTTTAGATCCAAGGACAACAGAAATACCCCTTCAGTAGTGAACTACTCAGGTGAGCTATTATCGCCAGCAACATCTCCTCTCATTAGACTCCTGTGCTTGGTTGTTAATGAACTGTTACAAAGGTAGGCTTGTGTTGGAAATTAATATAACCAGGATTTAAATGGGGTGGCTTTTGGTTCAGAACTGAAAAATAAGTCAGCTGCTTTTTGGTTCTGAACAAAACCTGTTATTTTATTAACATCTGCAATTTTTTAAAAAGCATCACTATTTCATATTACATTGATAGGGAGTAGGGGATAAAGGTGTCCATAGGTGCCTTTAAACAACTATTACCTTAACAATTCTATATGGCTCCAATAAGAATTACCACTTCAATTAAAAAAAAATCACTTATTTAATATACCATAATACCTTAATTTCAACTTGTGGCCAGGTTTGATAAAAATATCGGTTTAAATTCATCCATGTTGAAAAGTAAATTACACTTATGATTATACACTTACTTAATGTAGAGCTGATAAATACAATATAAAGATAAATTTTTATAATCGTAATCATCTTCTTATATTTATATCCTGCTCCTACTGAGATGAATCTCTGGTTACATTTACATATTGAATTAGAAAGTTAAAACTAATGATGGGATCAATTATGCCCCATACTGAGCTGTGCACTTTGGAATGACTTTGAGAAAACAGGAGGGTCAAAAAAAAAAAAAAAAAAGAGGCAGCCACAGAGCACAGTGGTTTCAAGATTATGCTAACAGATAAGCATAGCAAGGATTGTAATGGATAATAATGTGTTTGTCAAGAAATCAGGCTTTTCAGGGGAAAAACCTAAAGGACATTTCTAATCTAACATTTCTGAGAATTAGAAAATATATAGGCTGGGTCACGGAAGTTGCTGCACAGTTTAAGGTAGACTGTATAAGAACAGATGTTGTAAGAGTCCCTTTATGATCCTATTTGTTTGTTCTTGTAATTCTTTAAATGTAGTTGCTACATCTCAGGTGAAGTAGAATCTGCTCCATGTTTGCTGTTGTTATGCAAAATGATGGTTTCCTCTTTTTCCTTCCCTAGCTGCATAATAAATGTGCTTCTCATCTGAAACCTGAATGTGACTGCGGACCTTTGAAGGACCATATTTTACCACCCACCACAATCTGTCCAGTGGTACTGGTGAGTTTTTCCTTCTCATCATTCTGCTATAACTTGGGATTTCTGTAACTAACCAGTGCACCCTACCACTCGATGCTTTCAGAGGTCATTTTCCATTGATCAAGGCAGAGCTCAGTAGACCTAAAATACCTCCTTACTTCAGAGAAGACTTCTTTGCCCACTATATTTCCTTTTGCCTTCATGGCACAATAAACTTATCAGTAAGGTATGCTCTAACTGAAGCTGACTCAGGTTTTATCTCTCAGTCATGTTGTACTTACCAGAAATTGTATAGGCAGAACACTTCTACATTTTACATGTTTTATAGATCGAGCTTCCCAGAATAATGAAGTTATTCTTATGGGCAGTTTTGCTGGAGATGCACATTATGTATTGGCAATTGGGAAGTCTCTCACCTAAGTCAGAGGCTACCTAGAATGAGGACACACATCTGAAGAAAGCTGTGCACTGCCATGAGGTGTATTTTATCTTTTATTAGTAAACAATAAATTTACCTGCAAAACAGTTACTTGATTCAATAAATATACAAGCAAAAAAAAAATGCCTAAGTAAAGTAACCTTGATAAGAGCAAATCCTGATAGAAAGCGAAGCAGCTATTCAAAGATAATATTCACATTACCTTTCAAAATCCAAATTGTTTCTAAAGTGAAGCAGTTATTTTACAAAACAAACTGTTTTATATCCATAATGCAGTTCTCAGTTTTTTTTTAAACAACATGGAAATTAACTAGCTGGAACTTCAGTTTGATGTAAAAAAATACAACAACTAAGAAATGTTAGACAAATACTTTTCTAAAGGTCAACTTAGAAATTAATCAAATTACTCAATTTGCACCCACTTATGATTCATTTTGTAATTATCTGTAAAATACTGGATGTATTTAAATGCCTTTATTTAAAAAAATTAAAAACTATTTTCTCAACTGCAAAGAAAAAGCAGAAGAAAATACCTCCATATTGCTGAGGATAGCAATAACCAATTCTAAATTTCCCTTTATTGTGTAAGAATTATAAGACATCCTGTAGTAAATAACAGTAATTAAAATTAATGAGAGCCATATTAATTTTTAAAATGCTTTTGTAGTATTTTCTTAAAGAGAAAGAACTTGTAGAATTTTTATATATTTGCATTTTAAAAATACTTAGTAATTTGTACTGGTTTAGACACATTCTTAATCTCAGATTTTAACTCTAAGGAAAAAATCTATTATGTCATTCTATTATCCAGCTATCTGTGTAAAACCCTACTAAATTCAGTGAGCCAGGGGACTATTTCTTTGACCTATCTATGTCAGCGTCTAGTCTTATAAGTACAAAAATGAGATAGATTCTTTTATTATCCCATCCTTCCTTTCTTTGAAAGAATCAAAGGTAAAGAACATGTGTTGAATAAATGGTTTTGTCTTGAACAATCTTGCAGACTCTTTCATTGCTTTTGTAGACACTTTTGATTCTGAAGATTTATTTTCTCATTAAATCTTCCTAAAGTTTTTATCATGATTTGTATCTCAGCATTTGCTGTATTATCATTTTCTTGGTACTAACTGAAGTATTAGGCACTGTTAACCACCTCATCCTTCATGAATGCCTACCTTCCTTGATTCCCATTATCCTACCCTATCCTGATTCTTCTTGTGTTTCTCTGGATCCTTGCTTTTTATATCTTTCCTGATTTTCAAGAGTTCAGCCTGCCCCATGTTGGCTCCCATCCATATGCCCTACCTCACTTGCATGCCATGGCTTCCTGCTCTTAACGGTCTTCCCACTGAGATCTTGCTTATTCATTTATTTCATTATTGTATTAATTTATATTAAGTTCAACCTCCGCTTATGAGTCTCAAGTGCTCAACCTGGAGGTTCCATGTTGTTTACATGCATGATATATTATTATAAGTAATAACAGCAACTTCTACTTATTGAGCACATTTATTATACCAGCTACTATGCTAAATATCTTAGTCCATTTGAAAAGTGTTTGTTGTTTAGTAAGTGCCCAATAGTATTAACAGTGGAAAGAAGCCCAAATAAAATCTTTGCCTTCATAAAGTTTTCATTCCAGTGGTGTGAAATAGGCAATAAGCAAAGCAATAAGTAAGTTATTTAGTACCTGTTTGTGCCTCAGACAGTAAAGAATCTACCTGCCATGTGGGAGACCCAAGTTCAATCCTTGGGTGGGAAAGATCCCATGAAGAAGGGAGTGGCAACCTACTCCAGTATTCTTGCCTGGAAAATTCCATGGACAGAGGAGCCTGGAGAGCTACAGTCCATGGGGTCAACAAAGAGTTGGGCATGACTGAGCAACAAACACTTTCAATTTTATATGAACTTACTGGTGGTATTTAACGTTTAAAGGACAAAATTAAAGTGGTAAAAGAAAAGAAGAAATATTGGAACTGCAATTATAAGAGAGCAAGTTAAGAGTTCAAGGAAAATAGAGTTCAAGGAAATAGTAAAGCGAAGAGTTGAGGAATGTGAGAGAGTTGCTACTGTGGCTCTCTGGGGACAGAACTCTGTAGACAGAGGAGTTACCAAGGAGAAGCACAGACTCAGGCAGGATAAGCCTGACATATCTGAAGACATTAGTGCCTGGGTCTGTTTTGCAGGGCGAATAATAGTAGAGAATTTCAAATATGTCTTAAGATTTTCATATGCATAGGACAATTTAGGCTATTCTAAGGTCTTTAACATTTACTGTGAAAGAAATTGGAAGTCAGACCAGATGAGAGAATAATCTGACTTATATTTTAAAAGAACATCAGTCTAACTGATGTGTTTAGGGGCTAACAGTGGAAAAAGGAAATGACAGATTTTCTTTAGAAAAGTAGGAAGCTGGCTCATTGCTGAGAAAAAGGATAGTTTGAGAGTTTTGCGGACCGGGAAGAAATCACACAGCAGTCACTTGGAGAATGGGAGCTGTATGGATCAAGGTAATACCAGATGATTGCCAGGGAATAAGGAACAGTCTCGGGTTAATAATAGTGAATTTAGAACAAGATCAGTAAACTTGAATGGGTATCTTGCTCTGGTGATATTCAGTCTTATCTCTCCAGTTATATTCTAATTCCAGGAGTAGAATAGCCATGGGTCAGCTTTAATGAGACTGAGTTTTACCCAGTATGATCATAGGAGAGGGAGTCAAAGGAGTTGAGAGTGTGTGCAAGTGAGTCACTGGGATTGGCTATGGAATTTAAGCTGGGAAACAAGGGAAGTTACGGACACGGAGAGTAAAGTATAGTAAGGGATGTTAGGAAAATACATTTGTGGATTACAGTGGGATCAAAGATGGTTGAAATCAACCTTATTAGTGTCAAGTTACAAGAATGAGTGAGATGACAATTGAGATTATGGAGGGGTTGCAGTTATTGATGATGATAGGTATGAATTAATTTAAATGTCACAGTGATGCCAAAAAGTAAATATTGCAACTTTCTCAATTTTACCTATGAGAAAAGTGAGAAACAGAGAGATTAAGTAAATTTTTCGTGTCAAATGGCTATGAAGTAGCAATCCAAGATTGGAACCCAGAGCAATCATTCCAGAGCTTGTACCCTGAGCTCATCATTTCTAGCCTTTCTCCAAGTTCCAAGATAGATCTTCTGCTATTGGCCTTTTCTAGAACCTTCATTCTCCAACCTTCTCAAGCCAGAAGCCTAAGAATTATCATTGGTGCTTCATCTTGAATATCACTTTTATCATTAGGCAGCCTATACTGATGTTCTTACTTCTCTCTTTTACCTTCAACCCAACTGTAACTGTCTGATATGTACTTGCAAATTGTTTTCCAGAATTTTCCTAGTATTAATAGAATTATTATAGAATTGCCTCTTTGCATTCTCCACACTGCTTCCGGGATCCACTTTCAAAAACACAATAAAATATTTTCCTACTCAAATATTTGAAAATACTTAAAATATTTTTAGTGATTCCTATTTGAATTACAAAGTATCTAGCAAGGTAAACAAGTCTGTTTAACTGAATCACTCCACGTAATCCCTTACACACCATCTTACGCTCTAGAAATCAAGGATTTGAACTACTTGAATTTCTCTAAGTGTACCTGCTCTCCAAAGCCTTTGTGGTTTTGTACAAGTCAATAAATTGGCCTGAATCATTTTGCCTTGCTGCCTTGCTAAGTAGAAATTAAAGTTTGCTTTCTGATCATGGAATTAATACTTGATTCTTAAACCCATTAGCTATTTAAATACTAAAACTTTAAACAAATTAATAAAGTTGTTCTGCACACAAAATTCCTTAATATGCTCTAACTGATAGACTCTGAGACTTTTTAATTTGTGAACTTTCAATAACTTCCCAGGAATGATTTCACACTGTATTTGCTACTGGAATTTTTAAACTTTCATTGAAAGAAAATCCTTAGTCCTCACACATAATACAATATTTTTTATTCCCTAATAACAACTTTCTTCTTAAAAAGTATAAGTTCTCAGTTTCTCACAATCATGTGAGTTTCAAACTCAGTAGCAATGTGGTCATTAACATTATTTATAGCTCATTCTAGAAAATATGGAATGAAGAATTAAAAGCTAACATTTTATTAAAGTTTTTAATCCCTTTGACTCTATTGTCAGGAATCAGTTATTGAATGAGCAATGTAAACTTACTACAGATTAGATATCTTATCTCTGGTTGAAACATTTTAATGGCATACTTCTAGGTCAAGGTCAGTAGCAACAGTCTTCTTATATTTTAGAGCATCCCTTCAGGTATTAATTTTATTCATTTCTTCTTTAAAATTTCTATACCTCTTTTCTCAGACCCCAGACTCTCCAGATACTTATTAGCTTTAATGATTCATAGATATGTGCTCACCTGTTACGAAGATTAGCCGAGTCAGCATGTTCTTTGCACTGATGACATGCTTTTATAAGTGTACACTAAAAATTACTTCCACAGTTAATTTGTCTCGATAGTGTCTATTTCCATAAAATAAAGCCAACTATTCTGAAATTAAAATAGAAATGTAATCAATGATTCCATATATCAAATATAACCATGGATTTCTGGAATTTCAGTTGATTTCTAGCATATTTTAAGTATACGATCAAAAGAAGCTTCATCGTGTAAAAGTTATCTAGGTTCTTTGTGACTGTGTTTATGAACCTATAATGCTTTCTCTGAGGATTTTCCAGCAAAAAAAATTAAAATGATTAGAACTATTCTCTCTCTACTTCCATACTGAAGATAATTCAGGGCTGTTTACAAAGGTAGATTTCTTGAAGGTCTATCCTCATCTCACTTCCAAACAACTGGAAAGTGAATTCAATCCAGTCCAATTAGTCAGGACTCTTAAGCAGCAGCTTAATTTCTAGAAAAAAACCATTAACCCTTACCAAATGATAGTCAAAACAGATGTTCTTTCTTTAATGGACTCCATCAAAAATGCATTCCCGATTCTTGTTTTGGATCACTCTCAGAAATCTTAGATTCCTAATCCCAATCAAATGTCAATGTAAAAATTGTAACAACTTCATATAAATCATGACCTGATGAGCATGAAAATTGTCCACTCTTATGAGTTTTACTCCTAACCCAAGCAGATTTGGTCCATGTTGTTTTAGTCCCTCAGAAGTTTGCTTTAATTATTTTGTACCACTGTGTCATCAACCTACACTGAAAGGCTTTAAAAAAAATATGAAGCTGCTCCATTGTAACGAAAAAGGTATGTTTTTAGAGATTCCTTTATTTCCTAACAGAAGTCCCTTTCCACTCTGTTTATCATCATTTAATAACCTCTGAATGTTAGTATTATTATCATGTTTCATCTTCTGTCCTTAAGAAGAATAGAGTTAATTTATACTGTTTGACTGTGATGCTCAGTTGTATGCTTTTTATTTCTGTGTGCTAATCTATAAGTCTGTTATTATCCATTTCATAAATCTTGTTCACTATAGTAGTCTCATTCAGTACTTCTCAAATTATTTTTGATAGTACAAAATTTTTTTAGGTCCCAGAAATCAATGGAATAGGCCAGATAGAGTCCATCTGATTTTCAGAATAATTTTATAGTCGAAGCTTTAAATTTGATACTTCCCTAGAACTAGGGGAAGTCTTACATTAATTATAAATTTTATGTATTTTTTTCTAATGATCAGGCTAACTCAGTGTCTATGATTGCATGTGTTTTTATAATAATTTTTCAGTTTGAGTTGGG
Organism: Aepyceros melampus; assembly: GCA_006408695.1. Classification (NCBI taxonomy): domain Eukaryota; kingdom Metazoa; phylum Chordata; class Mammalia; order Artiodactyla; family Bovidae; genus Aepyceros; species Aepyceros melampus. The sequence goes on from SJXQ01012207.1 coordinate 771,361, forward strand.
GTTTTATTCAATTAATTCTGCTCCTGTCAACAAATGAATACTTGACATGTCTTCTGAGGAAGTAGCTTTTTTAACTTTATATTTGAACAACAAAAGCTAATCATCAAAAAAATGATTTCTATTATATTTAGCTCTGTGATTTAATTTTCTCTTTATAAAACAATTACTTTACATTAGAATTCAGAAGCAAGCTTCTATTCTCTAACAAGGGGCTAATTATTTAGTAATTTTCTTTATCAATATATATTAGTAAAGTTGATAAAATATGGGGACTATGTAACAATGATTACTTTAAGTCTGGATTTATATTACACATAAGTATCCATTCTTCATGTAACTGTTAAGACTATGCCTTTAAATTGTTTTTCAGATCATTGTTGATGAACAATGTATATTATTTTTATTTATAATAGCTGCAGTGCTAGATCCCTCCTGTTTTTCCTTCTCTTTCCTTCTTTCTTCCTTCCTTCCACTGACTTTTATAGAAGTCACCAAAGCTAAAAATTCAGATCAGAACAGTTCTCTTATTCACTGTAATTTTGACTCTGTTGGGCAAGACAGGCAAGGAGATTACATATTCCAGTGCGGTAAATCTTGGCTTACTGGGGCTTTTCAGTGAACAGAATCTTCATCTATTCTGAGGGTAATGCAAAGAGTAATGAAAATTTTCTTGAATGTAAGATGCTTGAGCTGAATCTTGAATAAAACAAGGATTTGGCCAGCAAATGCAAAGTGAGCTTTATATGGATAGTCTCAGAAATTAGAGAGCACAGGGTGAGATCTTGAAACAGCAGAATGTTGATTAAGTTTTATGAATAAATGCGAGGTGTGGAGAGACAGACACGACAAAGTCTGAGATGCTGAAAATCTTGACCTTTCTTGTCAAGGAAGTGGGCTTTATCCAACATAAATAAAGCATTACATGATCAGATTTGTGTTTTGGAAAGATAATTCAAGTACAGTAAATATAAAGCAGAGAGCAGAGGAGATATGAGAGTACAATTAGTAGGTTGTGAGGGAAGTTCAGTTCAGTTCCGTTCAGTCACTCAGTCATGTCCGACTCTTTGCGACCCCATGAATCGCAGCACGCCAGGCCTCCCTGTCCATCACCAACCCCCGGAGTTCACTCAGACTCACGTCCATTGAATCCGTGATGCCATCCAGCCATCTCATCCTCGGTCGTCCCCTTCTCCTCCTGCCCCCAATCCCTCCCAGCATCAGGGTCTTTTCCAATGAATCAACTCTTCGCATGAGGTGGCCAAAGTACTGGAGCTTCAGTTTGAGCATCATTCCTTCCAAGGGAAAAAAAATCACGAAACACCAACAGAGGAAGAAAATGAGAGAAAGAGGATAGAAGATCGTAGCAGAGAACAGAATATTAGAGCTTGATTTTATTTCAAGATAAATTAATTTCAAAGGATGGTAAAGTCCATTATGTTGAACCAGAAAATGAGTGTTAACCCTTTCTTATATGAGAACTATGTATTTATTGTATATAACTTATTAAAACAATATGAAATGACTAGAAAAACATTTAAAAGTCTCTACAACAGTTATATAAGAACAATTATTAATGTATCAATAGAACCACTACTTCGGAGAAGGCTATGGCACCCCACTCCAGTACTCTTGTCTGGAAAATCCCATGGACGGAGGAGCCTGGTGGGCTGCAGTCCAAGGGGTCGTGAAGAGTCGAACACGACTGAGCGACTTCCCTTTCACTTTTTACTTTCATGCATTGGAGAAGGAAATGGCAACCCACTCCAGTGTTCTTGCCTGGAGAATCCCAGGGATGGGGGAGCCTGGTGGGCTGCTGTCTATGTGGACGCACAGAGTTGGACACGACTGAAGTGACTTAGCAGCAGCAGCAGCAGCAGCAGGACCACTACTTAAGTTTACCTGTAGATGTTTAAATGTTTATTTTGGCATTTTTGTAATTAACCTTGACAGTCATGTACCATCCTATTTTAACATATAAACTGACATCATTAAGTGTCAGTATATTTCTACATACTGTGTAACATCACTATTAATGGTTGTATAATATCTCATTAATTGAAGAGATAGTTCAGTTGAAGCAGTATTTATATGTAGCATATTTGCAATTCTTACTTTGATCTTATAAATAACACTTTAGTGAACATCTTTATGAAGAGTGTCTTTTCCAAGTTGCTCTCTAATCAGAACTACAAAGTATTACTTTTTCCTCAAGCAAACTTATTTTCTCCTGCAAATGAATCAGATTTCACAGTTGTTTTGTTTTTTCTGTACTATGAGCACACCTCCAAATCAGGAATACAGAACAGAGATGCATCCTAAAGTCAAACACTAGTTTTACAGTCACAAAGAGTTGGACATGACTGAGTGACTGAACTGAACTGATTCCTTATTTGAACATTTAAAAGATTAATTTGGTGGGACTACTTTATCTTACTTTTAAACAAACATAATATTATCAGAATATACGGTAAAGATAGTATTCATTGACAGGAAGCGATATAAAACAAAGAATATGTTCAGCAACATGCTTCTTTGGACCAATTGTGGTGTGTTCTTCCTGGAACATTTTCTCTTATTGTAATATCCTATATTACCTTAAATTCACCTTTATGAATGCCAATAAAATAAATAATAAAACTTGTTAGCTCGGAGAAAGGAAAGCAAAACTACTGAGAGAATATAGGTTTTAAACATAGTCTTTAGATTTGATTCATATGATTCTAATTCCACCTTTCTCTTCTTTACTGTGACTTTGCAATGTGTCCAAGTCATGCTATTGCTGAGGCAGCAATCTGTATCTCTAGGTATAACAGCCTCAGAGAACCATATGTCTCTATTAACTTTTCCTCTTATTCTGATCTTTCTTACTCTTCCACTATTATAAGACTTCTACTAAATTATGCATTGTAGATATGGTAAGTCTTAAATAGCAGAGAGTATGTTAAATCTTTCCTTCGAGCATGTGTTTACTTCCAGTGATGTCAGAGGCCTGTTAGGGAGTGGAAGTATCACATTCGCTTTCTTTGTCACAGTCCCAGGATTCTGAATTCTTCCTGTCCCATCTTTCACTTAACCCTAACCAGTAACTGTTAATAGCAACAACCTCAATACCAAACATCAGCTCATTAAAAGAAGGAGGGAGATATTTGAATTCTCTGTGATTCCGAATGTTAGATCTTGAATTCTCATTAACCTTATTTCCTGAACTAGTCAGAGAGTGCACAGAAGTGTAGAGAGTCTGGGAGAGAGGTGTGAACAGTTGGCTAAGGATGTGACTTGCTGCACGTTTTATTTAACATCATTTCAGCTGCTTAATTTTCCATTTACCTCTTTAACCTTAACCACAGTTACTAAAGTCATCTATTTCCTTGAAAATTCTTTATGTAAGGTACCATAGGTTTGCGCCTATGTAATTTTCACTTTTTGTCTAAAGAGTGGAACAAAGCACATTGTCAGTTCTCAATAAATGTTTCATCAGTGTCATTACTTAATATTCATTTAATTAATATTCATTATAGATCAATTCATAATTGTCATCAGAGTAATGATAGGCAAGAAGGAATCTCATTTTTCCCCATATTTTGAAAATCTAACTCAGACTCAATTTCATGGTATTATTCATAAAGGTGAGCTGCTTTAAAAAATTTTTTTTTACATATATAAAATTAAATTCTGAATGTTCTTATATTTTTTGCCTGTGGTTTTTTGCTTCAAAATCCAATGAAGGATATATTATTGGAGAGAGCTATAATGTTTATAAAATATCTTTAGATCCATTTTGTTTGGGCGTAGTCTTCATGTGCTTTAAAGGGCCGTAGTACAAGAAGGCTGAAAAGGACCCAGCATCATTTAGTGATGATTCCATCATCTGAACTTGTGAGGTTAACCATTTATATAGTACTTTTTCTTAGTTAGTTTTATTGGTTTCTGAAGAACCCATCTTTATGCTAACCTAGGCTATATTAGATAGAATATGTATACCCATAGGCAGGGCTAATATAGAAGAAAAGTTAATATATCATAGTTATATTCTTACCTAGTGATTATGGTAGAATTCTATTTCTGAGACTAAATGTTTTTAGTTTATTTTTAATAGGACTGCAGAAATATTCCTATAAGTTTCTATGATATTTTATGTCTAACACATTGCTCTATCCAGAACAAGTTGTAAAATTTTTTTAAAGAAACAAATATATACCTTCTTGGTTTTGTCAAAAATAAAACACCAGTACTTCTCTGGTGGCACCATGGATAAGAATCTGCCTGCCAGTGCAGGGGACATGGGTTCAGTCCCTGCTCTGGGAAGATTCCACGTGCCTCGGAGTGGCGAGGCTGTGTACCACAGCCCCCGGGCCCATGCTCTAGAGGCCACACACCACACCTCCTGAACCTTTGTGTTGCAACTGCTAAAGCTCATGCACCTCAGAGCCCGCAGACTGCAGCTACTGAGCCCACGTGCTGCAGCTACTGAGTGTGCATGCTAGAGCCTGTGCTCTGCAACAAGAGAAGCCACTGCAATGAGAAACACACGCACTGCAGCTAGAGAGCTGCCCCCACCTGCTGCAATAGAGAAAGCTTGTGCAAAGCAACAAAACCCCAGCACAGCCAAAATTAAAAACAAACAAGCAACACCCCCCAAAACAAATGACTAATATGGCATAAACTGGAAGTTTAGTTACTTGAAAATCTGATTGAAATCTAAAACATGTAGACAAAAATGAAGCAATAAGAATATTCAAAATGTAAAAATCTATGAAATAGACTCAAAATAAAGAATATCATGTATATGCCTGACTCTAATGTGAGGATGTAAGATTATCTATTAGTGAATTGTTATTCTACAATTTATCACCAACAATATTCTAGGCAACTTATATGAATATACAGTGAGCAGTAAGTTTGTGCCAAATTGTTAGACTTAGAAATTTATGTCAAAGTATCCTCAAAAGTTGGCAAAGATAATTCAAAAATTTGTGCCTGAGTTACTTAGTAGCCTTCAGAAAAGGGGGAAAATATGATTTGACCATTCACACCTTAAAAACAAATGATTCTCTTAGAGGAAACTCTTCTTTTTGTTAGTGTATTACTAAGACTCAAAATTAATTTCTTCCATGTGAGATCATATTGGTATGGGACTGCACTTTAGTAATTTGCTGTAATCGGTCTGGTAGTGTTTGTTTCCTTTGGTTTCACTTTTTATAACAACTGTCAATGCAAACTGATGGCTTGTGGCCAAAGTGCATTTTAGTGTAAATGAGTCTGCCTATTGCCAAAATAAAATAGTAATAATTCTGCAATAAGTAAATAAACAAGCATAGCAGTTAAAAGTTTAGATGGATGTAATAAATAAAGATTGATTGGAGCAATCAGACAGATGAAAATGCTGATAAAATTACATGACCAAGAATACTAAATAAACCATCTCTTTCACAACATACTGATTTGAAAGGGATATATAGAAGGTCAAGAAAATATGTGGAGAAAAAAAGTAATGTCTTAGCAGAAACTAAAATGTATCAGTATCCACATAGGGAAAATCAACATTGAGAACAACTGGATCAGTAATTTGGAGGAAAAGGTTAAGAAACTCCTACAGTGAAAAGGAGAATGAGAAGACAGAGAGACTTTACTACCCCCTAAACAAAAAATTAAAATTATTATGTCTAAATATATTGAAGAAAATCAAGTTGAACTAAAAAGTGAGTGCTCAGTCTTGTCCAACTCTTTGAGACCCTATGTACTGTAGCCCACCAGGCTCTTCTATCCATGGGATTTCTCAGGCAAGAATACTGGAGTGGATTGCCATTTCTTTCTCCAGAGGCTTTTCCCAACCCAAGGAATGAACCTGTGTCTCTTAAATTTCCTACGTTGGCAGGTGGATTCTTTACCACTGTGCCATCTTGAAAAAGAGCCTACATTTCTTCAAATTTACTCATCTACCTAATGCAATTTCCATGATAAAAAGTGAGTGCTCAGTCTTGTCCAACTCTTTGAGACCCTATGTACTGTAGCCCACCAGGCTCTTCCGTCCATGGGATTTCTCAGGCAAGAATACTGGAGTGGATTGCCATTTCTTTCTCCAGAGGCTTTTCCCAACCCAGGGAATGAACCTGTGTCTCTTAAATTTCCTACGTTGGCAGGTGGATTCTTTACCACTGTGCCATCTTGAAAAAGAGCTTACACTTTCTTCAAATTTACTCATCTACCTAATGCAATTTCCATGAAATAGTTTTTGCTTGACAAAATGATTGCAGTTTGCCTGAAAGAATAAATGTGCACAAACATATTATAAATTCTGAGGAAGGAAAGTAAGGAAAGACCTGTATTAACAAATCTTAAGAATATATTTACTAAAGCTACAGTGATCAAAATGATGGAATACTATTCCATACTAGTTCTGGGAGTTACAAAGAACTGGGAGAAGATATAAAACATACTGAACTATATGTAATTGTGTGGTATATGATGAATGTTGCATATCCAGTCTGGTAGGGGCTAGTGGAAATTATGCATGTTGAGATTACTCTATAGCCATATAGTAAGCTAAATTAAGATAAATTCTACTTTCCACCTTTTCCAAAATCAAACGTGGATTGAGGACTTAATTTTTGCCTTTTGAAAGCCTTTTTATTTTTTCTTTCCTAAAGAGAAAAATAAAAGTTGACAGCCTTGGCCAGTCAAAATTTTCTTCAGAAATAGTAAAGGCTAAAACTTACAAATCAAGACAAACATAGCATTGTGACAAAAAGCCCTGTTTCTGGTAGGGGCTAGTGGAAATTATGCATGTTGAGATTACTCTATAGCCATATAGTAAGCTAAATTAAGATAAATTCTACTTTCCACCTTTTCCAAAATCAAACATGGATTGAGGACTTAATTTTTGCCTTTTGAAAGCCTTTTTATTTTTTCTTTCCTAAAGAGAAAAATAAAAGTTGACAGCCTTGGCCAGTCAAAATTTTCTTCAAAAATAGTAAAGGCTAAAACTTACAAATCAAGACAAACATAGCGTTGTGACAAAAAGCCCTGTTGTGTAAAAATAATGCAAATTAGCTAAAAACCAGTTTTAAGACTTAAAGCTTATAAATAGTCAGGACTATCACACTGAATAATGAAATAAACTTTTTTGAAATGATATTCCTCATTGTTAAAAAGGATTACAAAATTGGCTACTCTCTTTAAACATTGGTGGATCAAACTGGTAAAAGTTCCCAATACATCTTAGTGTTCATATTTCTGCTTGTTCCCTCAATCCCACTCCCTTGACCAAAGAAAGATTGAGGTTAGTACAAGATAAATATACAGATCTGATTTTGTTACAGTAGAAATACACGCTTTATATCATTCCTTTCTTCTACATTTTAAATTGTGAGTTCAGTAAAAATGAGTCCCTGCACCACTAGACATTTAAGAATAAATCCACCTTGCAAAGGTAACCTTTGTTGGGTTAAGTTTTTGTGGCTTTAATGATTCTAGATGAAATGGTGTCACTCATGAAGTATTTATATACATGCTTTCTTCTGTTTTACTGTTAAATATAACTTGTCTATTCTCAACTTTCACTTGAAACCTGAGCCAGAATTGATTTATATATAACTTTTTGTCCATACATCAATTTAATGCATAGTGCAGTGATTTTTTTAACTCAGTCTTAGGTCAACCTATGTTTTCTCTAAATATGGAATAAGGATAGTTTACTTCTGTGGGAGACCTCCATGCCCACTCTTAGCTTTTCAGTCTAGATGATAAAATCTATCATTCTAAATTCTGTTCCTAATACTAATAGGAACTGTCACCAATTCTTTCTCATTTGCCCAAGGAAACCCAAATTCTACTACAGCTCATCACCTCTTGTTTTATTCCTATGACATTACTCTATTTCATCCCCACCACTAATATTCTCAAATTATATCATGTGGTTACCAGTTCTCCAGCATCCTTGAGTTATCCAAGGCCTATATTCCTCCAGTTTCTTTCATTCAAGCACTGTCTGCACTCTCTTTCCTAGAACTCCCCAATTTCTTCCTTTTATGATATTAGTCACAATCTAATAATATACTGATTTGCAAGCTTCCAATTGAAAAATTCTCAAACAAGGTGTAATTTAACATGTTTATGACAGGTAGCATTTGATGGCACTATAATTCGAGCCCAGCACTTGAACTTTTCTGTTTATACACTTAGTTGTTAATTTGTCAAAGAGCCCAGAGGAAAGGGCTGTTTTTTCTCATGTGCATGTTGTTTTCCATATTTATGTATGGATGTTGTCTTTTCCTGGAGAAGGCAATGGCACCGCACTCCAGTACCCTTGCCTGGAAAATCCCATGGATGGAGGAGCCTGGTAGGCTGTAGTCCATGGGGTTGCAAAGAGTCAGACATGACTAAGCGACTTCTTTTACTTTTCAGGTTCATGCATTGGAGAAGGAAATGGCAACCCACTCCAGTGTTCTTGCCTGGAGAATCCCAGGGACAGCGGAGCCTGGTGGGCTGCCATCTCTGGGGTCGCACAGGGTCGGACATGACTGAAGCGACTTAGCAGCAGCAGTTGTCTTTTCCTGCCTAATGTAGCCATAGGTATATGCAGGTGTATATTCAGTGTATAGGTATCTGCAGGTGTAAATATACATTCAGTGTATCAAATTTCCCCCTTCCTCCTCAACCTACATTATTCTAATTTCTGACTATAAAATGGGTCTAAAACTACTCTGGCTTTCCTAAATCCAATGACACTCTTTTTAGTTGGATTCCCAAGGAGTACAACATGAACTCGGTTTAGTTGTGAGTGATAGAGAGGAATATTTCTTTATTAAAAATAATCTTTTGAAGAAGGAAATGGTAACCCACTCCATTATCCTTGCCTGAAAAATCCCATGGACAGAGGAGCCAGGGAGGCGACAGTCCATGGGGTCGCAAAGAGTCAGACATGACTGAATGACTCAGCAAAAATAATCTTTAAGGGAGGAGAAAGCAGAGGAAGCAAGAGGCAGGCTTTGAGCAAGGAAGTGGTCACAGAGAGAGTTTAACCCTTGGCCTAAATCTTGAAAGCTCTTGGACAAAATCATATCATAGGATTTTTCTTAAAACAAGGGAGTGGCATTCTGTAACCCATGTGTGCATGCTAAGTCATTTCAGTTGTGGCTAATTCTTTGTGACCCTATGGACTGCAGCCCACCAGGCTCCTCTGCCCATGGGATTTTCCAGGCAAGAATACTGGAGTGGATTGCCATTTCCTCCTCTAGGGGATCTTCCCAACCCAGGGTTGAGTTCGTATTTCTTATGTCTACTTGAACTGGTAGGCAAGTTCTTTACCACCAGTGCCACCTGAGAAGCCCCTTTGTAACCTGTATCAGTCATTTATTAGCTGTGGCCTCCTGCAGAATAGGAGGTGCTCCCTGGAGAGCCTGCTCCAATGAGCACAGGATAATTCTGCCGAAAATGGGATAGCTGAGAGTTCTCAGCAGTCAATACTCAGAGCAGCTGGGGATCGATGCCCTGTTCAGGTAACTGTGGATCTGCTTTGGACCGCTAGCAGCATCTCCGAGACATCCTTTCCAAGGATGGTCTTTTCTGAACCCTCGACAGTATTTGACAGTGTTTGAGATGCTCTGTAGTCATATTCTGTCAAACTCAACCATGGCATTTCTAATAGCTTCTGCTTCTCTAGCCACACATCCACATCGCTAAATTCCTAGTTCTCTTTCTGTTCTTAAATATGTGTAGATGTCCATTTAAAGTTATATTCTCATGTCATTATGCTCTGTATAAATTACCTCATCCAGTTCCATGAGCACACTACCACATTTGAATATATCTGTTCTCCCTTACATCCTTTAGATCTGAATACTCAATGTCACATTTTAAATTTCCTTTGAGAGGGGCCTCAAAGCCAATATGCCAGGAATGGTGTATCTCTTTATGTCTAGCACCTAATTCAATTTGACATAGAATAGGTGCTCAACGAATATTTACTGAGTTAATGAATGACAGTCAGCTCTTTTATTCCAAACAGTCATCACTCTCTTTCCTGAGTCAGGAAGAAAATACATCACACAACGATAGAAATATTAAATACAAATTAAAGTGAATATGCAATCACGAAGCTTATATTTTAAAAAATCGTAGATAACCTATGATAATTGAATTTTATTGTTATAAGCTAATAAAATTGAGTTTGAAGTGTGTCATGATAATATTAGTGAATTAATATATCTGTTCTCCCTTACATCCTTTAGATCTGAATACTCAATGTCACATTTTAAATTTCCTTTGAGAGGGGCCTCAAAGCCAATATGCCAGGAATGGTGTATCTCTTTATGTCTAGCACCTAATTCAATTTGACATAGAATAGGTGCTCAACGAATATTTACTGAGTTAATGAATGACAGTCAGCTCTTTTATTCCAAACAGTCATCACTCTCTTTCCTGAGTCAGGAAGAAAATACATCACACAATGATAGAAATATTAAATACAAATTAAAGTGAACATGCAATCACGAAGCTTATATTTTAAAAAATCGTAGATAACCTATGATAATTGAATTTTATTGTTATAAGCTAATAAAACTGAGTTTGAAGTGTGTCATGATAATATTAGTGAATGTCAAATTAGCATGGTATTTCTGGAGTGGCATTTGAAGTATTTTAAAATTATTACTATACTTTGAAAAACTTGTGATTGTTATGTTGTTGTAGTTATGTAGAGTATCCAATAGATGGTACTGTAAAATGCCTAATGTTTAAAGTGGTATTGCAGGTAGAGGGTTTAAGCAGTTAAAAATTCTGGGAGAATTAAGATGTTTTCCCCTGGATATTAAATTATATTTAAAATTGTATTTTAAGAATATAGTTTAAGTAGCACAGTAGTTCATATGAAATATTATAAATATTTTCTTAATTCTCAAAATTCATGTATACTACAAGATGCAATTTTTAAATTATTCATATTATATTAGATTTTTTTTTGTTCTTTTTGTGGTGATTACTATTAGTACCTGTGCTATTTTAGTTAATGCTACTCAAATCGCAGCATTTTTAGTAAGGAACCATAGTTGCATGTCTGTTAACTGAAGTTCTAAAAAAACTTTTATGTTCAAAATAAAGCAAACTAGTATGTGACAATCTCCTTGCTTAGCAAGAATGAGTCCATTATTTCTCTCAGTTTTGGGTTTTCCTGAGACAAATCTAATATCTGAATGAAGCATTATATCATTTTGTAAATATAACATGCATTCAGAACATTTACAAATATATAATTTATGAAGTTAAAATATCTTATAAAAAGTAAGCTATAATTATCAATATTGACAGATTGGTTGGAGTTTGCTTCTAAAGCATGTATGAAAAAGAGCAATTTGTAGATGGCTTAGTGTATCTTAGAGCTCATTCAGAATTTCCATACAAATTTCCTTTGTATATTTATTTGTAAGTATGAATACAGAATTTTGATTACCAGAATAAAGTTTTATTAAACCTACTTCTAAAGCTAAAAATGTCCGAGGAATTATGTAATATAGAAGGTTTAAAATTTTCTGTTTAACTTAAATATACAGAGATGCTACATAGCTTTAAAATTTTTTGCTGCTGTTTATGATATTGCTGTCAAATAATGCTGAGTATTCCTTTGTGTGATGGTTATTTATCTTTTAATTTATTCAGTAAAATTTTATTGTATATGACATTATGCCAGGTATTAAACTAAGATAAATAGTTTTTAGGAAGAATGACTTTATGTGAATCAGCAGCTTCTTGTGGGATATGCATCTTATGTCCTGTGGCTTCTTTATGCATTTACTATTTTTTCCATATTTTGTATAATCAGAATATGTGATGTGATATTATATGTACTTTTACAAGGAATATATCCTTAGGTACACAGGAATCTTCTGCTTAAAGGAAATATACAATTGAAGGAGCTTGATCTAGCATGCGTAATTGAGGATATCTTCTCTATTAAAAGAAAATAGTGTTTTTCCAACCATTATCTCCTAAACCAGATCAGAATAAATAGATGAGACTTAAATAGAAAGCTATGAGATGAACACCTAATTGCCTGAATACTTCAAATTAAAAATATTTTTTTTCCGCCCAATATATTCCATGTGATGATAACAAATTTATGGATTCATCAGGGAATAATGAGGCCTCTGGCATTTTATCCAGATTCTTTAAGATGTGTATATGCATTTTGTATTATGTTCTTTTCAGAAATAATGGCACACACTGACTCATTTACTCAAGATTTCCTAACATGCTGGATGTATGTAACATCATGGCAAAGTTCCTACATGAGCTAAATGGGATTAAATATAAAGTGCATGCAGAGCTCAAGTAATAGTCTCTTAATAGATATCAGATACTTTTTATCGCTGCCCTCTTTTATTTCAGTAACATTTTAATTAATTCACACTGATTGAATAATGTACATTGAGACTTGTTTCCTAATGAGGGCGCATTTAGAGGAAAGGTTTTGCATCATTCTGATATCCTGTGGGTAATTATATTCTAATTATATGGTCGGGGGAAAAGAGTCTATAACTCAGTACTGATATTGTTCATTGGACCCAATTAATTACATGCACATAATGAAAGTTCATGATAAGGTTGACTGGCAGTCAGTGTAAAATTCTAACTCAACTGAATCTAAGCCAAATGTGAATACAGAATTGGACTTTAACCTGGTTAGACAATTCTTTGGTGTGAGATCAGTGGATATTTAGAGCGGAAAAGGATGAAAGCATATTTCATTATAACTTATTAATTTCTTAATTCAAGGTCTTTTCCAAGATTGACTTAAAGGAAAACTTAAAAAAAAAAATAAAGGAAAACTTAGCAGCCTAATTCATTAATTCTAAATATTATTATCAATATTATTTCATTACTTTGAGAAATTTTTCTGTATTTTAGAAAGTGAGTCACTAAAGATACAATGAATGGTACATTTCTAGAACAGGTTCATATATTTGTTGAGAGAAAAAATAGGCATAGCAGGAAGAATTACTCATTTTATGGATGTAAATTCAGTAGATATTAATCTACTGTATTAGGGTGCTTTATTATTTCAAACCACCATATTTCATTCAGACTCTTGCCCCCCACTTTCAAAAGATAATTATACATACATTCCTATAAATGGGTAACTTTTAATTATCTATTTATAAAGTAAGTGTTGCAAAGAATAATCTGAAAAAATAACCAATAAGTCATGTATATTCCATTTTGGAATGCATTTTGGCGATGTTTAAATCTGATATTTAGAATTTTGTAATATTTCAAGCCAAAGTCTCAGGACATGGTCTAAATATTGGTTCTCATCCTTTCTTTACTCAATTTCATTGTTTCCTTTGCTCAGATTTTGGAAGAGACATTCTCCAAGATTGCGGAGGCTAGCTTCTTCCAACCCTCTTGTCTTCTAAAACTATTTGCTTATCCTCTCCTTTTTGCCATTGCTTTCTGCTTTGATCACTCTCTTCACCCCCACCCCCCTTCTTTCTTTCTCTCTTCTAATAATCCTCACATAGATATTTTCTTTAAAAGATAAATCTGCCCTATCTCATCTCCTTATTAGCAACAAAAGTGTTTTCTGATGAGGAAAATACAGTCAGTCCTTTCTTGCTGAGCCCTGAGCAGGCAGTAGAAACGTTTGGGTTCTACGGTTCATAAAACAGTTAACGTTAATTGGGAACTTACTTGCCAGACATCCTTTTAATTCTGAAGGCGATATAATGATGATATTCCCTGTACTTTTGAGGAAAGTGAAGCTTAGAGAGAAGAAGGAATATACTAAGTTCACACAACATGCAAGTGTTAGAAGCAATACCTGCCTTACCCTGAATCCCATGTTGTAAACTTATCTTTTATGTTTATGCTACCATCCTCCAAAATTGGTGAGGTATGAAATAAATTTGGAGCATCTAGACCTTCAAAAAAGGAATGAGAAGAAAAATGCTGAAGAAAAGTACTGAGGTAAAGTAGAGGAGAATAGAAATGAAAAGAGAATAATAGATCAAAGGGTAGGCAAGCAGTGTAAGTAGTTTTTGTGAAGTTATATTTATTGTGAATCACAGCCAGAAAGAAATTGAAAACACTCCCTTCACTGTACTGGCTTCTGGTAATTTTATGAGACCTAACCAAATAGGATAATATTTCTGGTGGCTTTATTTCATTAGGTAATCCGGGAAGCAAATGATAACATTATTCTTGTTGATTGTTTTTATATATAGATAGTGATGTTTGAAATGATTTTGATATCACCATTAAACATTTTTAATGCTTATGTTGAAAACATTTGGCACCACTATTGTTTCCAGTTGTCCGTTTTACCAGGTGTATGCATTCCCAGATGGTTCAGTGTACTTTCTTTCTGGACACAGGCACGAATATTGAGTGAGCTTATTGAGATAAGGAGGGAGCCCTTATCTTCAGTATCTCCTGAACATACTCTGCAAATACACAGAAACAATAAATCAACAAATATAAGAATAGAACATCTTTGTGAGTGATTATAAGAGGAGTGAAATCATCTCAGTTAAAAATAGTTTATCTTTAAAGTTATGTCAGTGCAAGCTTCAAAATTTTGTTCCAGTGAGAAGTGTTTAGGTTAAGAACGCTGGATAAGATTACAGTATGTGTATTTTCTAAAAAAAATTTTTTATTGAAGTATAGTCAATTTATAATGGTATTTCAGTTTGTGGTATATAACAAGGTAGTTCAGTTATATATATATATATATATATATATTCAATCATGTATATACATATTCATTATTTATAATGAATATATATATTCAGTCATATATATGTTCATTATACATAATGAATATACATATTCTTTTTCATATACTTTTTCATTTATTATAGGATACAACAGGATCTTATTGTTTATCTGTTCTATATATAATAGTTTGCACCTGCTAATCCCAAACTCTGAATCCATCCCTCCTTCTCACATATTAATCAGATGTGTCAAGGGCCAGGGCAAAGGAGAAACAATTCGTGTTTCTTCTGATACACTTGCCATACACTGAAATAACCTTTGGTTAAAGATGTTATTAAACAACAAAAGTATAAAAATAATTTTGATCCATTTCCTTTAAAAATGTATTGTGTTCAGATTTGTGAGTGTACATACTTAAGAATGTGCAAAATCATAAAAAGTTAAATAAATTATGATACTTCAATGTAAAATATAAAATTCCTGGAAACATATTAGGTTTCTATACCTAGAGATGTCCTTGAGCTATATATATATATATAATTTATCATGTGTGAGGAAGGAATAATTTACCCTCTTAGGGATAAGCAGTGCAGAGAGAAGGCAATGGCAACCCACTCCAGTACTCTTGCCTGGTAAATCCCATGGACTGAGGAGCCTGGTAGGCTGCAGTCCATGGAGTTGCTAGGAGTCGGGCATGACTAAGTGACTTCTCTTTCACTTTGCACTTTCATGCATTTGAGAAGGAAATGGCAACCCACTCCAGTGTTCTTGCTGGAGAATCCCAGGGACAGAGGAGCCTGGTGGGCTGCTGTCTATGGGGTCGCACAGAGTCAGACACAACTGAAGCGACTTAGCAGCAGCAGACATTTTTAATAAGTAAATACATTTAATGATAAAATTCTGTTAATTTGGCATTCTCTTGAAATAACTATGACCCTTTTAATACTATGATTATATTTTAAACACTGTCAAACTTCTAATCTCTCCACCAAAGATTTTTTTTCTTTGTCTTATGACAATTTGAATTAAATTGTCAATTTAAAATGATTACATGTTAGAAAATATGAAGACGAGATATCTCAATACTTAAGAATAATAAGATTTTTAAAAATTCTTAATATTAAGTTAAACTTAATAAGTGCCCTGAAGGCAAATGTATCTTTTAAGCTAATTATCTATTCTTTGTATTCTGTTTAATATTAAAATGGTACTGATTAAATAAAATTAATCACATTCCTCTGTAGTCACACCTCACATTTGCTTAAATAAAACAATACACAGCTCTTCTATTAATTCTGATTAAAAATACATTGCATATAGAGTTAAACATTCATGATAATTTTTAAAAATCTGAAACATTTACTTTGCTCACCCTTGATATTTAAAAATTATATACAGAAATGAAAAAAAGAAGTATGCAATTTCTGAATTTGTTTTCTGTCAAGTTGCTTGTTTTTATTTTTCCCAGATGCCATGTTTTCTTATTGTAACTCAGGATTTAGTTCAGTTCAGTTCAGTCACTCAGTCGTGTCCGACTCTTTGCAACCCCATGAATCGCAGCACGCCAGGCCTCTCTGTCCATCACCAAGTCCTGGAATTCACTCAGACTCACGTCCATCGAGTCCGTGATGCCATCCAGCCATCTCATCTTCGGTCGTCCCCTTCTCCTCCTGCCCCCAATCCCTCCCAGCATCAGAGTCTTTTCCAATGAGTCAACTCTTTGCATGAGGTGGCCAAAGTACTGGAGCTTCAGCTTTAGCATCATTCCTTCCAAAGAAATCCCAGGGCTGATCCCTTCAGAATGGACTGGGTAGATCTCCTTGCAGTCCAAGGGACTCTCAAGAGTCTTCTCCAACACCACAGTTCAAAAGCATCAATTCTTCAGCGCTCAGCCTTCTTCACAGTCCAACTCTCACATCCATACATGACCACAGGAAAAACCATAGCCTTGACTAGACGGACCTTAGTCGGCAAAGTAATGTTTCTGCTTTTGAGTATAATATCTAGGTTGGTCATAACTTTTCAAGTTAATTTAATATATACTCTTTGCCTACATATCTTGATTGAAACTGAGCTCATGTATATGTTGTTTCCATCACCTTTATTCTTGGAGTGAATTTCTAGTGTTGCTGTCAGATGGCTGAGCATCGATAGTGAAATTCTCAGAGCTGGTTGTTTTCTCTCTTATGTATTTATTACTTCTAGTTTCTACTGAGCTCTTAATTTCTGTTGATCCTGTTATTCATCAGCTGCTTTCCCATTTTCTGGGAAATAGTGACAAAATTTGTACTATTTCCTTAATTTCTTCCTCTGTACTACCTCTCTGCCAAATTTACTCACCCTCTGTAGAGTTATCTGTATTATCTTCTTGGTCCCTATAGACTTGCATTCCAAACCCCTGTGAGTACAATCTCAGAGTTCCTTTTTTCACCATTTGACACTCCCTGAAAATGAATAGTGGCTTATAGAATTTTCCAGGCCAGAATACTGCAGTGGGTAGCCGTTCCCTTCTCCAGGGAATTTTCCCAACCCAGGGATCCAACCCAGGTCTCCTGCGTGGCAGGCAGATTCTTTACCAGCTGAGCCACCAGGGAAACCTGCGCCATGCCCCCCTCCCCTCGCAATGGCCCCTCCAAAAGCAATCTGGTAAAGAATGTGCCTGCAATGCAGGAGACCCCAGTTCAGTTCCTGGGTCTAGAAGATCCTCTGGAGAAGAGATAGACTACGCACTCCAGTATTCTTAGGCTTCCCTAGTGGCTTAGTTGGTAAAGAATCTGCATGCAATGGGGGGGCCCTGGGCTGGATCCATGGGTGAGAAGATCCATGGAGAAGACAACAACTACCCACTTCAGTATTTTGGCCTGCAGAATTCCATTGATTATATAGTCCTTGAGGTCGCAAAGAATCAGATGCAACTGAGAGACTTTCACTTTCTTTCTTTCTTTTCACTTTCATTCTTTCTCTTCACTTTCAAAATGAATAGATTTGGAAAAGACTAATAGCTTTTATATAAGCTTCGGCCTCATCTGAAAAAAGGGTTTGAAGTACCTCCTTTTATTTTTTATTTTCAAATGGTCCCTCTGTGTGTCTCTCTGTGCAACTAGGATGAATACCTAATTTTTTTTAATTTTGAAAAGAGAACTCTTGAGTCTCCATGAAAATAATGCTCATTACTGTCTGCCATGCACATTATGCTGTCTCCACCTACACTTTCAGAATTTGCCATGTTTTCATGGAAAATGTATATATATATATATACATATATATATATACACACACACACACATACGTATATTTTATTTCACTATAGATTTTTCACTCTTTTAGGAATTAGAGGATATAGGTAGAAGGTAAAAAGAGAGATCAAATTTTTCCGCAAACTTCATTACAAGTATTTTCAAACACAATACATATGAATCCAGTATATCCCCAAGCTTGTATGAATTATCAGTCATTCTTATGATACATATACATATGTATATATAAAATGATTGAATTTTCAATCATTTTATATATGTATATGTGGCTATATGTATGCATGTGTATATATTTTATAAAAATACACACACTAATATATAATTTATTAAGTTGGACCTTTTGAAAGTAAATTGCAACTAGTATGACACCATATCTCTAAATATTTCAGCAGGTAAGTTCTAAGATAAGAACAACATTTATAATATTATTATGAAAATATTAGCTATTCCATAAAATCAGTAATAATTCTTTCTATATTTCTATGCCAATGGTTATCTAAAAATGACTCTCGTAGATTGCTTTATCTCTTTGTTGGTAGTGCTGGGGTGGGCAGGAGCTATTTGAAGTTCTTGCACTATGTTGGCTATTATTCTGAACCATTTGATAACTATAGTTTTTTCACTTGGTATAGAAGGCATATGAGATTCATGCCCTTGTTGTTCAATCTCTCAGTCATGTCTGACTCTTTGACCCCATGGACTGCAGCATGCCAGGCTTCCCTGTCCTTCACCATCTCCCAGAGTTTGCTCAAACTCATATCCTTTGAGTCGGTGATGCCATCCAACCATCTCATCCTCTCTTGTCTCCTCCTCCTGTCTTCAGGCTTTTCTAACATCAGGATCTTTTCCAGTGAGTCAGTTCTTCGCATCAGGTGGCCAAAATATTGCAGCTTCAGCTTCAGCATCAGTCCTTCCAATGAATATGCAGGGTTGATTTCCTTTGGGATTGACTGGTGTGATCGCCTTGCTTTCCAAGGGACTCTCAGAAGTCTTCTCCAGCTCCACAGTTTGAAGGCATCTGTTCTTCAGTGCTCAGTCTTTTTTCCTGTCCAGCTCTCACATCAATACATGATTACTGGAAAAACCCATAGCTTTGACTATATGGACCTTTGCAGGCAAAGTAATGTCTGAGCTTTTTAATACCTTGCCTAGGTTTGTCATTGCTTTTCTTCCAAGGAGAAAGAATTTTTTAATTTCATGGCTGCAGTCACCATCCACTGTGATTCTGGAACCCAAGAAAATAAAAGTCTGTTGCAGTTTCCATTGTCTCCCCATCTATTTGCCATGAAGTGATGGGACCAGATGCCATGATCTTTGTTTTATGAATGTTGAATTTTAAGCCAACTTTTTTTCACTCACCTATTTCACCTTCATTAAGAGGCTCTCTAATTCTTCTTTGCTTTCTCTTGTAAGGGTGGTGTCATCTGCATATCTGAATTTATTGATATTCTACCTGCTCTTGATTCCAGCTTGTGCTCCATCCTGCATGGCATTTCACATGATGTATTCAGCATATACGTTAAATAAGCAGGATGATAATATACAGCCTTGATGTACTCCTTTCCCAATTTGGAACCAGTATGTTGTTCCATGTCTGGTTCTACTCTTGATTTTGACCTGCATAGAGGTTTCTCAGGAGGCAAGTATGATGGTCTGGTATTCCCATCTCTTGAAGATTTTTCCACAGCTTCTTATAGTCTACACAGTCAGAGGCTTTAACATGGTCAGTGAACCAGAAGTAGACATTTTTTCTGGAATTCTCTAGCCATTTTTATGATTCAGTGGATGTTGGCAATTTGATCTCTCGTTCTTCTGCCTTTTCTAAATCCACATTGTACATCTGGAAGTTCTCAGTTCACATACTGTTGAAGCGTAGCTTAAGGATTTTGAGCATTACTTTGCTAGCATGTGAAATGAGTGCAGTTATGCAGTAGTTTGAATATTCTTTGGTATTGTCCTTTGGGATTGGGATGAAAACAACTTTTCTAATTCTGTGGCCACTGCTGAGTTTTCCATACTTGCTGGCATATTGAGTGCTACACTTTAACAGCATCATCTTTTAGGATATGAAATAGTTCAGCTGGAATTCCATCACCTCCACTAGCTTTGTTCATAGTGATACTTCCTAAGGCCCACTTGACTTCACACTATAGGATTTCTGGCTCTAGGTGAGTGATCACACTATTGTTGTTATCTGAGTCCTTAAGATCTTTTTTGTACAGTTCTTCTGTGTAACTTGCCATCTCTTCTTAATTGCTTCTGTTAGGTCCATACTGTTTCTGTCCTTTATTGTGCCCATCTTTGCATGAAATGTTCCCTTGGTGTCTCTAATTTTGTTGAAGAGATCTCTAGTATTTCCCATTCTATTGTTTTCCTCTATTTCTTTGCATTGTTCACTTAGGAACACTTTCTTACCTCTCCTTGCTATTCTTTGGAACTTTGCATTCAGATGGGTGTATCTTTCCTTTTCTCATTTGCCTTTCACTTCTCTTCTTTACTCAGCTATTTGCAAGGCCTCCTCAGACAATATTTACCTTTTGCATTTATTTTTCTTGGGGATGGTTTTGATTACTACCTCCTTTGCAGTGTTACAAACCTCCATCCATACTTCTTCAGGCAATCTACACATCTAATCCCTTGAATCTATTTGTCACTTCCACTGTTTAATAGTAAGGGATTTGATTTAGGTCATAACTGAATGGCTGAGTGGTTTTCCCTAACTTCTTCAATTAAGTCTGAATTTTGCAGTAAGGAGTGATGATCTGAGCTACAGTCAGCTCCCAGTCTAGTTTTTGCTGACTGTACAGAGCTTGTACATCTTGGTTGTAAAGAATATCATCAATCTGATTTTGGTGTTGACCATCTGGTGATGTCCATGTGTAGTGACTGCTGGTTGAGCATCTTTATTTGATTTCTTGAGCGTCCCTGGAGACTCTCTCAGGTCAATGCCATAGAATAGGATAAGCCACTTAATCTGGATTTAAGGAGATCACACATTTGTATATTGTAATAGCTGAAACTCCAGTACTTTGGCCACCTTATGTGAAGAGTTGACTCATTGGAAAAGACTTTGATGCTGGGAGGGATTGGGGGCAGGAGAAGAAGGGGACGGCAGAGGATGAGATGGCTGGATGGCATCATTGACTCGATGGACACGAGTCTGAGTGAACTCTGGGAGTTGGTGATGGACAGGGAGGCCTGGCGTGCTGCGATTCATGGGATCGCAGAGTCAGACACGACTGAGCGACTGAACTGAACTGAATAAAGATAGAAGAGCTACACCTGCGTCTTTAAATGTTTATTTAGATCTAAACTTCAGCCAAGAAGTAAGAAAGGTAGAAGGCTGACAAAATGCTCTGAGCTGCCCCAAACAGAAGCTAACACACACAATTTCCCTACCTCCAATTGCCCTGGGTGTTATATTGACTGACTTGGACTCAGAAGTCAACTATATTACATACACCAGAAGCTTTCAATGAAACTTCTATCAAATCTGTTGTCAATCCATCTGAGAAACAGCATCAGTGGCCCCCAGAGGCTTCTCTTGTTAATGGGATAGTTGTCCCAAGTTCATCTTCCCAGACTCCGTAACTTTTTTGATGAAAATCTGTGGCTACAGTATTTTATACTTATACTCTGGAAATATTTCTAGTGCTCTATTGTTGTGATTGTTGTTCAGTCACTAAGTCATGTCCAGCTGCTTGCAACCCCATGGACTGCAACACACCAGGCCTCCCTGTCCCTCCCGGAGTTCTCCCAAGTTCATGTCCATTGATTTGGTGACGTTATCCAAAAAAGCCCTCGTCTCCTTTTACCTTCAATCTTTCCCAGAATCAGGGTCTTTTCCAGTGAGTTGGCTCTCCAGATTAGGTGGCCAGATGATTGGAGCTTCAGTTTCAGCATCAGTCTTTCCAATGAATATTCAGGGTTGATTTCACTTAGGATTGACTGGTTTAATCTCCTTGCTGTCCAAGAGACTCTTAAGGGTCTTCTCCAATACCACAATTTGAAAACATCCATTCTTCAGTGCTCAGCCTTCTTTATGGTCTGACTCTTACCTTCATACATGACTACTGGAAAGACCATAGCTTTGACTATATGGACATTTGTTGGCAAAGTGGTCTTTGCTTTTTAATACACTGTGTAGGTTTGTCATAGCCTTCCTTCCAAGAAGCAAGCATCTTCTAATTTCATGGATGCAGCCAGTGTCCACAGTGATTTTGGAGCCGAAGAAGAGAAAATTTGTCACTGCTTCCACCTTTTCCCCTTCTATTTGCCATGAAATGATGCCCCATGATCTTATTTTTTTTAATGTTGAATTTATGCCAGCTTTTTCACTCTCCTCCTTCACAATATAAAAAGGCAAAAAGAGTTTTACTCCTGAACAGTAATTTCCTCTAGGGCTGTCCTACACTTGTTTTGTTCTGCTCTTGGATGTATTGGATCCTCCTAGTCCATCCCTGTACAAGTAGCCACGAACCTCTCATGTAGGCATTTATTCTTCTGGCTTTTGCTTCCTTTCTGGTGTTCTACTGGGTAAGGAAGTAAACTAATATCTGAACTCTCAGCTCTTTCATTCTCATTTTGGGAGTTCTCCTCACATGGCTTGCTACAAGAGAGGAAACTCAAATATTCTGAGTGTTCTCTTCTTTCTGGAGACACACAGTGCCAAGAACTACCTTCCTATCAACCTTTCCTACTCCCGCTTGAACCAAAGAAAATATTTATCTCGTATAATGAGTATAATTTATCACTTGTTCGCCCAGATTTGTGTTTTATGGTATGAAGTCCCATAGGCCACAGACTTTTGGAATTTGGTAAATGAATCTCTGTTTCTTGCCAGAAAAAATAAAAACAAAACAAACAAACAAAAAATTGCCCCATGTGACTCAGAAAAGGACAGGTAGTGGGTAATTGGAGATATACTGTCACAAAGACTGGTTTCAGTGTGTTTAACTTAATTTTTTAATAATTATTCTCAAGTAAAATTTTCTACTTATTTCATTATATTTTGAATTCTTACTGCTATTAATAGAATATATACTTTTTATTTCCAGAATATCACAAATTAATTCAACTCCATAAGCAATATCTACATCAAAAAGATCAGTGTTTTTGAGATAGGATTGAGAGTTGGACTGGAAAGTGAAATAGTGGGCTGGTAAATGGGCAAGTTAAAAAGTTAGTAAGAATGGTTTATGAATAATAATGGAACTTGGAGATGTCTCATTCCAAACTATGAGTGTAATATATCACTGTTATTATAGAGAGGTCTGTGAAATTGACCAAATATTAGTCTACTTTAAACATATGAAATTGTATTTGGAATAAGTAACTCTATAACATGATCTCTTCTGCTTTAGAATGATCTTTATTTCATGAAGAGATATTTGTTTATTAAAGAAAGTAAGAAGAAAAATTATGACAAAGAAATGCATTTGTAATATACTCAATTATTTCACAAGTGTATAGTGATATAATAATTTTCATTGGTATTTGCTTTCAGTATGATTTTTTTTCAGCTTTAATATGAACTTCTCTTTTTCAGCAGACTCTGCCCACTTCAGGAGTTTCAGTCCCTGAGGTGCGTAAGCAAAAAAGGTTTACACACTTATAATTATAGGTCATTATCTATCCATATTGTTATAAAGACCATTTTGGGCTGTGAGAGTGACATACTAATGTTAATTGTATGTTTTATCTTGTCTCATATTCTTATATTTGGAATTGGGATCTTTGCATTAATATTTTCATATTGGGATAGATTTGAAGCCTGTACCATCTACCTTCATGACAGGCATTAGGGAAACAAGAAGTTATGTGGCACAGAATAAGCAGGATAAAATAACAGTGACTTTGCAGAGTTTTGACCAGTGTGTAAGAATAGCATTATTCCTATTTGTCACATTTAAACTTCGCAGAAAACCCAAACAGTTCACTAGTGTAAGCCCTTAAAATGGAGCTTGCAGTGATAGTAAATCGAGAAACTCTTGTTCACATTGAAGTGCCTATTACTTCTAAAAGAGTACGTCTACATTAATCACTTAGCATATAACATTGCATAGGAAGTCATAGGAATACAATATAGTCATTAAATAAATGACTTTCATTTTGAAAATAAATGTAAGCATTGCCACAGCATTTATTTTCAGTAAAGTATTAACTTTACCTTCAAATTAATGAAGTAAAGCCGCCACATTTTTCTCTGACGATCCCCATTCAGTTGCTATTATCTCTAAAACATATGCTCAGATGGTATTTTTTCACTTAAAATTATAATTTGAATCTGCTTGCTTAAAATATATTACTCATGATATCTAAATACTATATGAGTATGTTTTATTTTCAGTTCAGTTCAGTCGCTTAGTTGTGTCTGACTCTTTGAGACCCCACAGACTGCAGCACGCCAGGCCTCCCTGTTCATCACCAACTCCCAGAGTCCACTCAAACTCATGTCCATTGAGTTGGTGATGCCATCTAACCATCTCATCCTCTGTCATCCCCTTCTCCTCCTGCCCTCAATCTTTCCCAGCATCAGGGTCTTTTCAAATGAGTCAGCTCTTCGCATCAGGTGGCCAAAGTATTGGAGTTTCAGCTCCAACATCAGTCCTTCCAATGAACACTCAGAACTGATCTCCTTTAGGATGGACTGATTGGATCTCCTTACAAGGGGCTCTCAATAGTCTTCTCCAACACCACTTAGAACATTACATAATTGCACAAAAAGTAATAACCTCTCTCTTTTCTGCTCTAAAATATTTTCTAATCAGTGTAGACTGCCTCATTACATTTTTTTAAATTTCCTTTTATAACTACAGACATACTTAAAATATACTAGTAGCTATGATTGATATATACTGTTTCTAATCTGAGAGATATTAAACTATTTTGGTATTCTTTAAGTCAGCTGATACCATTATTATTATAATTATTCTAAAGTAGACATGTNTGTTCGCCCAGATTTGTGTTTTATGGTATGAAGTCCCATAGGCCACAGACTTTTGGAATTTGGTAAATGAATCTCTGTTTCTTGCCAGAAAAAATAAAAACAAAACAAACAAACAAAAAATTGCCCCATGTGACTCAGAAAAGGACAGGTAGTGGGTAATTGGAGATATACTGTCACAAAGACTGGTTTCAGTGTGTTTAACTTAATTTTTTAATAATTATTCTCAAGTAAAATTTTCTACTTATTTCATTATATTTTGAATTCTTACTGCTATTAATAGAATATATACTTTTTATTTCCAGAATATCACAAATTAATTCAACTCCATAAGCAATATCTACATCAAAAAGATCAGTGTTTTTGAGATAGGATTGAGAGTTGGACTGGAAAGTGAAATAGTGGGCTGGTAAATGGGCAAGTTAAAAAGTTAGTAAGAATGGTTTATGAATAATAATGGAACTTGGAGATGTCTCATTCCAAACTATGAGTGTAATATATCACTGTTATTATAGAGAGGTCTGTGAAATTGACCAAATATTAGTCTACTTTAAACATATGAAATTGTATTTGGAATAAGTAACTCTATAACATGATCTCTTCTGCTTTAGAATGATCTTTATTTCATGAAGAGATATTTGTTTATTAAAGAAAGTAAGAAGAAAAATTATGACAAAGAAATGCATTTGTAATATACTCAATTATTTCACAAGTGTATAGTGATATAATAATTTTCATTGGTATTTGCTTTCAGTATGATTTTTTTTTCAGCTTTAATATGAACTTCTCTTTTTCAGCAGACTCTGCCCACTTCAGGAGTTTCAGTCCCTGAGGTGCGTAAGCAAAAAAGGTTTACACACTTATAATTATAGGTCATTATCTATCCATATTGTTATAAAGACCATTTTGGGCTGTGAGAGTGACATACTAATGTTAATTTGTATGTTTTATCTTGTCTCATATTCTTATATTTGGAATTGGGATCTTTGCATTAATATTTTCATATTGGGATAGATTTGAAGCCTGTACCATCTACCTTCATGACAGGCATTAGGGAAACAAGAAGTTATGTGGCACAGAATAAGCAGGATAAAATAACAGTGACTTTGCAGAGTTTTGACCAGTGTGTAAGAATAGCATTATTCCTATTTGTCACATTTAAACTTCGCAGAAAACCCAAACAGTTCACTAGTGTAAGCCCTTAAAATGGAGCTTGCAGTGATAGTAAATCGAGAAACTCTTGTTCACATTGAAGTGCCTATTACTTCTAAAAGAGTACGTCTACATTAATCACTTAGCATATAACATTGCATAGGAAGTCATAGGAATACAATATAGTCATTAAATAAATGACTTTCATTTTGAAAATAAATGTAAGCATTGCCACAGCATTTATTTTCGTAAAGTATTAACTTTACCTTCAAATTAATGAAGTAAAGCCGCCACATTTTTCTCTGACGATCCCCATTCAGTTGCTATTATCTCTAAAACATATGCTCAGATGGTATTTTTTCACTTAAAATTATAATTTGAATCTGCTTGCTTAAAATATATTACTCATGATATCTAAATACTATATGAGTATGTTTTATTTTCAGTTCAGTTCAGTCGCTTAGTTGTGTCTGACTCTTTGAGACCCCACAGACTGCAGCACGCCAGGCCTCCCTGTTCATCACCAACTCCCAGAGTCCACTCAAACTCATGTCCATTGAGTTGGTGATGCCATCTAACCATCTCATCCTCTGTCATCCCCTTCTCCTCCTGCCCTCAATCTTTCCCAGCATCAGGGTCTTTTCAAATGAGTCAGCTTTTCGCATCAGGTGGCCAAAGTATTGGAGTTTCAGCTCCAACATCAGTCCTTCCAATGAACACTCAGAACTGATCTCCTTTAGGATGGACTGGTTGGATCTCCTTACAAGGGGCTCTCAATAGTCTTCTCCAACACCACTTAGAACATTACATAATTGCACAAAAAGTAATAACCTCTCTCTTTTCTGCTCTAAAATATTTTCTAATCAGTGTAGACTGCCTCATTACATTTTTTTAAATTTCCTTTTATAACTACAGACATACTTAAAATATACTAGTAGCTATGATTGATATATACTGTTTCTAATCTGAGAGATATTAAACTATTTTGGTATTCTTTAAGTCAGCTGATACCATTATTATTATAATTATTCTAAAGTAGACATGTTAAATTACACACTCAGGTAACATAGGTATTAGGAAAGTTTATTATTTAGGCTACATTTTTTAGTGTCAGAGAATTCACTTTATTGTTAAGATAACTGAGTTTATTTTTGCCCCATCATAGCTCATTACATAATTAACTGGAAATTTAAAAATTTTCTCTTTAGACTTATTAATCTCAAAAGCTCTCCCATATTTAATTATGTAATTTATACACTATAAATAAAATAATAGACCAAAATTGCTGTTTTCGAAACATTATTTTTTTTTATTTGTCAATGTTTTCTGCTATGCAGCTTTAAAAAGTCTTCCTATACTGGTATATAAAGCTATATTGGTTTTGTGTGTACATATATGTAAATGCATATGTATTGGCTAAGCTTTTCACATGGGAGCAAGAGCTTTTCTTTGTGGATACATCTATTATTTAGAAGAGGCATAGACCCTTTCTTGCATACATCATAGCCTTATTGCCCACAATAAGTTTCAATGATCAATTATTTCAAACTATAACAAAAACATACTTTGTTTTGTGAAAAGATATTTGTTTATTAAAAAAATACTTTCAATTGTTTAAAAGTATAAGAAAAACTCACAGACATCTACAAATCAATTTCAGTGTAAAAAAAACTCTCACTTTTTATTACTAATTCTCAAATCTTTTATAGACATTGTGTCCAGGCCAACTTGACTGTTCTTCCTACACACACACACACACACACACACACACGTATCTTGTTTTATGTGCCTTTCCAAAGGATGTAAGTAATTTTTCATGGTAACACCTTATTTTATAATCAAAACTTATTGGTTTGAGTGATAATTAAATTATACAGTTCCAATTATAAGATAAATTCTACTTAGAACTTGCATAAACAGATAGGAGGCTACATAGAAATTACTAAGTTAAGCTTTTAACTCACCTGATAGAGATAATGACTGTGAAAATACAAAAGAGCTACTTATAGATTTTTAATCTTCAGTTTTCCATGGCCATCAATTATTACGATTTATCAAGGGAATGGAGAGTGAGTGGTATTGAGGTCTATACACCGGGACCTAATTTTCTAGAGGCCCGGCCATAGCTAGTAAACAGCCCAAATGATTTTGGCATGGACTTTCCCATTCCCAAATTTCATTTCTTCCAATCAGAATTTCTTGAACAGAAATTTTCTGATCTTTCATACTTAACATTCAGTATGAAATTATGCTAGATGAGAACACACATTATCATGTGTGATATATGAAAACAGGGCTGTGGATCAAGGTATAAATTTTACCTTCAGGCTGAATTGGTGAGTAGCACCTGCAGGTATGTTAAGACTAGGAATGAGTCTGTCTCGTTTGTTTTCCTCTGTCTTCCTACAAAAGACTCAGATTATCACACCGAGTTATGGTGACATCCTGGAAAAACAAATAAAATACTGTGAAGTAAATAAAGTACTTCTTCACAATACCCATCTTTACTAAACAGCCTACCTGAGTTAATGATAAAATGTAGCCCTTTTTTATTTTTTGCTATTTTAAAAATTACTGTCATTTACCGAGTGCCTAATTTATGCCAGTACTTTATGCTTTTTCTCAATTTATCATCACATGAAACTTCCCATTTTATAGATGAATTAAGGGATGGCTTAGAAAGGTAAATAACTTACTTGCCCAAGTCTTTACAGAGACAAAGCTCGAATACAGCCTCCAAGCTCACATTTTTTTTGCCTTTGTACAAAATATTTTTTGCTTTTTGAATAAGTATTTAACTAATTAAAAAGAAATGGAAATCTTTATATCATTTGTCATAGTTATGCTTAAAGTATATAAAATATTTCTAAAAAATCAAGACTACTTTGCTACTCAGCCGTGTTTCACTGCAACTTCTAAGGATTTCTAGTAGATTTTGAGCCTTCACCATGATTGTAACGATCTAATGTTTCTCAGCAGGAACATGTTTAAATCTTGTAATAAGGTTATGATAATTAACGGGGCAGCTTTGCAACTGTCATTAAGTTGCTTTCTTGGAGTTTGTAACTTGTCTAAATCCTGATGAACATGGTAACACTCCTGCTTCAGGGAGATATTTTACATTGTGTTCCTCGGGTTAAAATCTTAGATTTTCAGGGAGATGCTTGGGGACTAGCTCCAGTGGCAGAATGGGCTAAGTCACCACTTGGGCAAGTGATGCAGCAGCAGAGAAAGCAGGTTATGAGATTCCAGTAAAGGATAGTGCTGGCAGGCAAGCAAAACTCCCCCCACCCTTTGTGGCTTTTGTACCAATCAGGCGCTTTGCCACTGCCTGTCTCTCATGCTGAGATTGGACAAAGAGAAGAAAATCCTGTGCTTGAGGTAATCATCACTTGCTGCTTGTCGTTTGTGAGTGATCAATAACAGCAAGCTTAAGTATTGTGGTAAACATCTCTTTTGTGAAAGTACTTTTCAGCAACTTACAAATACTCTACTTCTGAGAACCAGCATGAGATAGAAAAAGACTTTTTTTAGAGCACATATTTAAAGTGACGTCTTTTATTTCATTTATCGCATCTTTCTGTTTTCTGTGGATTGTCTTTTCATCTTTTCTTCTCTGTTTATGATAATGGTGATTATTTTGGAATTTTAATAGAACATATTGCCCAGTTAAGATCTGTTGTGCTACTAGTGGAGTCTAAGGATCACAAGACACTGAATTCTATGTTTTAAATGTCTGCATAGCAAACACAAATGGTTGATATTTGAAAATGCTTAAATATCGATAACTGTATTTTATATTTTGTAGTTATATGTTCTATGTTTTTTCATTTTTTTGGTTAAAGCAGCTCTTTTCAGTGTTTGAATAATTCCTGTTGATTGAAGCAATAATTTTCCAACTCTTTATATCTAGGATAATTTTTCTGGCAGAACAAAATTTACCTTAATTATAACAGAGTAATTTAGCTTGTGATTTAGAACCCCAAAACATAAAAAAAAAGATCTGAAGGTGAAGTGATAAGTACTGCCCAGTATTATCACAGAGCACTTTTATCCTGAATAAAGATGCAAAATAATGCTGGCAAGCTCTTCCTAAAATTTTTCTATAACTTTAGCATTGGAAGTAACATTCTTAGATATCATAATAGAACTTGGCCAGTCAGGGAGAATCAACCCCCAACGCGGGCCAGTGACATTTTGGTGGACATCAGATTTTTCAAATATGTAATTGCTTGGCCCTTCCTGTGGCTCATATAGAACTGAAAAGAAGTAAAGATTTTCTTAGTGGAAATAGGGAAAAGTATTCAACTACCCTCCTGTTATCTTATGCTACTTAGTAAAATATAGTGAATAGCTCAGAGAGACTTCCATACCATTTGGAAATAAGCATGAAGCAAATGAGTATAATACAAAGAAAACCATGGAAAAATATTAAATGGTTTATGAGTCTTTCTTGTTTTTAAATTGTCAGTCTGATTAATTCTAGAAATTCCAACCACTAAGCATATTTCCATCAAACAAAGAAACCACTGTGTTCTCGGTGGGGTGTGTGTGTGTATTTGAATAAATATGTTTTGTTATCTAGATCATATAGTAAAATTCACCTGCTGATGAGCTGACTGAAGTTTTTTCATAATCTGTGATATACCTCTTATGATTCTAGACTTCAAAAATAAAGTTTTAACAATTGAAAAGTCAATTTAGGGTTTTTAAATTATATATTTTTTAATTTTACAATTGCTACTAGAAATAGCTTTAGTTTTGTCTAGTCTGCAGTTTTCTCAGAGGGATGACCCCCCTAGAAAGAAATGAAATCACTTAAACAAGTGCTTTCTGCCAGCTAGAGATTCTCAACCACACAGGATTCTCCCCAGCTATACACTTTTTTAATTGTTAGTTGCTAAGTCATGCCCAACTCTTTTGGGACCCCATGGACTGTAGCCAGCTAGGCTCCTCTCTCCATGGGATTTCCCAGGCAAAAATACTGGAGTGGGTTGCCATTTCCTCTTCCAGGGGATCTTCCTAACCCATGGATCAAATGTGTCCAGCATTGCCAGGTGGTTTCTTTACTGCTAAGCCACCAGGGAAGCCCAGCTCTATGGGCTAAGAATAAAATATTATTAATTGATAACTTGGTAATTCTTTACAGACATACACTCACATGTTTTAAATGCCCAGAATTACATTTATAAATAGTCTGGATGCAAATACTGAGTTCCATTATGACTAATCAACTTAAATTTTATTTATATCTTATAACTCAAGCATTTGGGAATTTAATGCTAAATAACAATGTTGGATTACATGGCAGAATATACAATGTATAAATGATAACTTTCACAATGTAGATTTTTATAAACACTGTTACCATGTTTTATTTACCTGAATGTTAGAACTCAGAGAAAGAAATCCCCATACCCACCAAGTATTACGTGCTTGAACTCAGATAACATGCTATGGATTTTCAAATGTAGGTTGCTGAGCTTTACTCATTTAAAAATATGCCTATTGTAATTAGTTAACTTTTTCATATATATGTATTTGAAAATATAACAAACATTTTACATAATGGTGATATGAAAAAGCACCCTAATGAAAGAACCATACCTATTTTACATTATTTACAATAACTTTCATTTATTTAGCACATGCACTAATATAGGCACAATATTAGAACTTTATATATTTTCTTTTAAGTCATATACAACTTTGAGAAATAGGTATTGCTGACTCCATTTTGAGTAAGACTCAATTCTCTAAGGCTACATAGTATTTAAGTAGCGGAGATGGATTCCACTTGGGATTTCTGACTCCAAATCTCATCCTATAATTCACTCATTTATTCATTATACCCTTAACTATCTGTGGACAAAATGTAAGTTGCAAGCTTAGAAAGAATGATCTGTTCCTTAAAATATCAATATCTTTGCCAAAAATTCTGCTTATATGAAAATATATCAGTTTCCAAAGAATTTGAATTTCAGGAATCCTATTGCACAAGCCATTTTTATCTACACAAAAATATATTCAGTGCACCATGAAATTGCAAGGACTATAAAAGGGCTGTGCTGATTAGCATTTATTTTGGTCCAAGAAGTTTTCTGTTCCATTTGGCCTTAATATATATAAAAAGAGCTTTACTTTTAATTCCACTTAAATATATTTTCCTAAATGACAGTAATTGAGAAGTAATTGACAAAATACATGCAAATATAGGAACAGAAATATATATATGTATCTGAATATATAACAGAGAATACATGGCACTCAAACCTTTAAGCACACATGGGAGACATTGGTAATTGATCAGGACCGTTTTTCACATCAAGCTTAGACATGCCTTAGGAGTTCTTCTCAACACAATATTTCAGGCACTTTAATTGCTTGATTTTTTGAATGTTAAGATTGATTTATTTCTGCATTCATTTATAGTGATTTTATCAGGCACTGATCTAGGATTTAATGTGAAACAGTTAAGCAAAGTCATTTCTTTATGGAGCTTTGATTAAAGTGTAGGAAGACCAGTATTAAATAGATAACATTTTAAATTATAAAAAAAAAGTATGCATACACAGAAACATATAAAGGAATAGAGTCTAGTGTTTGACCAGGAACAAGAAGAGCTGTCCAGCAGAGTGTAGAATGGATGTAAGAGCCCAGCATTAAAAGCACAATTATTGTGATCAAGAAACAAAGATGGGGTTGGTGTAGCTGGATTGCAATAATAAGGGATGAGTGTGGCTGTTACTTAGAGAATCAACTGGAGGGAGACAAAATGGAAAGTGATTGACTCATTAAGGTGATGGCCACAATAATTAAGGCAAATAAGATAATGGGGACTTAAAACATGTAATGATAGATGTGATGAATAACCATCCAGCTTGGGATTTATTTTTAAGGTGGATAGGGAGAAACTTTTAATTAGTTTTTATTGTTTCAGGATTCATATGCATTCTAGATACTTATGTGGACAGAGAGAAAGGGCATTTATTTATAGGAATTAAGCTCCTGGGGAAAATCTGAACAGTGTTGACTTAAAAAATAGTTACAACCTAAAAGCTCAGGGTTATGTTTTATTTGGTGGGAATTTTTAGGACTTCAAGCCTGGGAAACAGCCTTTCCAATAACCCTGAGAGAACTGCTCTGAGGATGTGGGGGCGGGAGTCAGGATATATAGAAATTTGCAACAAAAGGCAGGTAGTATGAACATCAAAAGTATTTTTGTGAATTAAAACCAGATATCTCAGGTTAAGAAATTTGGAGCTTTTTCTGTATGGGAAGATGCAAGAATCTGGACCCTGAACTCATTCCTTTCATATGTATCTCAGCTATCTAGGACCAGTATCCTGCATTTTTTTCACACCCTGAGTTCCTCAGTGCTCACCATAGGGAATGGCTGCAGAAGGTGGTATTGTTCTTCCTGGTTGCCCTTAAGGGTCAGAAATCCACATTTAGAGGGATGCAATTGCTGATCTCTGTGATATCCTTGTTTACTGATATGGCAAGAATATTCCTTTTCTCAACAGGAAATATAAAATTAGTTTTCATTATCAAATTGAAGTTGAAAGCCTTGGGTGTAAATGAAGTTACCTAGGGAGTGTGTGTAGACAGTGAAGATGAGAGGCACGAGGTAAAGGTCAAGGGTTAAATGTTGAGATTATAAGGCTGGAGGAGGAATAACAGAAAAGACTTAGGGAGAAGTTAGTAAAGTAAGAAGAGAGCTAAGAATAGTGTTCTGGAACCCAGTTGAACCAAATTTTCTAGAAGGAAAAGGTCAATTCTTTCAAATGCTGCTTAAAAATTGAAAAGTTGAAGACTGATCAACAAGTGTAGCAAATGAGCAGGTCACTGGTGATTTGAATAAAAGGTGACTTGGTGCATTAATGGTGATAAAAGTTTATTAGGTTGGGTTGGAAAGAGTGAGAGGAGAAGTAATAGAAACAAGAAGAAGACAACTATGAAAATGTTTTCTGTTATGTTGAATATAAGTGTTAGCTGGGAAGGAATGTGTGTTTTAAGTTTTATGTCACTCTTGATGATCAATAGTAGTTTAAGGGTCTATTTTCAATATTGCATGTATTTATAAGCATTAAATTTAGTGCTCAGTACAAATTTGTTTATAGTCCTATAGTATTATCTGTACCATTGTTTATGAAAATGATTAGCTTTAGTAGTCCTTAAGAACTTTTAACAGAGTCATAATTGGGCACTTATGATAATATGTTTTGATTTTCTTTCACAACCTTTCTTTAACTGATATTTTGGTCATGCATCTATCATATATTTTGAGCCAGTAGAAAGCGTCTGGTTTCATATTATTCACTAGAAACCCCAAATTAGGAAGCTGGGTCCAAGTTAGTAGCCATGAGATTCTTCTCTATGTTGCCTTTGTAGTAAAGCAATTAAATATTTTCAATATTTTGAAAAAGATCTTTTCCTAACAGGAAAGACAAGCGACAGTGAAAAGGGAAAAGGGTGGTTCCCAGCAGTCAAACAAAGTGACCGACAAGAACAAAATGCAAAGAGCCAACTCTGTTACTGTGGATGGACAAGGCCTGCAGGTAGGATTATTTTAATCCAAATTTTAGTAGCTTTCATATTTGTTACTTTGGTGCTCTTAGAAGAGCATATGTCCAGCTATCAACACATTTCTTTAATGTGCAAATTTGTTCAGTAGATAATTTTAGAAACATTTTTATTAATTTATCAAGATGTCAGTTTTATAGTTGATTGACAGAGTGACATTCTGATTAGATTAATCATTTATGACGTTGTCTTCATTTAAACTCAAATTGATAAGAGATCTTTTTTCAATCTGAAGCTTTTGCAAATTATTATTAAATATACACATTTATTATATATATGCGTTATTTATTTCCAAGCATACTTTCTCCCTATGTATATTATTGTATCTATTTGGAAGTCATTTTGACTGAAAAAATGTTTTCAGAAAATAATAAAATAAACTCTTCTGTGTAGAATTTTTTTCAAATCAATAATAAAAATAAAGAACCCATTATAATTTATCCATATCTTCCAGTGCTTTAAGTTGACATTGAAACTGCATATACGTATCTATTTTAACACAGGTAACTCAAAATCATGTTTTTAGTACTTTAAAAATCTCTGAGTTACCCCTAGGGGTCCCTGACATCAAGAGAAACATTTCTTACCATCTATATTTTAAATTTTAAATATTAATTAATTAATAATTTGCTGTGCTGTGTCTTCGTTGCTGTGCACCAGCTTTCTCTAGTTATAGAGAATAGGGGCTCCTCTTTCTTGTGGTGCTCAGGTTTCTCACTGTGGTGCCTTCTCTTGTTGCAGAGCACAGGCTCTAGGTACTCGGACTTCAGTAATTATAGCACGTGGGCTCAGTAGTTGTGGCCCCTGAGCTCAGTTGTTCCATGGCAGGTGGAATCTTCCTGGATCAAGAATTGGACCTGGTCCCTTTCAAACAAGAACACAATCAAAGAACTTGGCTTAATCTATGGATTAAGTTTTTGTTGTTGTTTTGTTTTCTGAAGTCATTTTTGTTTTGTTTTCCTATCTGTATGTTTCTCTCTTCCAATTTCTAATTCTTTCCTTAAGAATATACTGCAGTTTTCATGTTCTCCAAGAAAAATTACCAACCTCTTACTACACAAAGATATAGTATGTTACATATTTCTATTCAATATGTATTATTTTATATCTTTTTCACTTACTATTTTATCTGTGGTTCTATGGGTTATGTCTTTTATGTCCTTAGTTTGCAAGGATAGTAGAGATCACATGGTAGTTGCCTAAATGCTTTCTTTTTCATTGTTTTCATTCACTGAAAACAATGATTATTGCTTACATGTTGATAATCAGATTACTGATTTTTTGACATAATAAAACATTGTGAATAGAAAATTGTTTATGAGTCATTAAATTCAAATGTAAGAAGAAGAAATTCTGAATGATAAAATTATTTACATTGGTTAGAGAGTATAGAAGTTAATTATCAAAAGAGGAAGTCAACATCTATACATTTTGAAAGGCATACTTGTGTGTTAAGCAATCTCATTGAAAGTCCCAAATATAAAATTTATTCACAATTATGATAGTAAAAACTTTTAGGTTAGTGATCCTGTGAAATTTTTAGTGATTTGTAGTTTTAATAGGTCAATTGATGATATTGGTTAGTTTAAATCCATAGTTAATCTGGGTTCCTGCAATAAAAATAACAAAAGGAAACCTAATTTTGAAATTTAAATATTTTTCACAGATTTTAAAATTCAAATATATTTCACAACATACTTCCAACATGCATGGATGGGAAACATGCATCATTTGTTAAACAGTATATGCTAGCCACTGTGACAATATTTTATGAATATTAAGTAATCTTTCTCGATGATGTCTGAGAAAATTATGAATTCTTGTCTCCAACATATAATAAATATTATTATTACCATTTTAAAAATGAATACATTGATGTTCTAAGTAAAATTATTCCTAGGGCCTCTCAGTTAGTGAGGTGAGAATAAAGGCCATCAGACTCAGAGTTTGTGTTACACTCTTGAGACCCCTGTTCCCTTGGCTAACAAATTTTAACAGGTCTAGAAATGCTAAATTTCTGACCTCCTTGCTCTTCCATGTACTACTTTTGCAAATTTTGAAACAAAAATTTGAAAGTGCTAGAATTATAACTGCTTTAGTCTCTTTCTTAATATTTCTATAGTTACACCTGTCTTACCTCAAACATCAAAACCAAAACTAAATGGTACATGAAGAGTGTTCTAAAGACTTTAAACTGACATAGCAATATAAGATGTATTTTCTTTTTTATTCTAAAGGATGCAAAATTTTCAATCTTATAACTAAATCATATCAAAAAAAAATAGATGATTAACTCTCTGTGCATGTGTTTCCTTTTTCTAATCAGATAATAACTTTATAGTTTTCTTTGACATATAAAATTGTCAGGTAAATTTGTTGTTTAGCAAAGGAGAGGCATCAGCCCTTATAACACATCAGTAAGTGAATAGTATGATCATCACTTCAATTTTTATCTTAAAAATATTTGTACATAATCACTTGACTTTCACTTTCACATGCAGTCTCTTTCACCTCAGCAGAATGGACTAAAATATGATGCACACAGGTATTCACATAATTTGGGAGAAAATATTTTAAAAGTGGACAATAAATTATTGGATAGCTATTTCATACAAAATGGAAAAATAATTTTTGTTGTGGTAATCAATTTTAAAATAATAAAATGCTTATTCTTTGTCACAAAATTTAAAAATATCTTCCAGAAAATTAATTTTCTGCGAGTTATAAAAATATATATCACCAAAAAGCATTGAGTTGCAGCCCAGTTTGCATATAACTCAGTGACAGAAGAGATCTGCATGGCTTATAGACTATTAATCACAGTTAAGCACATTCATCTTACTTCTTCCCAGCTAACCAGCATAATGATCAGGATTATTATTTCTAATTAGAGGAAGTAATAGACATGTATAACCTTAGGATGAGTCTCATTAATTAACCCGAGTCCTAGGGGACTTCAAATAGAGGTGGTTAGGCACTCCGTCTTTGTCATCGCTCACACCACAGGTTTACATTTAATGCATATGATCAAATGTAACTGAAACATGCAAACGATGGAAAATACAGATGATTAGCTACATGAGAACAAACAATTAGAAAAACAGAACAGTTGTTTAAACTGTATTATGCCGATGTTACCTTGTCCCTAAATATTCTTTTGAGAAAAATTTGTGAAACATGTCACTTACAAACCAAAAAGTCTATAGTGTGTAATACTCTTAGCACAACATGAAGAGGAACCTTTATAATGAAATATCTAAAAGTGAACTAGTGTTGTGCCCACCACAGCTGCTTTTCTTTTTCCCTACTGTTTTTATTACTTAGAATTGTCTCATTCTTATAATTCCCCAAACGGTAAACTACACATGCATATTGCCTATACAGAAATGTATAGCATGGGTATCAAGTTTATTCTTTTTCTTTGATTATATGTATGTGTATGTCCACTTTGGGATCCTCAGGCTTACTGATTCTTATAATCAGCTCTTCATTGTCATTTTAAGTCTCTTAAGTCCGGAATTCCTATTCTATATTTTCGGTATTATAACAACCTCTAAAATGAGTTCTGGTCTCCATATATGTAAAATGTGCTCGGTTATAAATGAAAATTTGGAACTGAATAAGATGTGTCAGGGCTGAGAATCGGCCTTGTCTATAATTTATGTAAGATAGGGAGATTGGGTCTCATTAAGAAGTGAAGAGTAGGGCCATTGCCAAGAACTTTGGCCCATGGCACTGAAATGATGGAGTTGCCATTGACTGAGATGGAGAGGGTTTGGATAAATAAAATTTGCAGTAAAATGTCTGATGCTGTTCAACATCCAAATAGAAGTATTGAGTAGGCAGACAGATAGGTGAATCTAGATAGAATTCAGGGGTGAGAGTAGATATGAATTTGGAACAAAAAGGCATACTGATTGCATTTATACCATCACATATGAATTCGCTAAGGGAGAGAGTGTATGTCGAGAGAATGGATGAACCGGGATCCCAAACTACTCTGACCCTAAAGCCATATTCTAAAGTTGTATAAATGAAACTGCTCCTTTATATGAGTAAATGCGATCTTGCGTGATTTATTTTAATAGAGGAGAATCCAGTATGAGCTCTTTCCTACTGCATGTAATGCCTTCACACCTAATTTAGAACCATTCTGCAGGATTGCAAGTGTCACACATGCTATATCCTGAACACTTTCCCCCACCATCAG
Source organism: Aepyceros melampus (assembly GCA_006408695.1). Taxonomy (NCBI): domain Eukaryota; kingdom Metazoa; phylum Chordata; class Mammalia; order Artiodactyla; family Bovidae; genus Aepyceros; species Aepyceros melampus. The sequence continues at coordinate 810,221 of SJXQ01012207.1, forward strand.
TGTTTTCTTTGCTATACTGTATTACCCATTCCCAACGTTTTGTTTTTGTTTTTTTAAAGACTGCTCTGAGAAGGATTCCATAGATACACCTTCAGTACAAGAGTGGTGTGATGGGAAGCTGAGAACAGGTTCAGGGTTCTTTTACACATCAGATAGAGTAATTTGCTTTTCATCTGTTTTATATATTGTTCCACTTGAAATTATTTCAAGTGCTATATAAATATTTACTTCCAAGGTCAAAGAGTTGGGAAGATCCTCTGGAGTACGAAATGGCTGACCACTCCAGTATTTTTTCCTGGAAAATTCCATGGACAGAGGAGCCTGTCAGGCTACAGTCCATGGCATCGCAAAGAGTCAGGCATGACTGAGCACACAAACAGGCACAACAGAATTTTATTTTATTTTATTTTTTTTCTTTAATTAAGTTTTAGTTTTTAGTTTGTTTTGCTTTACAATACTGTATTCGTTTTGCTACACATCAACATGAATCAGCCATGAGTGTACATGAACTCTCAATCCCGACCCCCCCTCCCCTCTCCCGCCCCACACCCTCTCTCTGGATTATCCCCGTGCATCAGTCCCAAGCATCCTGCATCCTGCATCAAACCTGGCCTGGCGATTCGTTTCACTTATGATATCACACATGTTACACTGCCACTCTGCCAACCCATCCCACCCTCTCCCTCTCCCACAGAGTCCAAAAGGCCGTTCTATACATTTTTTTTAGTTTGTTTTGCTTTACAATACTGTATTCATTTTGCTATACATTGACATGAATCAGCCACGAGTATACATGAACTCCCAATCCCGACCCCCACCTCTCCTCTCCCGCCCCACACCCTCTCTCTGGATTATCCCCGTGCATCAGTCCCAAGCATCCTGCATCCTGCATCAAACCTGGCCTGGCGATTCGTTTCACTTATGATATCACACATGTTACACTGCCACTCTGCCAACCCATCCCACCCTCTCCCTCTCCCACAGAGTCCAAAAGGCCGTTCTATACATCTGTGTCTCAACAGAATTTTAAAAACATTTGTATTTTTGTCTTACTCTTTCCCATCCCACTAAAATCTACAACAAAATGCATATGAGATTTTAGGATGACAATAAATCAGTTTTCAAAGTAATTCTTTTACATTTTATTTCAGAGTTATTATATAAAAGTAAAAATTCAAAATTGTCCTGTTAAAGTCTATATTAGGTACAATTCAAAAGACAATCAGTGAACTTGAATGTAAAATTGATGTATTAGTGCTATCCAATCTTCAGATTTCATTCTAGTTTCATCAGTTGTCTCAATAATGCTTTTATAACAAAAGAAACTAGTTCAGAATCATGCTAGCTTCTTGATTTTTATGGTTGTGTTATGTCTGTATAAGAGAATGTTCTCATATGTAGGCAATCCTAAAAGCCCGGGCTTCTTTTACTGAGGATGAAGCGGAATATGAGACTTAATTTATAAATTATAGTCTCTGCCACTAAGATGCTGCCTCTTGTTGTTGTTCAGTTGCTCAGTTATGTCTGACTGTTTACGACCTCATGGATTGCAGCACACCAGGCTTCCCTGTCCTTCACCGTCTCCCAGAACATGCTGCTTCTTCCTTCAGGACCATAAGTGAACACAGTAGTTGTTTATTTTATAACTCATCATACTTGAAAATGGCTCTGTAGTACTATAGGTCTTTGGCTCTCAAATCTGAAAACACAGCCTTTGGTCTCCTGCACCCCAATTTGGTATGCCAGACTTTATAGTAACAAAGTTTAGCAGAATTCTGGAGCTTTTTGAATGAGTGTTGAAAAAGATGCTGATTTGCCTGAAACCATCGCATTTCTTACATAAATACCACCATTGTTAAATGATCCCATGATACCAGAATTTCTGTGGTTCTAATATGGAATCACATATTGCTCCTTCAATGGAAGTTATATTAGGTCAGGTGACTTATCTGTTAGAATAATTGTCAAATAGGCACTATTCTGTAGTCTCTGATAACTTACAAATAAATATTGAAGTGTTTAATGTTTTATTTTTATATAGTATTATTTTACAAGTCTAATTTATGATAAGGGGCTATGTGAGGAAAAGTTTGATAGTTTGGTTTTATTTCTGTTCTTCCATTTGTTCGGTACTTAACATTTGTGACTTGTAGAGTATCATCGTTATCCTAAATCCTTTATTTAGATTCTCTCATATTTTTTAATCCATTTGACATAATTATCCATCTGTTGACTCCTAAAACTGACATCTAGGTTTTTGTATCTTGAGATCCTCGGCAGACTATACTGGAGCTTCCCTGGTGGCTCAGTAGTAAAGAACCCACCTGCCAGTGCAGGAGACGCGAGTTTGATCCCTGGGTTGGGAAGATACCCTGGAGAAGAAAATGACAGCCCACTTACCTGAGAAATCCTGTAGGCAGAAGAGCCAGGCAGGCTATAGTCAATGGGGTTGACAAAAGTGTTGGATTCAACTTAGTGACTAAACAACAGAATATACTATATTCTGGTGGGATCTTTGTAATAATGTTTCCGCAGAACACAATTTTCTGTGGAATACAACTTAGTGACTAAACAACAAACTATACTATATTCTGGTGGGATCTTTGTCATAATGTTTCCTCAGAACACAATTTTCTGTTGCATGATACGAAACTTTTTTGATAAATCATAATTATATCTTTCAACATTTCAATTAATAAACCTTTCTGAAAGACATTCCAGGATATATTTTCAAGTGAATTAGAAATTTGCCCAAATAAATGTAATGTAATCTCATGGAATGGTAAGCTGAATGTTGAATTTTCAGATGATCACCCTAACTTAGTATTTGAGTTCAGAGGCTATGTTTTCTTAAAAATTTTTATTTACCTTGAGAATGCCACTTCCATTTAAAAATAAGGAGTAGCAATTTAAATTAAGTTAAAAAATCAACTAAGATCCACATCTGTTACTTTTTTGCATGTGAAAATGTTAGGAGTTCCATCTGATTTGTAATAGAGTGAGAAGGAAAGGAGGTTGAATACTAGTTGTCAGAGGTGTGTTTTGGTGTTCAGCTTTTAAAAGAGCGAGGGGAAGACGCACTGCAAGTTTGTAACACAATGGCTTAGCCTCAGAGGCACCTTCTGTACAGTAATAACTGAGCTCATGGAGTTCAGGGGAGAAGAGCTGGAAACTTACTCCAGGTTCAGCTCATCCATCTCATCTCCCAACTGAATGAGAGACTAATCAGAAACAAAATCCATGTGCCCCCTCTACAAAGGGAAGTAAAACTGAGAAAAAATAGCTTGTGAGGAGAACAAGTTAAATAAGAGTAGAAGAACTGTGAATGTTTTATTCAACCTCCTCATACAGTCTGAAGATGTCACCAATTTCTCAGTGCCTATAATCATTAGAAAAATGGCATTTCACAAGAATTAGAAGAAAATAGATTGGTAGGATATTTTAACATATTGTTTAACAAGCAAAAGGAAAAAAGATGATATGATGAAATGATTGTTTTTAATCTCCTCATTGAATATTTCAGGTACTTTCTAAGGGAAAAATACCAGAGCAATAAAGGATATTTTGAATCTACTTTCAAAAAGTAGACTGATCTAAAATCTTTCAACTTAATATTTATTTAGAGAATTATGTTAGTTGCGTGTTTTATTATTAAAATATTATTATCATCAAACTATGTTTAAATGGGAGTTACATAGTCATACATTGAATAGAAATACTTTTATTTAAAAGAGCTTATCTCTTAACATTGAACTTGAGTAAAATACAGTGTTCTTTGCCACTCTATCAAAAGATAATTTCTCCCCCTCATCAATGAAGTGCTATTACCTTACCTGCTTTATTTCTGGTGATACTTTTCATTACTGAATATATATTTATTTATTTCTCATGTTTCTCTCCCAGATTATAAGCTCTGCTAGAATAGGCACTTTTTTGGATTAAATCAAGTATTGATGAAAAGTGCATGGCATATAGGGACTCAGTCAATTTAATGAAGTCCTGTTCAGCAAGTAGCCTGGATTAACTGGCATTCTGCTTCTCAAGGAGGAAAAGAAAGCATTGAGGAGGTGCTGTGCAGATGGGGACTTAGGCTGAAAGTGGCCTCAAACGATCTTATTTAGAGTCTCGTTCACAAGTCGCTGGAAAGATGGATTCCAAATGTGCTACAAAGCTCTGGAGTAGGGATCATTTCTAAGATGGATCTAATTTGAGCTCTTTCTTTCCTAACTTTCTTCTCCACTATATTCTGCTTTCTTCTGGGTGGTTTATTCAGTGTCTCACAGTTGGACCTATTGTTTTCATCTCATAGCTACTGAGAGGTTATTCTCTTTCCATATTATACCTGCCTTCCCCTCTGCCGCTGTCCCTAGTGGAGTGGGTATTCCTGTTGATACATATGGAGAGAAAGCACAGGACTTAACTAGGTTATTAAATAGATCTACTATCTATTATCTGTCTGTGCTGTTTATCTCATTACAGGACAAAAGAACCATATTCTTGAATTTGCTAACTGGCATGTCATAAAGTAGAAATAACAAGGAGTTCTCTTACTATATCTAATGTAAATAATTTGTCCACATATTCAACTTTTCTTCTAGATCACTCCAGTTCCTGGTACTCATCCACTTTTAGTTTTTGTGAATCCCAAAAGTGGTGGGAAGCAAGGAGAACGGTATGTTTTTAAAAATCAGCTTAATTTACTGATTTTTAAAAAAATCAGCTTTATTACTATGTCATATACATGTGAAAAGAGAAACTAAATTTATGGTATAAAAACATTTGAAACTATTTCCTTCATGGTTCAGTAATTTTAATGTGAAATAAATGGTGCTGTCATCTCTGTGTAACAATGTATATTGGTATGATCTCTCCCTGTTTTATAGTTGAAATTTTAATATAGTAATGGCCTTTTGTAGAGATTTTTTTTATCATATCTCAGATATCTGAATTCTCTCCACCCTGCCTATTACTTCCCTAGCCATTAACAAAGAGCTTTGCATATAGCACAGCTCCATAAATACAGCTGGATGAAAACTGGTTCTCTAGATGGCCAACAGGTGACTTCAGATAAATCAGCACCCGGTAGTAAGGAACGAAATTCATCGCCGGCCCAGTAGTGAGAAATGGAATTTACATTCAGCTTCTAGACAAAATATATTTTGATGATTATCTGCATGTGTGTTTGGACAACATGATGACATATACACTGGAGAAGAAGAGTATATTTACTCAGAATAATAATGAGCTGCATTACCTATTGTCTTAGTATTCTTGTGGACACTATTTTTTTTCCTTTTTGTAAAATTAATGATTAAATTCTAATAATTACTAAAGATATGAAAGTTGCTACACTGAAGAATAAATCTTATGTCATCCTAAGGAGTGTCAAAAACAGAAGTTTAGTTGCTACCTGTTACCTTAATAATTTCTAGAAATTTTTACTGATCCCAGCCAAAAAATGAGCAATCAGATAAAAGCACTCACAAAACACTATGATAATAACATAGAAATTTCTATTGTGGTTTTACCAAATAATGAAGTTGAAATGTTTCTATGAATAATTGAATTTTGAAAAGTAATTTCCTTTTCTATCATTTAACTTTCCAACTTTATTTCAGTTAAATGAAGAATGGTCATTTTCCATTCAATAAAATATTATTTCTGCTTAAAAGTTTTCCCTTTTTATCACCATACATATATATTTTAAACTCTGCTAAATATGACAGAAATTATTTTAAATAACTAGTGGCTTATTGATATAAAATATTTATAATGTTTTACTAAAGAGACTAGTTGCCTTACTTTTAGACACTGAAATAGTAAATGATGATGATAAAATCATTTCCTCCTTTACTACTCATAGTTTGTTTGTTGTTTATGTTATAGATATCTTGAAAAGAAGCACACTCTTCACAAAGCAATAGATGAGACTAAAATTCATATTTGAAATTAGAAACAAATGGAGTATAAAGTTAAAAAAATTTTCAAATAGAAAACCCCCTCAAATTAAAATAACATTAATCATGCCAAATGACACTTAAATGAAATATCTTTCTCCCTCTTCTCCCAGTACTTAAAAATAATTCTTTAAAAAATATAGATAGATACACTGAAATTATCAATAAATTAAATTTAATGGGACAAGGAGGATATTTGAGTTCTCCTGTATGCACACTCACTTACATTTTGTCCTTTATACACTAACAAGAACCATTCAATGTCAAAATAACTGTAAATACGTTTAAAGGAGATCTATTATGTGTGTGATCATAAATTGTCCTGAATGTATAGGAGCCATCTTTCACAAATAATGAGATTCTATTCAGGGTTTTCTTTTCAAAATATGTTGCTTCCCTGGTGGCTTAGATGCTAAAGAATCCACCTGTCATGCAGGAGACCTGGGTTCAATTTCTGGGTTTGGAAGAGCTCCTGGAGGAAAGCATGGCAACCCATTCCACTATTCTTGCCTGGAGAATCCCTGTGGACAGAAGAACCTGGGCAGGCTACAGTCCATGGGTTCACAAAGAGTCAGACATGACTGAGCGACTAAGCACATAGCACAGCATTCAGGGTTTTCCTTTCAAAATATGTAGATTTTCTTCTTTGATGTATTAGGTAAGCAGGCAAAGGTCACAGAAATAAATATTCACACATAGGTAGTTTCCCATACCCATCAACAGTTGTGGAAGGGCTCACACATCATTTAGATGCAACACTTGAGAGAATCTAGTCTCTGCTAGACACTGGGGATGAGACAGAAGATATAGTCCTACAGGGAGGCAGGTAGATTTTCTACAGCAACCCCAAGGTAGAAGCTTAGTTAAGCATGTTTAAATAAAGTTGCCCTGGAAGTTCAGAGGAAAACAGTCATTGTCTTTGAAGACTCAAAAGTCTAGCTTTTGAGTTGGTTCTAAGTACTCTTGCCTGGAAAATCCCATGGATGGAGGAGCCTGGTAGGCTGCAGTCCATGGGGTCGCTAAGAGTTGGTTAAGACCGAGCGACTTCACTTTCACTTTTCACTTTCATGCATTAGAGAAGGAAATGGCAACCCACTCCAGTGTTCTTGCCTGGAGAATCCCAGGGACGGGGGAGCCTGGTGGGCTGCTATCTATGGGGTCGCACAGAGTCAGACATGACTGAAGTGACTTAGCAGCAGCAGCAGGTGTTAGACAGGTAAAGGAAGAAAAAAGACATAATTGTGGATGGGTGTGCTGTTTTGGTAGGGAGCCAGAAGATATTCATTGGGGTTGAAATTTAAGAGGAAGGAGGAGAAAGATGAGAAAATATAATAAAATATTATATATGTTTCCTGACTGGCACTGATTTTTCTTCTTGGAAACAGCATGACTGTACTTAAGTAGCAGGACAGAAGAAGGCTATAATAGGCCAGACTTTCACAGATCTGGTGAGAGAACTTGAAAGCTTGAACTAAGGCATGAGATAGAATAACCAGGTATGGTAGACATTATTCAGTTAGAAGGTACAGGATTGTCTTCTGTTTCTGGTGCTGGGGAAAAAGAGGTCCCGAGAGTGACTAAAATCATTCTTAAGACACTGGGTGGTAATCATTATTCAAGATCTAGAATGCAAGGGTATTGCTCAAGGATGTGGGATGATATAAACAGATATTTGGAGATTTCTATCAGTAAACGTGTGTGTATGTGAAAGTCGTTCAGTCATGTCCAACTCTTTGTGACCCCATGGATTGTACAGTTCATGGAATTCTCCAAGCCAGAATACTGGAGTGAGTAGCCTTTCCTCTCTAGAGGGGATCTTCCCCACTCAGGAATCAAACTGGGGTCTTCTGCATTGCAGGTGGATTCTTTACCAACTGAGCTTTCAAAGAAGCCCTATTATAAACATGCGATGGATGTATTAAGATATACAGTAATATTTTCACATGTATGTAAAAACTAATTTTAAAACCTAAATATATTTCTTAACATGTGATATTTTGTCCCAGAATTCTGATATGGGATGTGATACTTGGAAACATTTCTATTGTATTGGTTATACAATGATTAATTTATTTCAGAAAAAAATGAATTGTTTGATATGTTCCTGGTGAAATAGTTTAGCAATTTTGTGAGCTAGCTCATCAAGCTGATTGTTTATGTGAAGTAATTAAGCAGATGGGATCACAGTCTTCACTAACATACGTACATACATACAAAGTGTCCAAAACCATTATATATACAGGATAAATAACTTTCATCTCTGTTAGGGTGGTCCAATTTGTAAATTACACAAGGATCTATTAAGAAAAGATATTTAACTAATTTTATCCTGGTATTTTAAAGTATTTATTTGAAACCTTATTAGATAAATAATATGCAAAAGCAGGATAAGGAATGTTCCAAATCAATGTGCATTTTAGAATAAAAACTTGGTGGTACCACTAAATTTAATTTTTTTCTTCTATGTTTTCACCTTTATAGAATTTACAGAAAATTCCAATACCTACTAAATCCTCGTCAGGTTTACAGTCTTGCTGGAAATGGGCCAATGCCAGGGTAAGTCTAAATATATTATTGCCTTTAACTTATTTAATACTAATTAATTAAATAAGCAGACTGACAAACCTAGAAATAATGTTATTCAAGTACAGCAGCCAGATTAGTATAGATAACAACATTGAATATCAACTACATAAGAGTAACTAATGCAGATGCTGTTTTTCAAAATGACCTGTTTCAATCAGATTTTCCTCCTTTTAAAAATATTGTGAAGTCATTCTCATACTATGCTAATGTTAATAATAATAATAATAATTGCACCACAAACATACATGTGTATTAGCTGGATGGTGAAATAACTAAACCATCTTTTGGTTGGAAGTGCTGCTCTCTTTTCCTTTCTTTATTAAATGTAAGATATAATCTACTACAGAAGAAAAAATGCTGGTTAACAAAGACAGGAAATCATAATGTGATTTTTTCATTTACTACCTACAAAATCCAATAACTATCACTCTCTTATAAGATACTTTGTAATGGGCAAGATGTAGTGGAATACAATTATTTTTCAACAGATACCATATACTTTTGATGTCATCAGTATGCACTGAAATAAATCATTATTAGTTTGGCCTGTTTAACTAATTAATGTCATCTTTCACTGATCTGATTTCTGTCTATCAACATGATAGGAAACATTATACCAGATGAAGTAGAAAAAAGGTCTATAAACAAAGTTCTTTTTGAAAAATATGTCAGTATGATCAAAGTAAGTCTTCTAGGTTATTATCAGAAATGAGAAAGCAAATGTTAAAGTTGTCTTTTAAATGCTCAGGATAAAATGTATGCCATCAAATCTTCTGTTAGATAAATGAAACTAAATGTAATTAATTGGCACAGGCTCCCACACTTCTGCTCATCTTTTTCTTCACTCCTTGCTACCTGTTGTCCAGGGCCAGTTTCAAATGCTGAGCAGTGATGGGTGGAACCACCTTGCTGTAGAAGGCAGGCTCCCCATAGGAATTTAGTTCAGAACACTGCCTTTGTCAAACTCCAGTAGAGGATCATGATCAGATTATTGACTAACTCAGCCACATGCAGTAAGTTCCAGCCTTGTCAAAGGCAAGCAAAAGTAAAGCCTTGATATTAACTCAGATGCTCAACCAGGGTGCCTCTTTTTCTTGTTCTTTAATATTCTCTGCACTTCAAAAAAATAGCTCTTACTCTGCAGGGGCTTCCCAGGTGGCACTAGAGGTAAAGAACCTGTGTGCCAGTGCAGGAGCCATAAGAGATGCGGGTTCCATCCCTGGGTTGGGAAGATCCCCTGGAGGAGGGCATGGCAACCCACTCCAGTATTCTTGCCTGGAGATTTTCATGAACAGAGAAGCCTGGCAGGCTACAGTCTGTAGTATCACGGAGATTTGGACATGACTGAAGCGACTTATCAGCACTCACTGCAGGATTAAGAAAACTGTGCTTTAAGAAGTTTAGCTACTCCAGGACCTCTGTAGCTCCACTAGACCAAGTAAATCTAGGATTTGCTTGTATTTTATAGTTAAACTAAATGTCTGCTGACTCTGATAATTATAAACCTCATCATTTAACTGCCCTGTGTTGTCATCATCTTCTCCGTGAAATGAAAAAATAGTACCAGCATCATAGGATAGTTATGAAGTAAATTTGGGATGAGTCCCATGAAGTACTTACTACATAATATGTCCCTGATGAATTTTATTTGTTATCAGTATCATTTGAGGTAATGTTAGTTAATAACATAATTGCTGTGTAGCTCTATGTAAATATACTGTAGTAACATTGATTTTAGCCTTATTTTCACATTTCATTTTTTTCTGCTGCACTTTAAATATATATTACATGTTTCTTTTACTCTTTGACTGTTAGGCATCCTATTACCTTATCTATTTTAATATTTTGAAAAATGAAAGTAAAATATGTACTTGTATAATTCCACACTAAATGAATATATTTTAGAGATTAAGTTAAGGGCCCCATTTAAGGTCTAGCACTTTCAGGGTATTATTATTGCAAATTGTGTGTATCCTCTAAGACCGTCTATAAATATAGATATTAATATATGTATATTAGGGCTTCCCACGTGGTGCAATGGTAAAGAATCTGCCTGCCCATGTAGGAGATGCAAGACACATAGGTTCAGTCCCTGGGTCAGGGAGATCCTCTGCAGTAGGAAATGGTACCACTCTCCAGTATTCTTGCCTGGAAAACTCTATGGGCAGAGGAGCCTGGCAGGCTTCAGTCCCTGGGATCACAGAATCAGACATGACTGAGTGAATACATTTGTATATATATAATGTATTCATATATAGACCTACATGTATGTTTTGTATAGAGAAATAGATCTTTTGTATAATTTAGAGTATAGTTTTTTGTTGCTCTGCAGCTTGCTTCTTTTTGCTCAAAAGCATATGGTAAATATTGTTTGAATTCGTAGATACTGATAAGGTTAAATGTTTTTAAGAGCTGTACAGTATTCCATAGTTTTGTGTTTTTTTAGCTACTCTTACTGGGAAATATTTATATTGCCTGCACTTTAAAATTATTGGAATAATTTAACAATCAATCTGTTTTTAGAAGCATATTCAAATATCTTATATTTTACTTGTCAGGTTCTACTGAATTACTATACAGAAACTTTGTATTGAATTATAATCCCCAAAGCCATATATAATGTTTTATTTCCCATAACATCTTTTAAATTGGTTATTTTCAGTAATTTTTTATTTTTGTCAAAGGTAAAAATATATCCTTATTTTTATTTGCATGGCTAATCAGTTTTAAAGTTGGAAATGGCATTAGTTAGACTTTTCTATAAACAACAGAAATAAAATCTAGTTTCTGATCCAAAATAGAGTTTGCTTAAAAGTTATGAAGTTGCTCATAGAATTAATGGGAAAATGAAGAAATATGTTTCAGAAAAATATAGGAATCAGAGCAGTTTGAGGCAACTCCTCAAGCTGGAATGGCTGATTCTTGTTAACGAATGACAGCAAACCACAGAATTCTGTAAAGCAAAAAAAAAAAAATTAAAAAATAAATAAATAAAAAAAGAAAGAAAAGAGTTTGAGGAAACTGACTAAGAAGACAGAGTCCATAGTTTACTCCTAAGAGAAATTGATTCCAAACACTTTAGGTATCCTTATTCCTCTATTCAAGATTCAAATCCTCAGGAGAATCATATTTTTGGTTTCTCTTGTTTCCCATGTCACAGTGGAATAGGGCTTTTTGATTTACAAGATTACTATCAAATTGTTTGTTTCCTCAAAGCGAGATGAGGATGTCATAACCTGAGCATGAAAGACAAATTCTTGGTGGGAGTAAACAGTATGTGTTCACCACCATCCAACCACCAAATTATCCAATATCTTTTCTTTTCTGAAGATACAAGTTGAAAAAATATACCAATCATTACTAATGCTACTAAATATGTCAACAAAAATATACGTCTTCCTAAATGTAGATAACCCAGCATCTTGTATAGTTACTATATCCAGCTTCAAGTCCTGGTTCTTAGAAACATTTCTGGGGATGATTACTTTTTCCTTTATCTTTATCCATTTGATCTCAATGTACCTAAATACAATAAGAAAAATGTATATTTAACTATAAGTGAATTTCATTAAATGACAGTATTAATAATATGAAGAATGAAACACGTGTAAAGTCTATAGGCCTATAGTCCTAGTTTTACTACTGGTTGAAAGCTGTAGCTGAAGCATAAAACATTTCTCTGCTCCTTGGAAATGTTTCCCTAGTGTAGGGACTCAAGTAGTTTTAGCGGATAGCTCTGAGATTTTGGTTGTACTGCTTGTGCACAGCAGAATTCATTTTTCACTTACTTTGAGTGACAGGTGTGGTAGTACATGGCACTATTAGTACTGTTTAGCAAATATTTCCAGATCTCCTTCCAGGCACTTGATTTTGACTTTACTCCTTTCACCTTGGTATTAAGAGTGGCGTCTGACTTTCTCTTACAATAAAGTGTGACCAGAAAGTAGAGTTTCCACTCTTTCTCTTCCTTTACCACAGTGATCAGCAGTACTGGCCTGAAAATATGATGAGAGAGGGCCCCTGTCCCCAGCCTTACCCAACCAAGATCTCCATAGAATTAATGATAAATAATCCTCTGTAAGATTATGCCACTAATATTGGGAGTTGTTTGGTACTGTGTGTAACCTCACCCTTACAACTAAACCAGTTATTGGAGCAGAAATCTTATTTAGTACTCCCTACTTCCATTGTAGATCAGCGACTCTATTTCTCCTTGGGAGTGAGAGTCAGTTTTATACCAATCAGCATCATATTTGTCACTTTTGCCTATTTGTCTAGTGGTATGAGGCACCTCAAAATGTCCAAGTATCAGTTTTCAGCTTTAATTCAATGAAAATTTTATCTCAAATGGTAGCATTCCTCTTTGCTGTTAAAACATTTAAAACATAAGAGTTAAACACCTAGAGAGTGCGAAGGAAAATGTTGAAAGAGTATATTAGCCAGTGTTCTTTACTGGAACAGAACCAATAGTATATATTATGAAGAAAGATTTATTATATGGAATTGGCTCACATGTTAATTGAGGCTGACAAATCCAAATTTATAGAGTGGATATTTATTTTTACGTTCACAGGCTGGTAAACTGCTATAGAACTAAGAAGTGTCAATATCCTAGTTCAAAGGTGATCACACTGGAGGATTCTCTTTCCTAGGATAGGATCAGCATTTTGTTCTATCAGACTTTCAACTGACTGGATGAGGCTCATCTGTTTTAGAGAGGGCAGTTTGCTTTACACAGTCTACTGATTTAAATGTTAAATCTCATTGAAAAATACCCTCGCAGAAGCACCCAAAGTAATGTTTGATCAGCAATCTGGACATCCATTGCCTAGCCAATTTAACACATAAAATTAAGATTCACAGTGAGTATTAACTATAATAAATTGTAAGTTTCAATACCCAAACTCCAGAATCATTTTGGCTCTAGAACTATATTTTCTGAATTGGGTAAGACAGCATCATATAGTTCAAATATATATATATATATATATATATAGTTCATATAACATTATATAGTTCAGAATATATGACATAGCTATTTCTTAGTGCTCCTACTGATTCAGTGACTGAGTCTTTTGTAGGTTATTTCAATGTGATATGGACAACTGTTTCTCCCTGATAAAACATATAAGACCTTTATGTCTCTAAGGCATCAGCCCACTCTCTTTCTTCCTTCTCAGTGAAGGGCATTTCTTGAAAGGAGACAGCAATATGTGAGACACCATGATAGTTTATTGGGAAATAAATGGCAACCCACTCCAGTATTCTTGCCTGAATAATCCCACAGACAGAGGAGCCTGGTGTGCTACAGTCCATAGTCTCTCAAAGAGTCAGACCTGACTGAGTGACTGAACATATGATAAAGCATTCAGTAAGCCATTTGCTGTGACCACTGACAAAGCCATAATGGGAAGGAAAAGTTAGTACAATTTCTAGAACCAATGTTAGTTAGTAAGGACACATGGCTGCAGTTGTATTATGGAAAGGGACCAGTGACTTTAGGTTACCCTTAAGTAAATGGGTTAAATTCCCTTGAGTTATAGTAACATATTGGAACTCACTAATTGGTTCATTCAATGACAATTGAGTACTCCAGAGTCAGTAACTACTCTTCTTGTTAAATTCGGGTTGTTTATCCCTTCCAGAGCTTCTATCCCTACCAACATGAACATGAGTGGTTTGAACAATCATGGAGTGACTATGAAAAACTGCCAACTGGCATTTCTTTGGAGCAGTAATAGTCCCAATATTGGGTCCACTATGAGAAATTCACTTACATAAATTTTCCTCCCATCACTAATAGTCCATTCTTCTCTTTTCCAATTCCTTAATAATGTGACACATATTTGTTATTAGTCAGTTCACTTCAGTTCATTCGCTCAGTTGTGTCTGACTCTGTGTGACCCCATGAATCGCAGTACGCCAGGTCTCCCTGTCCATCACCAACTCCCGGAGTTCACCCAGACTCACGTCCACTGAGTCTGTGATGCCATCCAGCCATCTCATCCTCTGTCGTCCCCTTCTCCTCCTGCCCCCAATCCCTCCCAGCATCAGGGTCTTTTCCAATGAGTCAACTCTTCACACGAGGTGGTCAAAGTACTGGAGTTTCAACTTTAGCATCATTCCTTCCAAAGAAATCCAGGGCTGATCTCCTTCAGAATGGACTGGTTGGATCTCCTTGCAGTCCAAGGGACTCTCAAGAGACTTCTCCAACACCACAGTTCAAAAGCATCAATTCTTCAGCACTCAGCCTTCTTCACAGTCCAACTCTCACATCCATACATGACTACTGGAAAAACCATAGCCTTGACTAGACAGACCTAGTCGGCAAAGTAATGTCTCTGCTTTTGAATATACTATCTAGGTTGGTCATAACTTTTCTTTCAAGGAGTAAGTGTCTTTTAATTTCATGGCTGCAGTCACCATCTGCAGTGATTTTGGAGCCCAAAAAAATAAGGTCTGACACTGTTTCCACTGTTTCCTCATCTATTTCCCATGAAGTGATGGGACTGGATGCCATGATCTTCGTTTTCTGAATGTTGAGGTTTAAGCCAACTTTTTCACTCTCCTCTTTCACTTTCATCAAGAGACTTTTTAGTTCCTCTTCACTTTCTGCCATAAGAGTGGTGTCATCTGCATATCAGAGGTTATTGATATTTCTCCTGGCAATCTTGATTCCAGCNGATCTTCGTTTTCTGAATGTTGAGGTTTAAGCCAACTTTTTCACTCTCCTCTTTCACTTTCATCAAGAGACTTTTTAGTTCCTCTTCACTTTCTGCCATAAGAGTGGTGTCATCTGCATATCAGAGGTTATTGATATTTCTCCTGGCAATCTTGATTCCAGCCTGTGTTTCTTCCAGTCGAGTGTTTCTCATGATGTACTCTGCCTAGAAGTTAAATAAGCAGAGTGACAATATACAGCCTTGATGTACTCCTTTTCCTATTTGGAACCAGTCTGTTGTTCCATGTCCAGTTCTAACTGTTGCTTCCTGACCTGCATACAGATTTCTCAAGAGGCAGGTCACGTGGTCTGGTATTCCCATCTCTCAGAATTTTCCACAGTTTATTGTGATCCACACAGTCAAAGGCTTTGGCATAGTCAATAAAGCAGAAATAGATGTTTTTCTGGAACCCTCTTGCTTTTCCCATGATCCAGCAGATGTTGGCAATTTGATATCTTGTTCCTCTGCCTTTTCTAAAACCAGCTTGAACATCAGGAAGTTCACGGTTCACATATTGCTGAAGCCTGGCTTGGAGAATTTTGAGCATTACTTTACTAGCACGTGAGATGAGTGCAGTTGTGCGGTAGGTTGAGCATTCTTTCGCATTGCCTTTCTTTGGAATTGGAATGAAAATGGACCTTTTCCAGTCCTGTGGCCACTGCTGAGTTTTCCAAATTTGCTGGCATATTGAGTACAGCACTTTCACAGCATCATCTTTCAGGATTTGAAATAGCTCAACTGGAATGCCATCACCTCCACTAGCTGTTCGTAGTGATGCTTTCTAAGGCCCACTTGACTTCACATTCCAGGATGTCTGGCTCTAGATGAGTGATCACACCATCGTGATCATCTTGGTCGTGAAGCTCTTTTTTTGTACAGTTCTTCTGTGTATTCTTGCTACCTCTTCTTAATATCTTCTGCTTCTGTTATTAGTCAGTACTATTGAATTCATGTGTTTCCTCAACTCTGAATATCTCTCTATCCAGTAAAGGTAAACAGGAAATTTTATTGTTTGAGATACTGCCCACTGGTCAAATGTCATTTTTTTCCCTTATATTCAAATTATTCCTGGTTTAGTTGTACTGCCACTGTAGCATACTGCTGGCTACTTCTGATACATCATGGAGAGGCACTGAAAATGAATGCCTCTTATTTTATCCCTAAACAGTGAGAATGGAGGATTCCCTATGAGGGCATAGGTATGGGTTGTAAGAGGGTTTGGGAGTACAGCCTGATTTAGAATATCTGAGGTGTGGGCCTAGACAAAGCTTAACTGCTTATATGGAGATGGCATGGATAACCACTGATTTAGGAGATTAATAGGTATTACAGGCCATACTGATGTGATGAAATTAGAGTAACTTCCCAATTAAATTAATAATAAATAATTACTTTAAATTATTTGACAACCATGAATCTTTTGTGTTACTATTTTTGCAGGTTGCCTCATATGGCTGAATCAGGAGTCTATTTTGATCTTTTTTCAAATTTAGAAAAAATGATATCTATAGACCTAGGTCTGGCTACATGCTTATCCCGTTGTTTAGGTCAATATAGCTGGCTTCTTTGTTTGATAGATGTTCTGATATTGTATTCAGCAGCATGTTTCCTCTATAATCAAATAAGGCCAAAGCAACAGATGATTCAAACAAACACTTTTTCTTACATATATTAACTTTTTATTTCCTGTGTAAAGCATATGCCCTTTTACTTTCCTATTTTAATTTTGATTTGTCTTTTCTCATGTTCATTTTAAAATCTTATGGCATAAGTATTTACATCATCATTTTATATATGTTGGAAGAGTTTTCTTTTACTTTCTTCTATTGCTTTCAATTTACATAGTTTGTTCTTTTTTGTCCATATAAATACATAAAAATTTCATCTGTTAATTCTATGTTGAATGCTTTCTCAATTTTATGTTTTAGAAAACCTTTCCTCAAGCCAAAATTACTGAAATATTCTTTATATATTTCAGTTTTTATATTTTGTTTTAAATTCTAACCTTTAATCTTTGAAGATTACAAGTTTTTTAGAGAGACATGGATAGAAAGGATGACATCAGAATGGAATGCTTTTTTCCTTCAGATCAAAATCTAGCTGTCCCAACAAAAGTTGTTCATTAGTTCACCGTTTTACCACTGATTTGACATCCTCATATAAGGTGAAAGCATATTTTTGTTAGACTGTCATTGCACTTGTCTTTGCTTCATTGATCTTCTTATTGATTCTCACTAGTGGCTGTCTTTTTGTAAGTCCCTATTATGCCCTCAAAATTTAATGGCATTTACTCTCCTCAATGTGTTGTTATTGTCTTGAATCTTAAAATATGAGTTTGACTGGAATTGGATTGAATTTCTAGTTTAATCTTGATAATTTCTTTTTATACTATTTAAAAGGTTTATTTCCCCCCATGATTAGCAAATGGGTTTCATATTATTTCAACTGGAAATTTTCTTCCTATAGTTGCCTTTTTCATTGACCACACTGTTGGCAGGAAAATTATTTTCTCACTGGGGAAGGGTGTCCTGTTTTATCTCTGATGTCAGTGCCCAGACTGCATGGCTAGTGGTAGACCCACATTTCTAAGAGAGCTGCTCCTCAGATGTATTCCAGGAGGCAAATGCCATAGGTAGCTGTTCTGAAACAGGATTCTCTCAGGCAATGCTGTAAGCCTTCACTAATCCCATAGCTGACCTGCTCACTTGTTATAACTCCTCCCATCCCTGCTTCTAGCTGTGCCATCCCTGATCCTGGGTCAGCTGCAGGAGGTATCTTTACAGTGGTGCCCTTTCAATGTATTGCTTTTGAAACTGTTTTATTCTGTAAAGTTTCTTTACTAACCTAATAACCATTGTGATTTTATTTTTATTTTTGGTTTATTACTTTTCCAATGCTATTTTTAAAAAGTAGATATATTAAAAAAATAAATATTTTATCTACCACCTTGATCCTGCAGAAATTTTATTCATTCTTTTAATTTCTTTTTTTTCATTTTTCCTTTTCCCTAATTTTTAAAATCTTCTTGTGTGCATCGCTTCTCTCATCTTATCTTTATTTCTTTTCTCAAATTTTGTTTAGAAGCTTTTTTTTTTTTTAATGTATTGAAGCCTTGCTGATACCTGGTATGAGTTAGCTAGAACTACCAAAACTCTCCGGTCACTTCTCTTTTTATTTTGTTTTTAAGACATAAATAGGTGTGTGTTTGTTTTTATTATTTCTCTTTACATAAATTCTTTCACTCTGGTAATGACTATTTTAGTTAAAGATATCTGAAACTAGACTCTGTATCCTATAAGTTGTTTCATCCTAATGAAGCATATTGTGATATAATTGAATAATTTGTTTGCTGGTACAAATTTGTTGCAAAAAAGACATATATATGTGTGTATATATATGTCACTGGTCTTCACAGAATGAGTTTTCTTTCCCTCACAACATGATAATAAATATGCACATCTCTAGCTGTTATACCAACTGCATATGCTAATGTGACTTATGAAAAGTTAATATCAAGTTTTCTGTGTACGTGTGATATTGGTTATTCACTTTGACTTTAAGCTTCATGAAAGTACAGATGGCTTATTCTCATATCATCCCTAAAATATTTAAGTAAAAAATAACAAGTATTTGTTGAATTGAAAAAAATATATAAGATCAATATTTTTAAATTATGTAAACTATTTTCTAGATCTTTCAGCATAGTTAGGCATAAAGAATTGTTCTGGAATGAGTGCTTTATAAAAGTCTTTGTTTTCATCTACCTGAACTAAATGTAGAACATATATAATTTTAAAAAAATGAAATGTAACAGTCAACATACAGATTCGCATATTCCAAGTATTACACATATTTCCATATTAAAGCCTTGGAATATATTCTTCTGTTAAAATAAATTTGTAATTTAGAAAACACATAACACATTCCACAGATTTCATGACTTTCTTAATTTAAAATGCTATTTTATGTAACAAAATTTCTACCATATTTTACTTAAATAAAAACCCTCTTGAATCAGAATTTAAGACCTATTACTTATGTCTCTTGTTATGAAATGTTATTATGTCAGAGAGCTGAAGAAATCCTTAATATGCTAAGAAACTGTTAATCAAAAGAAGAAATGAAGAACCCCAGGGTTAGTAGAAGGAAAGAAATCATAAAAACTAGAGCAGAAATAACTGAAAAAGAAACAAAGGAGACATAGCAAAAATCAGCAAAACTTCTCTTTGAGAAGATAAATAAAATAGACAAACCAGTAGCCAGAATCATCAAGAAAAAAAGGGAGAAGAATCAAATCAACAAAATTAGAAATTAAAATTCAGAAATCACAACAAACAACAAAAAAACACAAAGGATCATAAGAGACTACTATCAGTAATATATGCAAAAAAAATGGACAACTTGGAAGAAATGGACAAATTCTTAGAAAAGTATAACCTTTCAAAACTGAACCAGGAAAAAATAGAAAATCTTAACAGACCCATTATAAGTACAGAAATAGAAACTGTAATCAAAAATCTTCAAACAAACAAAAGCCCAGGACCAGAAGCTTCACAGGTGAATTCTACCAAAAATTTAGAGAAGAGTCAGCAACTGAACTTCCTGATGTTCAAGCTGGTTTTAGAAAAGGCAGAGGAACCAGAGATCAAATTGCCATCATCTGCTGGATCATGGGAAAAGCAAGAGGGTTCCAGAAAAACATCTATTTCTGCTTTATTGACTATGCCAAAGCCTTTGACTGTGTGGATCACAATCAACTGTGGAAAATTCTGAGAGAGATGGGAATGCCAGACCACCTGACCTGCCTCTTGAGAAATCTGTATGCAGGTCAGGAAGCAACAGTTAGAACTGGACATGGAACAACAGACTGGTTCCAAATAGGAAAAGGAGTACGTCAAGGCTGTATATTGTCACCCTGCTTATTCAACTTATATGCAGAGTATATCATGAGAAATGCTGGACTGGAAGAAACACAAGCTGGAATCAAGATTGCTGGGAGAAATATCAATAACCTCAGATATGCAGATGACACCGCCATTATGGCAGAAAGAGAAGAGGAACTCAAAAGCATTTTGATGAAAGTGAAAGAGGAGAGTGAAAAAGTTGGCTTAAAGCTCAACATTTAGAAGATGAAGATCATGGCATCTGGTCCCACCACTTCATGAGAAATCGATGGGGAAACAGTGGAAACAGTGTCAGACTTTTTGGGCTCAAAATCACTGAGATGGTGACTGCAGCCATGAAATTAAAAGAAGCTTACTCTTTGGAAGAAAAGTTATGACCAACCTAGATAGCATATTCAAAAGCAGAGACATTACTTTGCCAGCAAAGGTCCATCTAGTCAAGGCTATGGTTTTTCCAATAGTCATTTATGGATGTGAGAGTTGGACTGTGAAGAAAGCTGAGTGCCAAAGAATTGATGCATTTGAACTGTGGTATTGGAGAAGACTCTTGAGAGTCCCTTGGACTGCAAGGAGATCCAACCAGTCCATTCTGAAGGACATCAGCCCTGGGATTTCTTTGGAAGGAATGATGCTAAGGCTGAAACTTCAGTTCTTTGGCCACCTCATGCGAAAAGTTGACTCATTGGAAAAGACTTTGATGCTGGGAGGGATTGGGGGCAGGAGAAGAAGAGGACGACAGAGGATGAGGTGGCTGAATGGCGTCACTGACTCGATGGACGTGAGTCTGAGTGAACTCCGGGAGTTGATGATGGACAGGGAGGCCTGGTGTGCTGTGATTCATGGGGTCACAAAGAGTTTGACACAACTGAGTGATCGAACTGAACTAACACTTATCCTACTCAAACTCTTCCAGAAAATTGTAGAGGAAGGTAAACTCCCAAATTCATTCTTTGAAGCTACCATCACCCTAATACCAAAACCAGACAAAGATTCTGCAAAAAAAAAGAAAACTATAAGCCAGTATCACTGATGAATATATATGCAAAAATCCTCAACAAAATTATAGCAAACAGAATCCAACAGCATATTAAAAAGATCATATATCATAACCAATTGGGCTTTATCCAAGGGATGCAAGGATTCTTTAATATTCACAAATAAATCAATATGATATACCACATTAACAAATTGAAAGATAAAAGCCATATGATTATCTCATTATATGCAGGGAAAGGCTTTGACAAAATTTAACACCCATTTATGACAAAAGCTCTCCAGAAAGCAAGCATAGAAGGAACACACCTCAACATAATAAAAGCTATATATGATAAACACACAGCAACATTATCCTCAATGGTGAAAAATTGAAAGCTTTTCCCCTAAAGTCAGGAACAAGACAAGGGTGCCCACTCTCACTATTACTATTCAACATAGTTTTGGAAGTTTTAACCACAGCAATCAGAGAAGAAAAAGGAATAAAATGAATCCAGATTGGAAAAGGAGAAGAAAAGCTCTCACAGTTTGCAGATGACATGATTCCCTCCATAGAAAACCCCAAAGACACCATCATAAAATTGCTAGAGCTAATCAATGAATATAGTAAATTTGCATGATACAAAATTAATAAACCAAAATCCCTTACCTTTCTATACACTAACAATGAAAAAATAGAGAAATTAAAGAAACAATCACATTCACCATTGTGATGAAAAGAATAAAATACTTATGAATCAATCTATCTAAGGAAACAAAAGACCTATATATATGGAAAACTATAAAACACTGATGAAGGGAACCAAAGATGACACAAATAGATAGAGAAATATACAATGTTCATGGATCAGAAGAATCAATATAGTGAAAATGAGTATACTACCCAAAGCAATCTATAGATTCAATGCAATCCCTATCAAGCTAACAATGGTATTTTTCAGAGAAGTAAAACAAATAATTTCAGTTTGTATGGAAATAAAAAAAAACCTTGAATAGCCAAAGCAATCTTGAGAAAGAAGAATGGATCTGGAGAAATCATCCTGCTTGACTTCAGACTATACTACAAAGTTATAGTCATCAAGACAGTATGCTCGTGGCAGAAAGACAAAAATACAGGTTAGTGGAACAAGATAGAAAGCCCAGAGATAAATCCACACACCTATGGACACCTTATCTTTGACAAAGGAAGCAAGAATATACAATGGAGAAAAGACAATCTCTTTAACAAGTGGTGCTGGGAAAACTGGTCTACCACGTGTAAAAGGGTGAAACTAGAACACTTTCTAACACTATACACAAAAATAAACTCAAAATTGATTAAAGATCTAAATGGAAGACCAAAAACTATAAAACTGCTAGAGGAAAACATGACAAAACATTCTCTGACATAAATCACAGCAGGATCCTCTATGACCCACCTCCAAAAGTAATGGAAATAAGAGCAAAAATAAACAAATGGGACCTAATTAAACTTAAAAGCTTTGCACAACAAAGGAAACTATAAGCAAGGGAAAAAGACATCCTTCAGAATGGGAGAAAAAATAGCAAATGAAGCAACTGACAAAGAATTAATATCAAAAATAAACAAGCAGTTCAATACCAGAGAAGTAAACAACCCAATTCAAAAAATGGGCCAAAGAATTAAACAGACATTTCTCTGAAGAAGACATACAGATGGCCAACACACATGAAAATATCTCAACAGCACTCTTTATCAGAGAAATGCAAATCAAAACCACACTGAGGTACCATCTCACGCTGGTCAGAATGGCTGCTATCATAGTCTACAAACAATAAATGCTGGAGAGGGTATGGAGAAGAGGGAATCCTCTTACACTGTTGGTGGGAATGCAAGCTAGTACAGTCACTATGGAGAACAGTGTGGCAATTCCTTAAAAAACTGGAAATAGAACTGCCTTATGACCCAGCAGTCCCACTACTGGGCATAGACACTGAGGAAACCAGAACTGAAAGAGACATGTGTACCCTAATGTTCATTGCAGCGCTGTTTACAACAGCCAGGACATGGAAGCAACCTAAATGTCCACTGGCAGACAAATGGATAAGAAAACTGTGGTACTTATCCACAGTGGAATATTACTCAGCTATTAAAAAGAACACATTTGAATCATTTCTAATGAGGTGGGTGAAACTGGAGCCTATTATACAGTGTGAAGTAAGTCAGAAAAACACCAACACAGTATCAGTTCAAGTAACGCATATATGTGGAATTTAGAAAGATGGTAATGATGACCCTATATACGAGACAGCAAAAGAGACATAGATATAAAGAACAGACTTGTGGACTCTGTGGGAGAAGGTGGGGGTGGAATGATTTGAAAGAATAGCATTGAAACACGTATATTACCATTTGTGAAACAGATGACCAGTCAATTTTGGTGCATGAAACAGGGCACTCAAAGCCGGTGTGCTGGGATGACCCATTTGGATGCGATCGGGAAGGAGGTGAGAGTGGTGTTCAGGATGAGGGACACATGTACACCCATGGCTGATTCATGTCAATATATGGCAAAACCCACCACAATATTGTAAAGTAATTAGCCTCCAATTAAAATAAGTAAATTAATTTAAAAAAATTCAATCTGGCTCTACTGGAAATTTCCAGAGAAATAAGCATTGCTTTGCTAGTGTAAGAATAAAGCTCTCAACTTACCCTTTCAATCCTAATTAATCATAAAATATGCTGTAGATGATTTTACAACCCCCCAATTAAATGTGTGGCCATAATTCTGTCTCTGCCTTGATCATAATTATACCTTAGGAACTGAGTCTGAGAATCAATCTATGCTTCTGTACTAAAGATCTGCAGGTTATACAAGTAACAAAAATACAACATGCTCCTAGAGTTAACAAAGTCATATAACTTCCAATCTTGCAAAAGAATTTTGGTTATTACAACTCTATAGTCACTTTCCACAAACATCAACAAATTGATTGTGACTTTAAAGATGTTGAAAAATCTGAACTTTTATCATTCATTTCACAGAGAAAATAATAGCTGAACAACAGTTTATAGATCCTAAGCTATTGTTAGAGGTGATTACTTATCCAAATTTATTGAACACTGTAAAAAAAATGATGTTTTCTCCTAAATTGGCTGTTGGAAATGAATGATTCCTTTGTCTACATCCTTTTACCTGTTGCTTATTTTATTCTACAAAAGTCAACTTTCTAATAAGTATCATAAGCTATTTTGGTTGACTGTCCTCAGTTTGCTGTTACTAAGTCTGTTAAGCAAGCTCCCTGGCACAACTTTATTGTCAGCCCCAGGGAGTCAAATAGCAATGTCTTACTAATGAGTGAAAATAAGAAAACTCATAGCAGATGATTATCTCAGAATCCTTTATTAATGATAATTTAGCAAACTACTCCTACATTAGAAATAATAACT
This sequence comes from Aepyceros melampus, assembly GCA_006408695.1. Classification (NCBI taxonomy): domain Eukaryota; kingdom Metazoa; phylum Chordata; class Mammalia; order Artiodactyla; family Bovidae; genus Aepyceros; species Aepyceros melampus. The sequence continues at coordinate 834,795 of SJXQ01012207.1, forward strand.
GACTATTAAATGTAGTCCACTCTAAACAGAATAATGGTGCAACAACTAAATGTGAAATGGTAGTTTAATAATAACATATATGGATGTATATATATATTTAATATTAGTAATGTAAATTGATTCAGCATATATTCATTCAGTGGCTGCCAGTTGCCAGGAAAAAGTCTTAGCACTGCCAACTCAGTATGAACAAAAGAGACAACACTTTCTGCTCTCATAGTCTTATATTTTAGTAGAAAAAGGCACACATTAAAGTAATAAAATATATACATATCAGCAGGAAAGGCAAAGAGTGTACATTGGTAGTGAGTGTTCTGTGATGGTTCTTTTAAATAGGCTGAGCAGGGAAGGACTCACAGACTATAGACATGAAGGAGATGAGCAAACAAGTCATTTGGTTATTTATAGAATAACATCTGGGCTTCCAAAGTGGCACTAGTAGAACCTGCCTGCCAGTGCAGGAGATGTAATAACATTTAAAGCAGAGGAAAGCACAAGAGTAAAAGCATCATGATCGGAGAATATTTGACATAATTTGGAAACATTAGCAGGAAGGTCAGAGTGGCTGGAGCAGAATGAATAGAGATAGCATATTAGGATAGTATTGATGGGTCAAATCACATAGGGTCTTACAGCTACTGTGACCAAAATAATTAATTTTACCTGGGATTCTCCTGGTTTAGTCCTGTGTTCCAGCATCTAACCCAATTTAGGATTGGCATAAGAATTTGGTATTTTTAATTTAAGTATGATCATTAATGGGTACATTATATAATGGGTACATTATAATAAACTTGAGAGTCTGTGATTTGTCTAATTTGTTCATTGTGCTTCTACTGTTATCCTCTAACAGGATGCAAGATGTCTAATGAACAGAGTTCATGAACACATCTAATGAACAGAGTTTTCATTTTGACTTATAATTATTTCATCTAAAAAAGCAGGAAAAAACCTCTTTTCCCAACCCTTCCCATGTAAAAGCAACAGTTTCTTCTGAAATACAATATACAGAGAATTCAAAGAAAAATTCAGTGTTCACTGGAAAACCTTGTTGGCCAACTGGTATACTTGTTATGCTCGTCCATTATGCGATGGCCTGTGCCTCTCATCTCCTTGTAAGATGAAAAAGGGGAGCAGATATAATAATCAGCATTGTCAGTTTGGAACTGAGAAATCATAGAATAGATGGACATGAAATATATATGAGGAAGAGAAGTTGAACAGTCAGCTAAATACGTTTAATGAGGTTTGAATACTCTTCCTAGGTGTCTTATTAAACAAATATATCATACATAAATATTGTGTTGAGCCGCTCTGATTAAAAAACACTTTTATATAATACATTTTTATTTTGCAATAAAACTTTTCTTCAAATATTGCTCAAAAAGGAAAATGCATATTAAGTGAAAAATTAAGTTCTGAATTTCTGTGTTTTAAAAAGTATTGATGATGAATATGTAATTTGTATAAAATATTTATCAATCTATTCCATTTGTGATGGGAACTTTAGTGATATCATGGACCACATGGAAACCATAAACAAAAATATGCTAAAGAAGCATCAGTTTCTATTTCAAATTAATAGAGTTCTCTGCTTGAAGGCAATCTTTTAAACTGCAGAAAATCTATTTGCATATCACTCTTTTAAATATGGGGCTTCCCACATGGTGCTCATGGTAGAGAACCCTCCTGCCAATTCAGGTAGATATGAGATGCAGGTTTAATCCCTGGGTAGGGAAGATGCCTGTGAAGAGGACATGGTAACCCTCTTCAGTTTTCATTCTTGCCTGGAGAATCCCATGGACAGAGGATCCTGGCAGGCTGTAGTCCATAGGGTTGCACAGAATCAGACACAACTGAAGTAACTTAGCACATGTGCACATTTTTAAATATGATTTTTTCATTTAGATATAGTGTGACTTTTAAATTAATGTACATTTTTTATTTCAAGCTTTCTTCTTTGTGTTACAAGTAAGAATATTTATTAAAATTTTGGTTATACAAGTAAAAGAAAAACTTTTAAAACATAAAGTAATGCCATTTTTACATCAGAAGCATCAGAATATTTTGAATAGAAAATTCATTTATTGCAATAATTATTTTAGTGCATTCAATTTGTGAACTCGCAATCAAGTTTTTGGAAATTCATTTCAATGATGGAAAACACTGGACATCATTGATAATGTTATCGAAGACTCAGTTAAAAAGTACAGCCCTGAAGATTCAATTATTTGTTTTTGTGGTGATAATTTAAATAGACATCTTGGTAAACCACATCATTATGACAAAAATGTTTTTTTTACTAAAGTAAGAAACATAAGTAAAAATATATGCTTTGAATTGGTTGTGGCATGCACATAAATCATAATTGCTTTCACAGACACTTTAACAGTCTTATGAATTACAATGAAAGCCTTAATTGTCAAGTTGTATGCATAAGCACATGCTCACACACATTCCCAAATTATTCAATCATTCTCTTACTGATTCTACAGACACTAAGGGACCTTTCGGGGGAAAAAAGTAAGACTCAAATCTTAGGTCACTGAGGTAATGAAGTCTTTAAAATCTCTATGGATAACACTATACTGGCTCGACTTTTTCAAATTATGCCCTCCTTATCAATGTAAAACTGTAAAACTCAAGTTTAAGATAATCTGATATGGAGGCAATCAGCTTATAGAAATATACCATTTGATCTTATCTTTTCATTTTTCATAAAATTATTGCTCAAAATTGTTCATATGAAAAGTCAATTAAATGAAAAATTTAAGTATATCAAGCTAATTAATATAATTGTTTTTATTCTAGATTTTATGATGATATCTATGAGCTACCTTAAATTTTCAGTGTTGTGATTTATTTTAATAAATTTTATGTGTATATTATATATTGATTTATATATGTCTATATAATCTATATACACCTAAATTTGTATATATTTTTACATATTTTTTAAAGAGGATTTCCAATTTTTCTAAAAAAAAAATCAGTATTCATCCTTAATCCTAATTTATCAATCGGAGGCCATGGGAAGTAAATTATCTCAATTTATTTTCATTACTCCGCCCTGACGAACACGCTGATATTCATACCCATCCTGACTTCCTTCCCCGCTCTCTCACTGAAGAGGCATCTCTCCTCCTACATAATGTATATTCAGCTTCTGTTCTGGGTGCCTGCTCCTCTAGCTTCTTTGATACTCTATTTATATCCACCTCATCTCATTGCTACATCTTGAGCTATTCCTATACTACTGGCTTTGTATTTCAAGTATGTAAGCTCTCTTAATATATGCCCTCTCTGCATAAAATAATATGGGTTAGTGTATGGAAGCATGTGTGATGATTAAAGTGTTATAATCACAGATTAAACAGGAATGGTTAGAGGAGAGAAGTTCAAGAACAAAGGGTCATTGCAGAGTTGCAAAAATGTGAGCAACAGGTTAACCTGAGAACACTCTCATTTTTAATTAGAAAATCTCTGTACAAATGCATAGCTACTTACCTTCCCATCTCTGTACACATATATAAATACATACATATATATACACACACACACCCCTAACCCTAATAATAATCATATATATAGATCTCATATATATATAACCACATTTTCCTTATCCATTCATCTGTGAATGGACATTTAGGTTGCTTCCATTTCTTGGCTGTTGTAAACAGTGATGCAATGAACATGAGGTTGCAGGTGTGTTTTTGAGTTATAGTTTTCTTTGTATATATGCCCCAAAGTGGGATTGCTGGATCATATAGTAGCTCTGTTTTTTTAGGGAACCTATTCTCATTTCATGACTTTGATCATCAAGTGTACATGGATTCCTTATGAATATTTTCTTGCATCTCAGATTTATCTCCCCATGTAGACTTATTTTACTAATTAGTCTACAATTCCATGCTAATGTCCCATTAGTTAAATTCAGTTCAGTTGCTCAGTCATGTCCGACTTTTTGCAACCCCATGGACTGCAGCACACCAGGCTTCCCTGTCCTTCACCAACTCCCGGAGCTTGCGCAAACTCAAGTTCATCAAGTTGGTGATGCCATCGAATCATCTAATCCTCTGTCGTCCCCTTTCATCCTGACTTCATCTCAAATGTTACATTTTATACATTTCATTCTCTCATTCTTTTCCCAACTTGCTCACTGACTATAACTTGATGAATGGGAAAAAAAAAAATTCTCTTTCCTATGCATTTATTCTCCTCTCACTGCTGCTGCTAAATCGCTTCAGCCGTGTCCGACTGTGTGTGACCCCATAGATGGCAGCAGGCTCTTCTTGCTAATCTGCATTAAATGCATTAACTTTTTTCAGTAAACATCCTGTAGTGATTTGAACTGGATATTTTCTTGTCTGCCTTCTCAATTAAGATACTTGATGGCAAGGACTCTACCTGCTTTTGAGTCTCTGGATTGTAACCCAGTTTCTGGTACACAGTTGTTAATAAATGCATATTAAATAAGAGAATTGATGCAGGTCCTATATCATTCATAAATTTTTTAGGTATATGGATTTTTGATTAAATGTATCCTTTTCTATAGATATAACTATTCTTTTGTATTTGATGTTAGTCAAAGTAAAATTTTATCTTTATATATGTCTAGATTATTTCCTAATTTAGAATAACTTCTTACTTCACATTCTGAAGTCACTTGGTGGAATGATCTGATGCATATGAAATGAAATTCATCCTAATTATTAAAAACATTGGGATAACAGAATGGATTTGTGTGGCCTTGCCAAACAGACCCAAACAAAGTAATCACTTTCACTGCTACATGTTAGGGGTTTAGACTGTTGTTTGTACCACAGATTATATCTCGGTGCTTTCCACTTGTAAGTATTAAGAATTAGCATGAGTTTTTCCAAGTTAATTTTGAAAGATCAGGAAATATGTGTAATTTCTGGCTAAATTAAACCCCTTATCATATTTTTCACTTCATTCTAAAATTGTTAGTTTTACCTGTGTTGTAGTTGTGCGACTTACAAACTGAAAAATATTTGAATTACCAAATATATATTTTTAATATATAAAAATGCATAGTTTTTTTTTCAAATTGGCTGCAACAGCAGTAGTAATATAAATGATATCAAAGTTGTATAGACACAGTGTGGGTATCCTAAATCAAGGTGGAAGGTATTAAGAATTGGTTTTTTAGACCAAAAAGAAAATAGTTTCAAACCATAACAACATCACAGACCAAAGATTTTTGCCTAATTTTAGTGAGACAGTTGTGAAGCCATCTAATCTTATAAGTGTAAGAATAATATATATCTGTGTATATGTAGGTATGAGGGCTTCCCTGATAGTTCAGTTGGTAAAGAATCTGCCTGAAATGCAGGAGACCCTGATTTGATTTCCAGGTTGGGAAGATCTGCTGGAGAAGGGAGGTATGAATATGAATTGAGCTGAATAATAAGAGTTAAATATGCTTGTTTCTGGCTCAAAATGTTTAAATCAAAATGTAGACCTTTTTAAAGGCAAACTCTTGAAGTAAACTATTTTAAACAAAAAGAAGGAAAAAATGAAAGTGAAAGGGAAAGTCCAGTCCATGGAATTCTCCAGGCCAGAATACTGGAGCGGATAGCCTTGCCCTTCTCCAGGGGATCTTCCCAGGAGATCGAACCCAGGTCTCCCACATTGTGAGCAGATTCTTTACCAGCTGAGCCACAAGGGGAGCCCAAGAATACTGGCGTGGGTAGCCTATCCCTTCTCCAGCAGATCTTTCCGACCCAGGAACAGAACCAGGGTCTCTTGTATCACAGGTGGATTCTTTACCAACTGAGCTATCAGGGAAGCTTTTATTTTGGATCCTTAATACAAAGAAGTGAATATGTACAATGAAATGAGCATTCATTCTGGATCATTATGCTAACAATATTTATCAGTCTCACATTGATTTCTTATAAGTATCAAAGAATATAATTTTGCAATATATAATGTACAATATGTACATTTTAATAACCATATGCTTATTTATATTTATATGCTCAATCTGATATATAAAAATTATATATAAATGGCAGTATCACTTATTTTCTATCAATAATAAAATGTGAAATTGGAATTAAAAGAAATTCCTACATATTGTCCTTTAAAAAATCTGGTCATAAGACACTTCCAAGATAATGGAATTAGTGCTGCAATTTTTCTTCTCTCTTAGCAAGTTTTTCTGGTGTGCTTTTTAGATATTGTTATCAGACACAAATGAAAACTTAATTTTTCTATACCTGTTTTATCCTAATACTTACTTAAAATGGAAAGTAGACTTCTGAATCTTAGATGAAATACTTTTAATTGCTTTTAGTGGCATTAACCATCTTGATCTTACTACTCACTTTTTTTTTTAAGTGTGAAGGTGTTAGACACAGAGTTACTTAACCCACACATTACATAAGATCTTGCTCGAGTTTAGCTATCAGGGATAAATAAAAAATGCGCTAGGAGAGTCAGTGCTATAATGATGAACACTGAAAACGCAAGAATCATTGATTTGCTTTAAAATGTGTCCCAATTTTTTTAAAAAAAATTTTCCATTAAGTGGCAAAAAAAATAAATTCAGGACCCATACATGATTATTTCATTGCAAAATGAAAAAAAAAAAAAAAGAACCTACTGGTTCTTCAAGTGAAACGTTTACCTTCACAGATAAAACACATAGTCTACAGTACCAAAGTGCCCACAAAGGGGAATCTTTTCAAACACTCCTCATTCTCTCATCCTCCACATCCTTACTATGACTTAAGAAGTATGGGCCTCACAGCTGCTGGTTTTTGCAGCTTAATGAATGAAAAGTCAGTTGTCACACAGTCTTGCATTTTGACTCTGCCAAGTCTCTTGCCTTTGTTTTCAGGCAGAGCTGTTTTCCTGTGCACTTTCTGTCCCCATTGCCATAAGTAGGTTTCCCAGTAGTTTCTGCTGGGAGATAGGACTTTCATCACTGTCCAGCTTTGCTTCTAGAAAAGGCTATTTTGTCAGAACATGATGGGTGAAGATGGTAGTTATATAGAGGAGCAACAATCTGATTTATAAAATATATTCACTACTTTTCATAAAGAGAAAATTCTTAAATTAATAATGTCTCTGGATTGTTGTTGCTGTTCAGTGCTCAGTAGTGTCTGATTCTTTGCGACCTGTTGGCTGCAGTGCACCAGGCTTCCTAGTCCTTCACGGTCTCCTGGAATTTGCTGGAACTCATGTCTATTGAATTGGTGATGCCATCCAACCATCTCAACCTCTGTGTCCGCTGTTCCACCTGCCTTCTATCTTTCCCATCATCAGGGTCTTTTCCAATGGGTTGGCTATTCTCATCAGGTGACCAAAGTTTTGGAGTTTCATCTTTAGCATCAGTCCTGCCAATGAATATTAAGGGTTGATTTCCCTTGGACTGATGGTTTGATCTCATTGCTGTGCAAGGGACTCTCAAGAGTCTTCTCCAATACCATAGTTTGAAAGCATCAGTTCTCTGGTGCTCAGCCTTCTTTATGGTCCAGCTCTCATATCCATACATGACTATTGGAATAGCCAAGCTTTGACTATAGGGACCTTTGTTGGCAAAGTAACATATCTGCTTTTTAATATGTTACCTAGGTTTATCATAGTTCTTCCAAGGATCAAATTTCTTTTAATTTTATGGCTGCAGTCACCATCTGCAGTGATTTGGGATTCCAAGAAAATAAAGTCTGTCACTGTTTTCATTGTATCCCCATCTATTTGCCATGAAGTGATGGGACCTGCGGAGAAGGCAATGGCACCCCAGTCCCATGGGCGGAGGAGCCTGCTAGGCTGCAGTCCATGGGGTCGCTAAGAGTCGGACACGACTGAGCGACTTCACTTTTACTTCTCACTTTCATGCACTGGAGAAGGAAATGGCAACCCACTCCAGTGTTCTTGCCTGGAGAATCCCAGGGAAGGGGGGGGAGCCTGCTGGGCTACCGTCTATGGGGTCGCACAGAGTTGGACACGACTGAAGCGACTTAGTAGCAGCAGCAGCAGATGGGACCGGATGCCTTGATCTTAGTTTTTTAAATGTTGAGATTTAAGCCAGCTTTTTTGCTCTCTTCGAAATGAACTGAGATAGTTCTTCTGTTTTTGAGATTGCACCCATGTACTGCATTTTGTACTCTTTTGATGACTATGAGGGCTACTTTATTTCTTCTGAGGATTCTTGTCCAAAGTAGTAGATATAATGGTCATCTGAATTAAATTCATGCATTCCCATCCATTTTAGTTCACTGATTTCTAAAGTGTTGATGTTCACTCTTGCCATCTCCTGTCTGACCACTGTCAGCTTACCTTGATTCATGGACCTAACTTTCCAGGTTTCTATGCAATATTGTTCTTTACAGCATCAGACTTTACTTTTACCACCAGACACATCCACAACTGGGTGTCATTTCCACTTTGGCTCAGCCTCTTTGTTCCTTCTGGAAATATTTCTCTGCTCTTCTCCAGAGGCATATTGTACATCTGCCAAGCTGGAGAGTTCCTCTTTCAGTGTCTTATCTTTTTGCCTTTTCATACTCTTCGTGGGGTTCTCAAGGCAAAAATGCTCAGTGGTTTGCCACTCCATTCTCCAGTGCACCACGTTTTGTCAGAGCTCTCCAACATGGCCTGTCTGTCTTGGGTGTCTCTACAGAGCATGGCTTTATAATACAATTACATTTATATACATCCTTTGTTTATTCCACAAAACAGGCAAATAAAGCAGGGGGTATTAATTCCATTTTAAAGATACAAAACTGAAGCTCACCTAAGGCTACTATTCAAGGCCCTGGAGAAGGGAATTAAACCCACTCGAGTATTCTTTTCCTGAAGAATCCCATGGACAGGGGAGACTGGCAGGCTACAGTCCCTGGGATCACAAACAGTCAGATATGACTGAGAGACTAACACACACATGGTATTCAAGGAAGGAATGAAGTAAGTAATGAATTAATCTCTAGGGAAAACTGCATGGATGGAGTAGAATAAGAAGTTAAGATAGAGAGGTCACCTTTTCAATCCATTTAGCAATCAGTTTACAGAGAGTAAGCTGATCTTAGTCACACGCAGTTTATGTTTGGGGATAGGATCTTGCAGAAGAACCGAAGATGACCATTTTAAAAGAAAACAAGAATGAATAACCAATGAAACATCATCATGGACTAGAAGAGCAATGGTGAGTCATATGGGTGATTAGGCTTTACTTGAAACAGTTATGGTAAACATTTCAGATACTGGCATATTTGGAAAGCTTTTAGAGACTTTAATGACAAGGTCTTTGAAAATGTAGGAGACAGACAAATTAATTCAGAAATATAGTTGGTATAAACCAGTTTAGGAAGAATTAGAAAATATTACCTCTTTCAATAATTATTAAAAGAATTGTAATATTTAATACCTCTTAATTAAAAAAAATCAAAGACTCACCAGTAATTGGATAGTTTATTTGCAAGTGCTAACAATTTTAATATACAGATACTCCAAAATAAGGGCATATTCTGCAAGGGGTTTTAGGAGATGGAATAATTTGATAAAAAATTAGAGGTGGTATGAAGAAAAATATATTAAATCTGTTATGTCCCTGAATATACATGAAAAGTTGTAAATAAAATGTTAGCAAACCCAACCCAATTCTCTATAAAAATGTTAATAAATAGTGTCAATTTGAGCACATGAAAGTATAGTAAGAATGGTTTAGTGATGCATAAATATGTAAATGTATACTCCCACATTACCAGTTAAATGAATCATATCAGTATTTCACAAGGTAAAGAGAATATTAACAATGAATTATAATATAAATTCTTTCTATATAAAAGAATTGAAGAAAATTTTATTAACCTTATCTAAGATGTTACTCAAAAAGGAAAAGAAGAAGAAAATGCCTACAACAGACATCATCCTAAGTGGGGAAATTCTGAAAATATTCCATTTAATTTCAGGAACAAGATATGTATTCTCTAATTCAGCAAATTATTGAAACCATCCATGGCCAGCACAATAAGACAGGGAGAGAAATAACAATTATAAGGATTGAAGATCAGTAACAGTACCATTGTCATTAGCACATGATACAGTTGTTTAAATAAAAATCCAGATAAGTTTACAAATAAAATATAGGCAATAGAAAAAATGAAGAATAATGTTTATTCTGTTTATAAGATCAGTAAAGAAAAATCAAGTGTATGTTACATGCCAGCAACAAAAAATTTAATAAACAATTAAAAGTTTAAGATACTAACACAAACTACAAACCATATAAGAATAAATGTAACAAAGACTTGCAAGCAAAAAATTTAAAAAATTTAAGGATGTGAAAGAGTAATCAGAATATCCTATATCCATGGATGAGGAAATAAATAACATCATACATAGGCTTCATGTAACTCCAATTTTAAAAAGATAATGATTTTTTTGTGTTTTTACTTTTATGGAACATGAGAAATTAAATTCAATATGTATATAGAAAAGCAAAAGAGAAATAATAGCTAAAATTTTTTCATGCTCAATGAAATATTGACTAACTGTAAAGCTGTACTATTATAATAGTGTGGTACGGTGCAGAGATGGACACATTCATGAAGAAAATAGAATAGAGTCTAAAAGAAAAATACCCACATATGGAAATTTGATTCATGATGGATCAGCATGATATTACATTGAGTTAGCCAAAACATGAAAAGGTGGATTTACGGATGGAAATTGTTGCACAATTCTTAAAGTAAGGAAGACATGAAGTGAGAAAGGGAGAAATGGAAAAAGAGAAAGAGGGAGGGTAGAGGAAGAAGAAAGGTAGCAAAGAAGGAAAAGAAAGGGATCCCTTTTTGACACAACCAGTGTAGAATGCTACGAATATTTAATGGATAATACATATTCTCTTCTGTGTTAATACTTCATACTATCCTGTCTCACATCACCACAGTTTCTTTGTCAAAAATAAAACTGAAATTTTAAGAGAATAAATGTGTTCTCTTCTGACCACTGAGGAAACAACTATTTTGTTACACAAAACAAGCTAAAGTGCTAGCCATTTATCATAAGATGGAGAAACTTCAGTACATTAAAACTAAAATCTTGTTTGTTAAAATACTCATTTAGGAAAGTAAAAGAACAAACTTTCATCCTGGAGGAAGTATTTGCAGAAAACCACAAAAAAAAAAAAATCCTCAAGAGGATTAAAATTTTAAAAAAGTAAAGAATTTTTACAAATCAGCAAGAAATAAGGAGTAAAGATGGGGAAAACATGTGCATATGAGGAAACACATGAAATTAAAAAAAAAGTGACATTAAAGTATTAGAGCAGATGGGCTCAGCACACTTTTTCTAATATTCCTGATAAGTACGTGCATTGCTATAACTACTATAGGATACCAATTGGTATATCTTGTCAAATTGCAAGAGTGATTACCATCCATGTGCATTAGAAAGTATTTCCGAAAATGGATTTTTATGAGAATATAAAATAATCCAAATATCCAATGGCATGGATTTTAAAAAGCATAATGACACAAATGGTATTGAACACAGCAGTAGGTATAAAATAACTTCAATTACTCATGGATGGAAATTCAGCTACTACATGGAGGAATCTTAGTAACAATGCTGTGAAGAACAGGCAGAATACAAACAATGTGTTGTTTATGGCATGTACATGATAACCTGAATATTACTGTCATATTTACACATTTTGTATTACATTAACCAAAATTTTAATGAGGCTAATTTGAATGAAAATATTACTAATAATGTCTAGCGTTTATAAGAATAAAATATAACTCATGGGAAAGAGGTACAATGCTTTGATGATGCAATTCACAAACGAGGTAACAGGTCTGTGAGCCTACAAAAATATGTTCAACAACTAGTAAACAGGGGAATGTGATTTTACAATAGCATCATGGCATTTTTTTTTTGTTTGTTACTTATTGAAGAAATATCATAAAGTTGTTTATAAGTAGTGTTTTGGAGTTTCAAGGAAATGGACACGTACATTTTTTATAGTGGGAACCATCCAGAGGGTAATGTGTTGTTGAAATGTAATATTTCCCTTCTAGAAGATTAGCTTTCAAAACTGATACACTTGTTCAAAAAAAATGTATTCAAACAATACATAACTATATAAATAACTATAATACCTGTTATTTTGTGGCAGTGAAACACTAAAACTACTTTATTTTTTATTATTTTTTAAATAATTTTTATTTTTTAGTTTGTTTTGCTTTACAATACTGTATTTGTTTTGCTATACATCAACATGAATCAGCCATGAGTGTACATGAACTCCCAATCCCGACCCCCACCTGCCCCCTTCCGCACCACACCATCTCTCTGGATTATCCCCGTGCATCAGTCCCAAGCATCCTGCATCCCACATCGAACCTAGACCGGCGATTCGTTTCACTTATGATATCATGTTACACTGCCACTCTCTGAAATCATCCCACCCTCTCCCTCTCCCACAGAGTCCAAAAGGCTGTTCTATACATCTGTGTCTCTTTTGCTGTCTCGCATACAGGGTTATCATTACCATCTTNGAACCTAGACCGGCAATTCATTTCACTTATGATATCATACATGTTACACTGCCACTCTCCCAAATCATCCCACCCTCTCCCTCTCCCACAGAGTCCAAAAGGCCGTTCTATACATCTGTGTCTCTTTTGCTGTCTCGCATACAGGGTTATCATTACCATCTTTCTAAATTCCATATATATGTGTAAGTATACTGTATTGGTGTTTTTCTTTCTGGGTTACTTCACTCTGTATAATCGGCTCCAGCTTCATCCACCTCATTAGAACTGATTCAAATGTATTCTTTTTAATGGCTGAGTAATACTCCATCTAGCAACATTCTGTTCACGATGATATATGTATTCCCTAGGACGATAGAGGCTTCTCTACTGTCCTTCAATTCTTTCTGAGCCATCACCCTAATCGTTTCTTTTGGCTGCACCTGGCTTGCAGGATCTTCATTCCTTAATCAGAGATTGTCCCAGGCCCTCAGCAATGAGAACCGCCAGGAAATTCCTTCTAATAGTGCCCATCTTTTTACCAAATTTCTAGTAACTGCCAGCAATCCTTGACATTCCTTGGCTTATTTGTGCATCACTCTAGTCCCTGTCCCCCCATCATGTGGCCTTCTTCCTGTGTGTGTCTCCCTGTGTCTTCACATGGCCTTCTTAAAAGGACACCAGTCATTGGACCTCATCTACTTGATTATATCTGCAAAGACAATTTCCAAATAAGGTCACATTCACAGTTCCCAGGGTCTAGGACTTCAGCATGTCTTTTTGGAGAACACATTCATCTCACAATGGGTAGTTTGTATCTTTGTAAGAATTTTCCTATTTGATCTAAGTTTTCTTATTTCTTGGCATTTTATTATTGTTCAGTCACTAAGTCATGTCCGACTCTTTGTGACCCCATGGACTGCAGCATGTCAGGCTCCTCTGTCCTCCACTATATCCCAGAGTTTGCTCAAACTCACATCTGTTGAGTCAGAAGTATTCATAACATTCCCTTATAGTTTTTTTTGTCTCTATATGCTTTTTAATAATATCCCTGTTTCATTCCTGGTTTAATAATTTGCACTATCTTTTTTCCTGTCATCCTAGTAAGAGTTTTCTCTTAGCTTTTCAAAGAACTAACTTTTGATTTTGTTGCTTTTCTCTATTCTCTGTTTTCTATTTTATCAATTTCTGTTTGAATTTGTAGTGTATTCTCCTGCCTGCTTTGGGCTTAGTTTGCTATTTTTCCAGGATCTTAAGGTGGAGGATTTAGATTAGTGATATGAGATCTTTCTTTTTTGATATATGCATTCACAGATATAAATTTTCCCCTTTATATTTCCTTTTTGATAGACAACTTTGCCCCAAGGCCTTGTCTAGGGGAAAAAACAAACACACGCACACCATAAAACACCTGCTTTTTATTACGGGTGTTTAATTGCTTCCTCTTTAGACATAGCCTGTGTGTTGGGTCTTGGCTTGAGCCTTGGAAGACTGACACCAGTAGGCCACACATTTCCCTGGGCTCTTTGGTTTTGTTTTAAAATGGCATTTGTATAGGATACTCTATGCTGCGTGTGTGTGTACAGCCTGAGTGACAAGTGAAATCTTACTTTATACCTTGTGCAGTAGTCTGTCTAGTCAAGGCTGTGGTTTTTCCTGTGGTCATGTGTGGATGTGAGAGTTGGACTGTGAAGAAAGCTGAGCACCAAAGAATTGATGCTTTTAAACTGTGGTGTTGGATAAGACTCTTGAGAGTCCCTTGGACTGGAAGGAGATCCTGGGTATTCTTTGGAAGGACTGATGCTAAAGCTGAAACTCCAATACTTTGGCCACCTCATGCAAAGAGTTGACTCATTAGAAAAGACTCTGATGCTGGGAGGGATTGGGGGCAGGAGGAGAAGGGGACGACAGAGGATGAGATGGCTGGATGGCATCACCGACTCGATGGACGTGAGTCTGAGTGAACTCCAGGAGTTGGTGATGGACAGGGAGGCCTGGTGTGCTGCGATTCATGGGGTCGCAAAGAGTTGGACACAACTGAGCGACTGAACTGAGCTGAACCGACAGTAGTCCGTGCGCTGGTGTAGCATTTCTAGAGCACAGAAAACAAAAGGCACTTTAGAAAAGACACCTGGTTAACATTTCTGTGTGTGTTTTTATGGCAGAAACTGGCTGGCTGGGTGTGTGATGGGTGGGTTGAAAAGACTCGTGACAGCTATTTCCAAGTGCAAGAGTGCCCCCTGCTTAGTGTTCCCAGGGGGCCTACTCTTCCCAGCTGGCTTCTAACCTCCAGGCCAGGGAGCCCCCGTGGCCCAGGAAACGCCCTTCCCCGACCCCTGGGCCTGGAGTGGGCGCTGTGATGACTGTGGTGTCTCCCTAGGGCGTCTGTGAGGAAATGACCTACGAGGAGATTCAGGACCATTATCCACTGGAGTTTGCCCTGCGAGACCAAGACAAGTACCGGTACCGGTACCCCAAGGGGGAGGTAGGTGGGATTTGGGGCTTAGTCCCTGCCACCTGCTGCTGCCTGCGGCCGAGGGCCCTGAGGGGCTCTGCAGTGGCTGGGTGGGCAGCAGGAGGGGCCTGGCCTCAGAGGCCGGCCACCTGGGGGGGTGTGGTGTCTGTCACTGCCCGGCTGTGGCCCAGGCTGCAGGCCCCGCCTTGGGTGGGGGGTGGCCAGTGCTGCCCCCATCTTTACCCTCCCCTCATGGGCTGACTCCATCTTCCCTGCTGCTCCAGACACCACCCCCAGCCCTGAATCCAGACCTAGGGCTTCCCCTTCCCCACAGGAGTCGTGGCCACCACGAGTCACCTGCCCTGTCACCTCCCCTCAGACTGGCTCTTGCCTGAGCCCAGGTCTTGGGTAGAAATGGCGTCACCTGGGACTCGTGTGTCTTCCACTGCTCGGAGGTGACCTGGGGCAGTGGCCAAACAAAAGCACCTCCCACAGACACAGCTCTGTGTGTCCACACAGCTGTGTACCCATGCAGGAGCCCCTGGGTGTACACGCATCCGCGTACTCATGCAGGAGCCTCTGTGTGTCCACGCATCTGTGTGCCCATGCAGGAGCCCCTGGGTGTACACGCATCCGCGTACTCATGCAGGAGCCTCTGTGTGTCCACGCATCTGTGTGCCCATGCAGGAGCCCCTGGGTGTACACGCATCTGTGTACCCATGCAGGAGCCCCTGGGTGTACACCCATCTGCATACTCATGCAGGAGCCTCTGGTCCAAATGCCAGGCTGTGCTGTTCTTGGGGACAGGACAGCTCTGAGTAGCATCAGTGTTTCCCCACATCATACTGTGAGGCAGAGCCCAAATTTAGGAGCACCCCAGATAACAGTGAAAAGAAACAGTAGCTAACCGCTCAGACGATAGGGCAGGGTAGGGCAGGGGGAGGAAGTGGTGGGGAAGTTAGTTGCCAAAATAATCAATCTAGGATTTCCCTCAGAAACCCGGGGCACCCACACACATCAGATTGGTGTTATTCCCGATCAAAGCATGAGCGCAACGCAGCTCCAAGCTTGAGGCCTTTATTCCCCTCCCACGAAAGGACTGCTCACTCTGTGCAAAGAGGGGTGAACCCCCAGGGCTGGGCCTCCTCGTGTAAAGCTCTGAGCCTGCCAGGCCCCAAGGCTGGTCCATGGGCTCCCTCCTGGCACCTGGGAGGTGTACTGGGCTGTAAGGGTCTTACCTGGGAGCGCAGGTGTTCTGACAGATTGCACTGTGGGAAGTTTGGGGGCTTGCTTTCCCCTTCCCCCAAGGCTCATTCTTTGCACTTCGTTTGCTGTGGGCAGCCAGGGAGCAGTCTTCCACCAGTATGTGAATTCCAGCAGCTGAGGGTTCAGCGAACGGCCCAGAGTAGGCAGGGAGGTGATCCCTTGGATGCAGCCTGAACCCCAGCCCTGCCCTCTCGATCCTACTGGGACCAAGCCCTGGGATTGGGGAGGTGATCCCTTTGTCAGACTGCCAGTCCTCTCCAGCTTCCAGAAGGGCGAGGCGTTCCAGGAGAAGGTGCCCCTTCCCCAGGTCATGTCCATGCCTATGCCCGGAGCTGGGCTGAGGGATGCCTCCCGTTTGTCCTTATAGTCCTATGAGGACCTAGTCCAGCGACTCGAGCCTGTCATCATGGAGCTGGAGCGGCAAGAGAACGTGCTGGTCATCTGCCACCAGGCTGTGATGCGCTGCCTCTTGGCCTACTTCCTTGACAAGGCGGCAGGTGTGGACGCGGCCCCCACTGGGGGGAGGTGGGGTGTGTGAGAGATCGCGGGGGACTGTCACCTGGTCCTCCCCGGTGCCAGCCCTCCCTGCCTGTGTCCACAGAGCAGCTGCCCTACCTCAAGTGTCCGCTGCACACGGTCCTGAAGCTGACCCCCGTGGCTTATGGTAAGGGAGCTTCCCGCACGCTGAGCTGGTGGCCAGCCTGGCTCTCTACACGGTTCCTTGACTGTCTGCAAACCCCTCCCTTGAAAATTCTATCAGAAACTCATTCCTCCTGCCGCCACCCCGCCACCTTTCCCTGGTTTGCTTTTTGTTTTCTATATATCACAAATAATGCTTTTAATTATGCGATTCTTATAGCACGGGCATAACAGAAACTGCCAAGTCCGTGTTTTTGTCTAGTCACTAAGTCCTGTCTGACTCTTGTGATGCCATGGACTGTAGCCCACCAGGCTCCGCTGTCCATGGGATTTCCTAGGCAAGATCCAGTTTGCCTTTTTTTTTTTTTTTTGCCCTTTGAAGGATAACACCCCAGTTTGCTTTTCAATTTTTTTGTTTTGATTTCTGTGGCCCCCTCGTGATCTTTTCCTTAACCATCACCCACCCACAGGAAGGGCTTTTCTACTGATTTTTCTAGAATCCCCCACAAAGCCCCACGGCACCCAGTACCTGAACCTTAGAATATGTGCTCCTTGCCTTGGGCTCTGCCAGCGGAGGCCTCGGGTGGCTTCCTAACCTCCTTGGTCTTGATTTTTCCCCTTTAGCACTGGGAGAGGCACCCCCATACATGGTTGGGTCCTTGGGGCAATAATTGCAAAGCTCAGTGGTAGCTGATGTTATTATAATGTGTGTTAATCCCCTTGTCCCCCTCTGCGCTGAGCGCCGGGTACCATGGTGATTTGGCCTCGTGTGTGCGACAGGGCTGGGTATGGTGGTTTGGGGGCCCTGAGGACTGTGTATAATGACCCCTCACTGAGCTCGGCTTGTTGCTCCTTGGACCGTCCTCAGCCCCCGAGGTAGGCTTCTTGTCCTCAGCGTGGCCCTGCCTGGTGGCTGGGCTCCTCGCTGAGCCCGCGCTGGGCAGTGGCATGGAGACTTGGGCCTGACAAGGTGCCTCATCCTTCCCCAGGGGGCTCCCAGAAATGCCTAAGGTGGGAGGTCTAGGGTGAGGCTGAGGCTGTGCTCGGTCCCCAGCCTCCCAGGCGGCCTCCTGGGGGAAGCTTCTACCTGTGGCCCAGCTGCCTTTCAGAGGGGAAATGGATGTGCATCTTCCCTTTGACAGGTTGTAAAGTGGAGTCCATATTCCTGAATGTGGCAGCCGTGAACACACACCGAGACAGACCTCAGGTAGCAGCGGGGTCACTGCTGGGTGGTGGGCATGTTCCTGGGGGTCCAGACAGAGCCAGCGCCACAGCCAGGCCCAGCTGGGGCCTCCTGAGTGAGCTTGAGTTCTCTGTTGGTTTTGGGCGGGGGGTGGTGGTTTTAGGACATGCAGAGGGCCCGGGGCCCCAGCTCTCAAGGGACAGATCAGCTGCAGACCAAGAGATGCCTACAGGCTGCTGGGCCCATATCTGACATCTGCCCACTGACACAGCCAGGAGGAGGGCATCCCCAGGAGCTGGTCCCCTTCCTGCCCCACTGATGAGGATATAATCCCCAGCTAGGTGTTTCTCCCCACCTGACCCAGACCTGAGGCAGGAGGAGGGGATGGCCTCTTTCTGGGTAACCACTGACCTGCCTGCAAGGAGCAAGTGGTAACTGGAGGTGCCCTCCCCCTCCCCCCTTTGTTCTGGTGTCTGTCCACCCACCATGTGCCAAGTGACTCTTGACCGCCAGCTCTTAGGGAAGGCTGGGCTGTAAGTCCTGCAGCTGGGGCTCCTCAGGATGAGAATGTGAGTTCAGCAGCTACAGTGATGAGCAGAGCAGACAGCAGTGTCTGTCTCTTCTTGGCACGGGGTCAGTGCTCTTGTGTGTCTGTTTTTCTGCAGAATGTAGACATCTCTCGGCCTCCGGAGGAAGCCCTCGTCACGGTCCCAGCTCACCAGTGACCGTATCTTGTCCACTGTGACCCCCGGGCCGGCATTGATCCCTGTGGACAGCAGTCATTCCAGGCCCACTGGTCTGTGTGACAGTCACCGCCCAGGAAACGCCCTCAGAGCCATGATTGGCTGGTGGCACCCAGAAGGCCCGCCCCAGCCCACCTGTTTCCTTGTTGGCAGCCACAGGGCTGTATACGTGGTGTCTGACCTGCTGCTGAGCATTGCTCGCCTGACCACATCTGCCCTCTGGCTGGTGAGAGGGCTCCCACACCTGCTCCTCCTGTTCTCTCTCACAGGCTGGGGGCCCTTGTGAAGCATGAAACCCCAAAAATGTGAAATGAAAAGCACTTGCTTGATGTTTTCAGCCACCGAGGCTGCGCCGCCTGGGTGGACCTGGGGACCCTGCCAGGGTTCTGCTGCCCTCTCTGCAGCCACTTCTGGAGCCAGAGGCAAGATCTTCAGGGAATCCTGAGCTGCTTCTGCCTCAGTCAGCGGGAGTAAACCCTCTCCAGCCCACCCTGCCAGGAGCTGAAGAGCCTCCACCACGGCAGGCAGCGCCCTCCACGGGTTAGACCCTGGGGTCCGTGCGTCTGCATTGGCGGACGCTTGGGAAAGCAGTGTGTTCACTTCTGCACGTGGGGGCCCCCAGAAACACACAGGGAGGGGGGCATTGGCGGTCAGCCTTTCCCAATGATGCCTACACTGGAGTACTTCGGGAGCTGGTGACCAAGGCCACCCTTGCCCCAACTGCTCTCATGGTGCAACAGAGAAAGACATAAGGACAGAGCTGTTGTGCGCACCCCCCTTCCCAGCGCTCGAGGGAGAGGCTGCCCTCTTCCGTTCCCAGCTGTCCACTGGCTACCTCGACTGCTGCTGCCGATGTCCACGCACGAGTATACACTGGTGGCCACACCTGCCTTTGCTGTGAAGGATTTGAAAAGCCTGTCCTGGCGTTCATTGACTTCCACGTGGGGCATGAAGCCTGGGAAAGGCAGGAGCCGGGGTCAGCCCCTGGCCTGGGAGAATTTTCCCAGCCACGTCATCACTTTTGATTCTTGTACTAAAGAGCCTGATGAAAACGACCTCGGGAAGCCTGCCGTCATGCCCCTGAGTTCTCTGGGGCCCAGAGAGGTGGGCTGGGCAGTAGATTCCAGCTCCGTTTTGTAGCTGGGAGAACAGACCAGCCAGGACCTTGTGAGGCTGGGTGAGAATGTGTGTGGATTTGTGGTTGGATATGCTGCTGTCCATGGGTGGTGGTCCTGGGTGAAGTCAGGCCCCGGGATCCCATGACCCTGGCCTGGGCTGATGGCCTCAAGTGCCACAGTAGCTCTGGCCAAACCCGGGTGGGAGATGCCCAGGACTGGGCTGTGGCAGGCGTTCCATCGGAGCCCCAGGCTCCTTAGACCTGGGGCCAGTGGACCACGCTGCTGCCTTTGGGACTCGGGGACTGCAGCCTTTGCTTCTGTGGCCGCCTGAGTCTTGGTGATTTCCGGCCATGCTTACTTGTTGCCCATAGTGGGTCCCTTTGGTCAGTGGCATGAGCATTTAGATGTCACTGCCTCTCCAGGACCTCAGGCTCACTGAGGTGAGACCGGTGAGACCTCTTCTCTCTGTTCAGAGGGCCGCCAGGGCCAAATGCGTCACAGGACTGGGAGGGGGCAGAGGGAGGTCTGGGATCCCAGCAGGGGCTCACCCCGAGCCGGCTCTCTGCCTGGGCAGCATCCACCTGGCCAGCGGCCCACTTATAGCCGGGATGGTCCACATGGTCCTGTTGCAGACGTTTTTCCTCTTCGTCCTGGAATGGATGTTGTTGGAACTCAGCCACTCGTCACACTGTGTCCAACATTCTCTGCAATAAATACTTAAAAAAAACACTCCTAATGTTGTGTCTTGTGGCCAGGTCTCCCTTGGTGAGGTATTCTTTCCAGCAGCTTACAGACCCCCATGCTGTGCTCTCTCCCAGAAAGTCTGGCTGGGACCCTTCGTCCAGCTCCCACTGCCATGCCTACCCATCCCGGGAGCAGAAACTGTTCTGCCCTGGAATGAGCTCTGGGCAGGGCCCGAGTTTTCTCTGGGCCGACCCAGGTTGCTGGGCCCTCACCACTGAGTGAGAAACAGACATAGTGGGGATCTGGGGTCCCTAGAAATGTGGATCCCTAATACTGGCATCCTTGGGAAGGGGTCGAGGATGGGGGGGTACACAGGGCTATGGGTGGGGCGTGTTGGCTGGTTCTCTGGTATGCTTTGTTGCTTCTGGCCTGGGGAAGATGGTGACAAGGGGTACCCTTTCCTCTGCCTCAGAAGTTCTCACCCTTGTGCAATAAAAAAAGTTTTTTTTTTTTTTAGATTTTGGGCAGAGTAGGGAAAAACATTTTTTTTATGGGAGTGTAGTTGGTTATGTGTTTCAGGTGTACAGCGTAGTGACTCACTTATGCATATGTTCGTTCTCCTCATGTTCTTTTCCCATTTAGGTTATTGCAGAGAGTTGAGTTCCCTGTGAACGACAGCAGGTCCTCGTTATCTATTTCATATATGAAGTGAAGTCCCTCAGTCGTGTCCAACTCTTTGCGACCCCATGGACTGTAGCCTATCAGGCTTCTCCGTCCGTGGGATTTTCCAGGCAAGAGTGCTGGAGTGGATTGCCATTTCCTTCTCCAGGGGATCTTCCTGGCCCAGGATTCCTCGGTCAATTTTATATATGGTGCATGTTAATCCCAAGTTTCTAATTTATCCTTCTCTCCCACGCCTTAGGAGTTTGTTTGACTTCGTACACCTTCTTCCCTGACAGGGCTTCCCTGGTACTTCAGTTGGTAAAGAATCTGCCTGCAAGGCAGGAGACTCCAGTTCAATTCCTGGGTTGGGAATATCCTCTGGAGAAGGGATAGGCTACCCACTCCAGTTTTCTTAGGCCTCCCTGTGGCTCAGCTGGTAAAGAATCCACCTGCAAAGTGGGAGACCAGGGTTCAATCCCTGGGTTGGGAAGATCCCCTGGAGAAGGGAAAGGCTACCCACTCCAGTATTGTGGCCTGGAGAATTCCATGGACTATAGTCTGGAGTGGGGTCTGGACATGACTGAGTGACTTTCATTTTATTTATTTATATGCCTTTTCCCCCGGGGCTGGGGTGTTGGCAGCATGGTTCCTCCAGGGACATGATCGGTGTGGCTGGGTGCCCGCACATGCCTCTCCTAGTGTGTCAGGGCAGAGGGTGTCTGTGTCACAGCGGATGATAGGAACTAGGCTCAGAGTGATGTCAGCTATGACCATCTTCCTGATATGTGAGGTTACTGTCCCCACCTTGTCCCTGGGTATAGAGTTCCTAGAGTGGATACCTGACCTCCTTGAAGGGTTCCTAGCACTTTTTTTTTTTTTAAGTTTTTATTGAATTTGTTACAATATTGCTTTTGTTTTATTCTTTGGTTTTTTTGGCCGCAAGGTATGTGGGAATCTTAGCTCCCAGGCCAGGAATCGAACCTGCATCCCCTATGTTGGAAGGCAAAGTCTTAACCACTGGGCCACCAAGGAAGTCCCCTTCCTAGCACTTCTTGAAGAAGGTTTTGAAAATTTTTAACAGCAAAGCAACCACAGAAGAAATGAAATATAACACTACCAGAATTTTAATTTAGGTCCACATTTCTACCACACACACGCTCAATTTAGAAACAGCGATGATATATGGTTATGCTGAAGAATATTAAGATAGGATCAGAGGGTATTTGTATAGAAATGTTACATAGATTTCAATAACATTTGAATTATCTTTATAATCAGCTTGTATATTACACATTAATAGCATATAATTATCACCTTTAAGGTGAGTGTTGCCATGTTTGGTTTAGACCAGTCACTGTTCATCCCGAGGCTGGGCACATTTGTTGTTTAGGCAAAAATTGTTTCAGTGAAAGTGGAAAATGGCTTTGTGGTGGACCAAAAGTGGTGTCTGCCAAACCCTGGCTAATGGCCACAGGTCCCTTTGGGAAGGCTTGTGAGGAAAGTGCTGGCATGAAGCTGGGCTCTTTTCACAGGGCCCACCTTAACGGGCACTCATCCTGCTTCCTTCAAGGACCTCTGGGTTTGTGAACTGACCTGATCTGGAAAATTAGTGAGATCCTCTCCTCCGCAGTTCAGTTCAGTCGCTCAGTCGTGTCCGAATCTTTGCGACCCCATGAATCGCAGCATGCAATCCTGTCCATCATCCTCCCTGTCAATCCTGTCAATCCTCCCTGTCCATCATCAGCTCCCGGAGTTTACTCAGACTCACATCCATTGAGTCCGTGATGCCATCCAGCCTCTGGTTATCAGACCTCTTGTTCTCTTGTCATACACATCCGGTAGGATTCTACTGGCTTCCCATGAGTTTTGGTCCTGGGGGGGGTCTGTTGATCCTGGCCAAAGGCAGGTGTCGTAAATTGAGATGAAGTTATACTGGAATAGGGTGTGACCTAAGCCAAAATTTCCTAGCACCTTCAGAGACAGCATGGGTCCTACTGACATCTTGGCTTCAAATGTCCAGCCTCCACAACTATGAGACAGTAAGTTTCTGTGGTTGGAGCCACTCAGAGTCTAGTACTTCGTTATAGCTGCCCTAGCGAATGGAAACTTGTCAGCAATGAACTTCCCAAAGCCTAGGTGAAGGGAGTATCTCCTGGGTCCTCTCCAGGGACTCAGGGGAAAGGTGAGTTGTCCTGGATCAGTTCAGTCCAACATTTATTTTGAATGAACGTGTGAATCTTTCTGAAGCTTTGGATTCTTTACATTATACCAAGAAGCAACTGTCATCTCAACTGCATTTAGTGAGGCCCAGTTTTCATTTCAGTCAAGCAACCAGACTTGCAGAACAACCTCCAGTAGCTTATGCTAGCACATTGAATCCCAAGTTCTGGGTAAGATCACCTATATTGATAAATTCTGCCCTCTCTAAGATGCCTACATAAAGTCTCTGCCCACATAAAGTCTGTATATTTTAGCTAATGTAAAATACCAAAGCCTTAAGATTCCTTTGATACGTAAGCCATCCCCTGGGTTTGACTTTGTAATAAGGTCTCCACACATGCTGGAATCCATCTCTAATTTAAGGAGTTAGGGAGAGAGGCTTGAGAAAAGTTGATTCTCCTTGCGAAGAAATGACCTCATGAGGTATCAGGGGAAGACACCTTGGTTAGGTGGGTGAGGGACGTGGAGAAGGGGTGGAAGTTGGTGGCAATCTGATTCCTCTGATTCTTTCATATGCATCTTCATCTCACTTAATTCATCAGCTTGGCACACAAAGTGCCTGCCATGTGCTAAGCAGTAGGAATATAGCAGTGAGTGAAAGTGTTAGTTACTCAGTCTTGCCTGACTCTCTGAGACCCCATGGACTGTAGCCTGCCAGGCTCCTCGGTCCATGGGATTCTTCAGGCAAGAATACTGGAGTGGGTTGCCATTTCTTTCTCCAGGGAATCTTTCCAACCTGGGTCTCCTGCATGCAGACAGATTCTTTACCATCTGAGCCACCAGGGAAGCCCCACAGGGGCAAACGCCCCGCCTCACAATGCTGACTTTCTGGTATTGGGAGTCACAGCAAAGAGATGAGTAAAGACGTAGGGCATCAGGACGTCCCTGGCAGGTCAGTGGTTAAGGCTCCATGCTGCCAGTGTGAGGGGTGGGAGTTTGACCCCTGGTCAGTGAACTATGATCCCACATAACACGGGCTGCAGCGAAAAGATTAGAAACAGAGAAAGATGCAGTAGAGGGTGCTGGGACAGAGCGGAGGGCTTGGGACAAGGTTGTAAGGATGTAAGAAGGCCTCACTGAGAAGGCAGTCAGTATCCTGAATGTATTAAGTACATTTTCGCCTTATGATATTTTCAACTTACAGGGGGTTTATCAGAATATAGCCCCATCATAAGCCGGGGAAGACCTGTCCCACGCTGGCAGTGATGGCTGTTCTAGTTTTGTCTCAGCCTGCCAGGGCTGCCAAAACCTCTCCCTTCATCCTGGCTGGATTTCCACTGCCTCTGGCTCCAACCAGGCAAATGCCCAGTCCTGATGCACCCCCATTTCCCTGGTCACCTGCTGACAGCTTTATCAGGTGGAAGAAACTGTGGAATTTGTGAAAAGGAACGTGTGTTCCTCCCAGGACCACTGAGGGTGCAGGAGGACACGACAGAGAGGTCATGCCCATATCACAGTTCTTCTCTGGCAGACACTGAGGGCTGCTCCCCAGCTGCCAGGACCCTCACCACAGCAGAGGCTCTGCTGTCCTGCTGCTGGTCACCAGCCCTCTGAACATGCCTCAGGGAAGGGACCTCTGACTCCAGGGAAGGGACAGCTGACCCCAGGAGGGTATGTCTGATTGGCTGGACAAAGGAAGCTGAAAAATGGGTCTGGCGTTTCTGCCTTCTGATATGGAGGAAGCCGGAGGGCAGGTGCTGGTGAAGAGGAACAGTATGGGCCCTGGGCTGTGCTCCACCTAGCTCTCACGCTCCTGGCATGACAGTCCTGTAGGCACGGGCTTTCTGGGCATCACTGGGTATTGCTCTGGCCCCAGGCAGAGTTCCCATCTATAGTGTGGCTGCCACACTCTGTGTGTAAAAGTTCTAGCAGAAAATAGTCATTCTTTTTTTTTTTTTTTAATGTTTATTTATTTATTTTTGGCTGCGCTGGGTCTTCGTTGCTGTCCAAGGGTTTTCTCTAGTTGTGGCGAGTGTGGGCTACTTTCTAGTTGCAGTGCTCAGGCTTCTCATTGTGATGGCTTTCCTTGTGGCAGAACATGGGCTCTGGGGCACGTGAGCTTCAGTAGTGGCAGCACACAGGCTTGGCTGCCCCGCTGCATCTGTGGAATCTTCCCAGACCAGGGGTTGAATCCATGTACCCTGCATTGGCAGGCAGATTCTTAACCACGGGACCACCAGGGGAGTTCCTTTTATTAAAAAGAATTATTTATTTGGCTGTGCTGGGTCTGAGTTGCAGCACGTGGGATCTAGTTCCCTGACCAGGGACTGAACCCAAGCCCCCTGCATTGTGAGCATGGGATCCCAGCCACAGGACCACCAGGGAAGATCACAGGAAATAGTCATTCTTAACAATGCACATTAGAAGAGAGCTCGCTAAAAGGGCCCTTTACAGAGCTGTGGGTGGATCTGGGTGACAGCACTCAGGGCTAGCATCACTGGGAGCCCTTTTCATCCTTAGGCGTGTGGACTGAAGAAAAATGCGCAGCCTGAAAGTTGTGAGTTAAATTTTATTTGAGGACCTCAATGAAGACAAAAGCCCAGAAGACAGCATCCCAGAAAGCGCTGAGGAGTTGCTCTGAAGACATAAGGGAGGAGCCAGGATATACAGGCATATTTTGCTAGCAGAAACGAAAACATGCAGATTACTATCACAAAGAACCGACACCTCAAATGAATGATTCCAGCCCTGGTTTTTCTATGTAAGGGAAGATGCAAGGCCTGGGTTCATTGGAATTATTCCTTAGATATGCATCTTCACTCTCCAGAGTCAGCGTCCAGGGCACAGAAGGCTTCTGATTTTTTCATCCCGAATTCTCTGCAGGTGCACTGTCCATGGGCTGCTGCGGTAGCTAATGGCTAGATTCTTGTAGAACTGGGATGAAAGTGAAAGTGTTCGTTGCTCAGTTGCATCCGACTCTTTGTGACCCCAAGGACCTTAGCCCCACCTTGTCCATGGGATTCTCCAGACAAGAATACTGGAGTGGGTTGCCATTCCCTTCTCCAGGGGATCTTCCCGATCCAGGGATCAAACTCTGGTCTCCTCCATTACAGGCAGATTCTTTACCATCTGAGCCACCAGGGAAGAAGGAAAGAGAATTGAGATATTGGGCAACATTCTTCACAGGAGAGTTGGGTAATGTTTCCTGTCCATAGCCTGCAGGGTCAAGGCTCAGAAGGGGAAGGGGTACTGGAACCTGGTGGGAACCCCCCTTTCCCACTGGCCCCTGACCGCCTATTCAGTTGCTATGAGCTGCATTACAGAGGGGTCTCTTCAATCAGTCCCTCCCTGGGGCTCTCAAGATAAAATCTCAGTTTCTCAGCATATGGCTCTGAATGGAAGGAGGCGGGAGCTGTAGCTGAGGGAGTGGGGTGGAGGGGTGTCAGATTGCACCCCTCTAGGAGCTTTCAGGAAGGATCAGGGAAGGAATAGCCCCACTCAAGTATTCTCCTCCCACCTTCTGACCACCTGCAGCTGTCTTCTGTTGACTCTAGAGGAAGGGAGAGAGAAAGAGGGAGCCCCAGGACAGGGTAGGGTAGAGGAAGGATGTAGAGGGAAGAGAAGTCAGGCTGGAACAGCCATCGAGTATGCTCACTGGCAGAGGTAGATGCCCCAACCTGGCGAGTGCTGGGGCAGTGAGGGTGGGGAGAGTGCAAACCAGAGAGGACTGTGGGTGCTGCCAGCCCATCTTCTGGGGAGTGATTTCTGGGC
Source organism: Aepyceros melampus (assembly GCA_006408695.1). Classification (NCBI taxonomy): domain Eukaryota; kingdom Metazoa; phylum Chordata; class Mammalia; order Artiodactyla; family Bovidae; genus Aepyceros; species Aepyceros melampus. The sequence goes on from SJXQ01012207.1 coordinate 861,986, forward strand.
TGATGCTCAGGGGAAAGTGGTCCATGGGCTAAAGGAGACCCTTTATTTCCTTTTCCAGTTATTATCAAGCATCCGCTGTGTGCATGGCCCTGTGCTGGATAACAAGCATAGTCCTTAGCCCCAAAAGTAGCAGAAGATACCCACATAACTCAAGGTGTGGTGCTGGGCTGGGGGCACAAGGGCTGTGGGAACACCTAGGGGAGTCCTAACCCAGACTTGGCATCTCCAGAGCCTTCTGAGAGGAGGAGCTGTTTAAGTTGGGAGCCAGGGAGGGTGGGGGAATGTGAATGTGGATGCAGAGAGCAAGGAGGCACATGGAGGCCTAGTCAGTGCAGGAACTGAAATCGGGACTTTGTCTTAAGAGCTGTGGGCTTCCCAGGTGGCCCAGTGGTAAAGAATCCACCTGCCAATGCAGGAGACCTGGGTTCGATCCCTGGGTTGGGAAGATCCCCTAGAGAATAAAATGGCAACCCACTCCAGTATCCTAGCCTGGGAAATCCCACGGACAGAGGAGCCTGACGGGCTACAGTCCATGGGGTCAGAGAGTCAGACACAACTGAGTGACTAACACTTTCACATGGTCAAGCTAGGTCCACAAGTTAGTGTTTTTTTAATTTATTTTTGGCCGTTCTGGGTCTTCGTTGCTGTGCGGGCTTTTCTCTCATTGTGGAGAAAAGGGGCTGCTCTCAAGTTCTAGCGCTCATTGTTGTGGAGTGGGCTTCCCTGATGGCTCAGACTGGAAAGAATCTGCCTGCGATGCAGGTGGGCCCAGGATGGATCCGTGTGTCGGGAAGGTCCCCTGGAGGAGGGCATGACAACCCACTCCAGTGTTCTTGCCTGGAGAATTCTATGGACAGAGGAGCCTGACAGGGTCGCAAACAAGTCAGACACGGCTGAGCGACTAACACTTCTCACTTTCCAGTCTTGACCTTGGGCTCTGGAGCACAGGCTCCGTAGTTGCAGAGCACGGGCTTAGTTGCTCCGCAGCATGTGAGATCTTCCCAGATCTGGGATCAGACTGGTGTCTCCTGCATTGCGGGTGGCTTCTTTACTGCCGAGCCACCAGGGAAGCCCCTCAGCACAGTGTTTTCAAAGGCCAGGTGAAGGACAGAATCGCAGGACATGTGACAGCACATGTGCAGTTCGGATTGATGGATGGTGAGGTAACAGGGTGGCCTCACAGGTGTTAACCATCCTGGGGCTACCCGGGCCTGACCATCAAGTGGTTACTTTCTTCCAGTTGGTGGTAGTTTTAGCAACTATAAAACAGCTCAGGAAATGGGGATCAGATAGTATTAGCTAGGTACTTCCGAGAGGCAGCAGAGGATATGGGGAAGAGGTCTGTCCTGGGAAGTCTCCACAGGGTCCTGTTCCTTTCCATCCTAACCCACAGTGAGGGGCAGTCAGCCGGGGCCCCACCTCAGGGTGCCCTGTGAGAGCCCTGCGCTCTGGCAGCCGGCAGGGATTTGGGCCAGCTGGCCCACCCCTGAGGCAGGCGCTGCCTACAGTGTGTCTGCAAGCAGCGCGTTCCTCTCCCTGAGGCTGAGCCAGCCAGGCAGGCGGTGACCCGTCCGGGATGGGGGTGTCAGCCCAGGCGGCGGGGCGATGGTGTCCGCAGGTGGGGTCCCCCGGAAGCCTCCGAACTGGGCTTTCAGAAGGGAGCCCGTGTCTCCCAGGCGCCTGCTGTGTGCGGAGGTCTGCTCTGGGGGCTGTCTTGGCCCCCTCGGCCCTCAGGTAGCTCCCAGGACCGAGGACGCCGGGAACCGGGGGGCTTGGCCGGCATCACCCACCGGGCGCTCCGGTTAGGAAGCCGATCCCCGCGAAGACCCCTCTGCGGACCCGAGGGCGGGGCCCGGGGCCGGGCGCGCACGGGCCGGAGCCGAGGGCAGCTTGGGTGGGCGCCTGCGTCCCGGAGCCCGTCCCCGGAGGGCCCGAGGCTGGGAGGGGCGTCCGCTTCCCCTCCGCCCGTCCCTCCTCTCGCCCCCGGGCGGGGTTCCCGGAACGGCGGGGCGGGGCGAGGAAGCCGGCGGCCGCGCGGGTCGCTGAGGTTCGCGGCCGCGCGGGACCGTCCGTCGGCCCGGCCGTGCCCCTGCGCTCCCAGCCATGGCCGCGCCCCGCGTCCTGCTGCTCGGGCTGCTGTTGCTCCCGGCCCTGAGGGAGGTGAGTCCTGGCGGGCGGCGCGGAGTTCGTCCGGGGCAGGCAGGGGAGGCGGCCATGTCCGCGCCGTCCCTGGTGGCAAGCCCTGGCGGCGCCGTCCCCCCAGGGACCCCAACCGAGCCTCATAACCGCGAGGCAGCGTGCGGACCCCGCGACTGGTCTGTCCTCCACCCCAGCCTCCCTCCCGTCTGCACTGACACTGCCCAGACCCCGGGCTTCTGCCGGCATTGTTCTGCCCTGGCATGGTGGTGGTGGCTGGGAGGGGGAGGTCTGTCCTCTAGGGTCCCAAGGGCTTGCCTTCTCAGAGGCTGGGGAGGGATTTCCTGCCTGGCCTTAGCGAGAGGTGGGGGCCGCAGGGAGGCCTGGCCCCTGCATCTGAGGCCTTCCCTGGCCTCAGTTTATGGGCTGGGAGCCTCCACCTTCTGCCTCCATTGCCCTGGCCTTCCTGGAGACCACTCAGACTGGTCCCCAAGGTTGGATGAGACCCTTAAGTGTTGTAGGTTGATTGTAGACTGTTGAATCCCAGACGGTGGAGGCCCTGCTGGGGAACTTTTAAAGGTAGGGAAGTAGAAGAGTGCCCTCCCCCTGCCCCACCCATCTCCCTAGGAAGCTGAAGATCCTTCTAGGGTGGGTGTTTTTCTCTAAGGGAAGGACTTTTATTTCCTGGGGACTGGGAGGAATCTGGAGGGCTTGGGGTGGGAAGTTCCAGTGAGGACTGGGGACTCTGGTTCAGATTGTCTAGGGTTCAGAACATTTGTGTCATGGACTTTTGGCTCAAACACTCAACCTGTCTGTGTCTTAGAAGCTTGGGCTGGGCTGTGGCTGGAAAGTCTGTAAAAGGAGGTAGGTCACTTGAGCTACCCAGTAGGATGGGCTGTGCTGGCCTTACCTGTGGCCAGGTGGACGGCTGGCTGGGTTGCACCTGTTAGTGGGCCTACCCTCTCCCCTGCAGCTTTGCCCAGAGCCTACCATCCAGTTGACCCTTCTCAAGGAGGTCAGTCAATGCCTCTGTCTTGGACCTTGCTCCACCAGTGGCCCCAGGGTGCTTGATACTGTTGGGATGGAAAGATTTCCTCTTCTTGCCCTGCAGGTTCTTTGGCTGGTTTACAAGTTACATTGACGTAAGACAAATGAACATGAGAGAAAAAAGTTTAACAACATTCCAGGTATATCTCTGGAATGCATGAGCGATCCAAGGAAACTGAGTAACTTGTTCAAAGGCTGCACTAGGTCTTCCCTGTAGCTCAAACGGTAAAGAATCTGCCTGCAATACAAGACACCCAGATTCAATCCCTGGGTCGGGAAGATCCTCTGGAAAAGGGAATGGTAATCCAGTATGTATTCTTGCCTGGAGAATCCAGTGGACAGAGGAAGGAGCCTGGCGGGCTACAGTCCATGGAGTCACAAAGAGTCAGACATGACTGAGTGACTAACACTTACCACAACACCTCCGGTATGCATGGGAGACCCAAGGAAACAGTAACTTGCCTAAATGGTGGAAGCCCTCACCTTGAATGCCGTTTTGAACTAAAGGTGAAAGAGTCACGATATTGGGAGTCACGAGGAAAAACCCAGTAAAGAAGGGGTAAAATTGTTACACAGATTGAAATCTGTGCCTGCAGCCTTGATAGGTTTCTGGAGATATGGTCCTTACCCTCTTCCTAGTACAGCAGTGAAGTTGCTTAGTTTCTTTTGTGATCCCCATGAACTGTAGCCTGCCAGGTTCCTCTGTCCATGGGATTTCCCAGGCCAGAATACTGGAGTGGGTTGCCATTCCCTTCTCCAGAGGATCTTCCTTGCAATTGCAGGTGGATCCTTTACCACTGAGCCCACAAATGGAGATTCCCTTTATACTTGCAAATATCTATTACAAAAGGGTAGCTCCTACTCAGTTGTCAGAGCTTCTCCTTTGTCTGCAATTTCTTAAAAATAGCCTGGTCAGTGTATTTGCCACTCCCAAACATTCCTTTTTGGGCTAAGGATGATTTTCAGCAGTTTGAGTCTCTAGACGCTGCCTGCTGCCCGGGGGGTGAGGTCGACAGGGTTGTTAGAGTCCCGGTGCTGTGCCAGGACTGTCTACCTCAGGGTTTATCGTCAGGATCATCCCCAGTCTACCATAGTTGTCTGGGCCTTGCTGGACTGGGTGTTCCATTTAGGGTCGGTCAGGGTGGCATCCAGGACCATTCTCTTCTGCTGGTGGACACCAGATCTGTGCTGATGTAGCCCAAGGATGCTGGGAACATTTGCCTGTAGCAGCTTCCTGGAAGTCGGCAAACTGTGGTCTATTTCCACACCTGTCAGCCAGGTGTCCTTAGATCCCAGCTCTGGCTAACAGCCGTGTAATGGTTCTGGGGCTCCACATGGTGCCTGGCTACTGAGGGCAGGGACATTTCCTAGCCGCCTGCTGCAGGCCCGGCAGCAGTGCTGGGACACGACCCGGACACCTCTGTGGTGGGAGTGACTGTGGCCGATGGTGAACTGGTTAGGAGACAGCCTGCTGTAAGGCTGTGGTCTGTGAGGGCTGGCCCCTGGAGTCGGAGTGTCCAGCCGGGGCCGAGGCTGCCATGGCTGAGTGGTGGGGACAGGGCGTGGGGATTAAGAACAGCTCAGTCCACTCTGCTTCCAGTGCAGTGGGCGTGGGTTCAAACCCTGGTGCCTAACCCACGTGCCATGTGGCATGGCCAAAAAGAAGATGAAAAAAGGAATGCATCAGTCTAGTCTACAGCTATAAGGGGGACTGCTTTTTTGGGGTGTGACTGCTGGGCTTGGGTGGCTCCCATAGAAGGGGGCCTAGAGGAAGACCTCGATGGGTAAGTTGATTTGAAGGTGGAGGATGGGGTGACCTTTAAGGTCCTTTGTAGTCTGGATGCTGCTTTGTGGAGCCTGGGCTTGATCCCCTGGCTTGAGGCTGAGGAGTGGTCGAGTCAGACCCACATGTAGAAAGTTCACCATCCCATCTGGAGGGCGAGTGGACTGATGGGAGAGGGAGGGGGCTCAGGTGGGTGCCTCTGCTGCGGCCTACGGGAGAGGGCGAGGCTGGTTGGGGCAGTGGCCAGAGGTGCTGCGGAGATGGCCCAGCTGGCTCAGGCCTGCTGGCCTTGCTGGGAAAGGGGCAGTGTGGGCTGGGCAGGGCTGAAGGCTGGCCCCGTGGTCACGAGTGAACAGTGTTTTCATGTGTTCCAGCCAAGAGTCAGCTGTGTAGGACTCCTCCTGGGCACAAGGTCGACCGTGATTTGGTCTGTCCTGATTTCTGCTGCGGCCGCTGTTACGACCAGTACTGTTGCTCGGATGTGTCGAAGCAGGTTGTGTGGACGGTAGAAGATTGCCATGCTCCGGAGGCCAAGTGAGTGCACCTGAGGTCACGAGGTGGGTGGCCTGTGCCTGTCCCTCCAGCCTGTCAGTCCTCTCGAGATGATGCTGGAGCACTCGCTGGACTGCCCCGGACCTTCTGTTCCTGTGATCCCTTGTACCTCTCCCCCAGCCTCGAGTGCTGAGCAGTTTTCTCAGGGGCTGGTGGCCCCAGCCAGCCCTGTGGCTTAACCCTGGGTGTGTACCAGCGTGTCCTCAGGGTGGGCCCCTTGTGTGAGTGTATCCCGCAGCGTGCGTGCACCTGGTGGGGTTGTATGTGATTTGTGCAGGTCTCTGTATCCCACTGTGGGCCATACCTGTGTTTTCTTGTCATGGCCCATGGATTTACATTGCATCTGGAGTTTAAACTGTTTTGTAGGCAGGAACCAAGGGGGCTCCCATCTGTGTCTTCCTTTGCCATTCTGTGTGTTTCTTGTGTTTGGCCCCAGAGAGTTGAGGGGGGTCACACTCCTCAGCTGATGGCAAGTGATCATCGTTGGTTTGAGCAAGTCCACACCCCCACCGTCTTACACATCTTATTTAATCATCCATGACCATTGCATTCCCTTCCTATTCCATAGGCAACCGGTCAGTCTGTTGTGTCTTTTCATTTGTGGATGTTGCAAAGTTTATAGTCTGTGGGCAAAATGAACCCCCTTACTTTTTATTCTAAATTTTCATTGATTTATTTTTGGCTGTGCTGGGTTTTCATTGCAGTGCACGGGCCTCTTTTTAGCTGTGGTTAGTGGGGGCTACTCTCTAGTTGCAGTGTGAGGGCTTCCCAGTCTGGTGGCTTCTCTTGTTGCAGAGCATGGGGGCTTTAGTAGCTGGGATTCCTGGGCTCTAGAGCCAAGACCTGATAATTGTGGTACACAGGCTTAGCTGCCCTGAGGCATGGGGGATCTTCCCAGACCAGGGATTGAACCTGTGTCTCCTGCATTGGCAGGTAAATTCTTATCCACTGCACCACCAGGGAAGAGGACTGCAAAATCTATTCTGATAGCTTTAAAAAACAGGAAGATTTATTCCATTAAAGTTTACAGTAATTACTGGATTTCTGGGATTGTATTCAATATTTGCTATCTTATTTTGTGCTTTATATTTGTCTCCTCTGTTCTAAATTTCTTTCTTTCTCACTTACTTTATTGCCTTTTTTTTTCTTCCATTTTTTCTTCTACTGTTTACTCCTTTTTCAATTTGTATGCTTTCATTGTTTTTTCTTGCCTTATCACATTGGTCAGAATCTCCAGTACAATGATGAAAAAAGTGAGAACAACAACAAAAAGTATTAAGAGACATCCTTGTCTTGTTCTCAGTTTCAGGGAGAAAGCATTCACTATTAGGTATGTAAGCTGTGGTCTTTCCATACCTGCCCTTTATCAAGTGGAGGAAGTTCCTTTCTGTTCCTAGTTTCCTTGGAGTTTTAATCCTGAAGTAAGTTTGAATTTCGTTAAGTATTTTCCTGCATCTTTAGAGATAATTAGATGATTTTTCTATTTTTATTCTGTTCCGTTTAGTTCAGTTCAGTCGCTCAGTCGTGTCTGACTCTTTGCGACCCCATGAATCGCAGCACGCCAGGCCTCCCTGTCCATCACCAACTCCCGGAGTTCACCCAGACCCACGCCCATGGAGTCAGTGATGCCATCCAGCCATCTCAACCTCGGTCGTCCCCTTCTCTTCCTGCCCCTAATCCCTCCCAGCATCAGAGTCTTTTCCAATGAGTCAACTCTTGGCATGAGGTGGCCAAAGTAATGGTAACTTTCTGACGTTAGTAAGAACAAAATTGGTGACTTTAAATTAAATCATGCCAAGGTTTTGATACACTTTTCTTAAGATATTAATGAAACACTTCAAAACACTGATATGAAGTGTCCGTATTCAAATACTGTGTGTTTTGTTTCGTTGTATGTGTGTGTGGGTGTGTGTGTGTTTCAGTGGATTTCTGGCTCATTGCAATCCGGAAACTACCTGGATCCAGCCCTGGTTGGATCCAGGGTATCTGAAGTGTGGACAGTGAGGTGAGGGAGATATATAGATTTAAAGAGAGATACAGAAATAATTTGCATTTAAGGGCCTAGAGGAGAGAAAGGGGCTTATATTCCTTGGTTTACACAGAAAGTCATTAAAGACTCGAGACAAGAGACTTGCACTGTTTACGTAGGCCGCAGGCGCCCTCTTGGTCTCCTGAAGGAGTGAAACTACAGAGCGCCTTCCCAGTCAGGTCTTAGAAGCCCAGGCAAGAAAGTGAACACATAGAGCCTCTGTGCTCCAAGGGATCACCCTGAAAAGGAGAGAGAGAGAGAGAGAGAGAGAGAGAGAGAGAGAGAGAGAAATAATTGAAAGAAAGAACAACACAGGGGAACCAGGCTTTTGTGGAACTGGTCCTGGTCCTGGTCCTGGTCCTGGTCCGTCTCTTTATTTTTCAGGGAAGCTTTTATACTTTAAGTTGTACATAGAGATAAATGTAAGAAACAGAGTCATGCAGGGTCAGCTGCTCTGACCCTTTTCTAAAGACAGAGTGTTCTTTGCATACCTTTGTTCTTACAAGAGTCTTACATTTGTTTACAATATCTTCTGGTATGGAGACCGATTCACATTTTATGGCCCCATCTTTCTTTCTATTGATAAAGGTTAGTCAATCAGAAAACTTATTTTCCCTTAAGATCTACTTAGTCTTAAGATAATGATAAGGTTACATTCTTACATAGCAAGAATACAATGATTTATAACAAAGAAAGAGGAGTACAGTGATTTATAACAAAGAGAAAATTCATTAACCAAAAGTCTAGTATTGCTAACATCAAAACTACTATATTTCTTTTTCTACATTCCAGTTACATTGATTAATGTACTCCCAGGTGCCTAAGGATATGGAGGCCTGGTGCAATCATTAACTCAGCAATGAAACCCTTCACCAACATGATTTTTATCTTTAGAAAAGCCCTATGCTTACTAAGACTTTCAAAATACTCCAAACTCTCTGTGCTGTTTATGGTTGAGAGGTTGTAAACAATTATGTGTGTAGTAGCAGGAGTGTGGATAAACCTGTCACACAAGCTAGACTGCCAGCAGAGAGGTGTGAGCTGAGACACTCCTTTTATATGCAGGAGAGTATTAACTGGAGCTCTAAGTTAATTTTCCAGAGAAAGGTGGTTGGGCCTAGCCCCTGTTAATGTCAGAAGAGTGTAGTATAACAGACAGATTTTGGTTTTGGGGGTAGATGCTCGAGCAGATTTAGGGGACTCCTTGAGTCTTGATCCTCCTTGCCCGTCAGGCCTCTTCCGCATGACCTTGTCATGGGTGGGGTCGGGGGGTCCCTCAAGTCCTGACCCGCCTTTGCCCATCAGGCCTCTTCCTCATGACCTTTGCCATGGTATATGCAGGAGAGTATTAACTGGAGCTCTAAGTTAATTTTCCAGAGAAAGGTGGTTGGGCCTAGCCCCTGTTAATGTCAGAAGAGTGTAGTATAACAGACAGATTTTGGTTTTGGGGGTAGATGCTCGAGCAGATTTAGGGGACTCCTTGAGTCTTGATCCTCCTTGCCCGTCAGGCCTCTTCCGCATGACCTTGTCATGGGTGGGGTCGGGGGGTCCCTCAAGTCCTGACCCGCCTTTGCCCATCAGGCCTCTTCCTCATGACCTTTGCCATGGGTGGGATCTCCTGTGCTGGCTCCTGGCAGGAAACACATGGTTATCTTTGTTGTATTGGCATAATCAGTGACTTGTACATTCAGTGATAGCATTTGAGCAAGTTTTATCAGCAAGCAGTATTTTTAGTTAATAAACAAGGTTTCAAAAATCATGTAAGAATGAATTTAAACTTGCTGAATGTAAAGATTGAACCTCAGGTCACTGTAGCTTTAGTAATTTCTTATTGTATTAGTTTAGATGCTAGCACTGCAGATGCTGGGCATATTCTGATTTTATTAAAATAAAAGTTGAACTGCACAGTAAAAAGAACAAAACCAAAAAACAAACAAATAAAGCATCATAAACGTGTAATTAATTTAGGCCATATTTTACCTCTCTTGCTTTTTACCTGAGCCTTCAACTGGCATTCATTCAGGTGGCGATGGTTAACTCAGAATTAGTGTTCTAGTTCTCATTATAAGTTTTTTGGATGAATTGAGCTCTATTTAAGTCAAAAGTTAATTATCACCATCAGTATATATCAATTTTCCTAGAGAGTTTATAATAGCAATTTTGAAAAGTTCCAGATTCTCTACTGGATCCTATACTTGCACCTATGAAATACATGAAAGGACAATGAATGTTCTCACAAAAGAGAATGATCTAGCTCTTGTCGCTGTGGAAAATGGAGCAAGTACACATGAGCTTAGAGCCAGATTATAGTCTGAGCTGTCCCTACAGGGCCCACAGCAGGTCCAAAAATCATGCTAGAGGCATTGGAGGGCCTCCTGGGGAGGGGGAGGTGGACTGTGGCTCACAGCAGAGGCAAGGACAGAGAGACCTGAGACCCTAAGAAAAGTTATTATTTTTATGGCTTAATTTCTTCTGTTATTTGTGGTTTCCTTCCAACTTTGTTGTACTTATTGCTTTTGTTATTTTTTATTTAGTCTTTTGAGATTTATTTTTATCATACATTTTATTTTTATACTTTGGTTTTCTGTTGTTCTGTGTCCCTTCTCCTTTTATAAATATACATATAGCTTTATTATATATATATACAGTTTTATTATAGTTTATTTTACATATATATATATATATATATAGTTTTGGGCTTCCCAGGTGGCACTTGTGGTCAAGAACCCACCTGCCAATGCAAGAGATGGAAGAGACTCAGGTTCGATCCCTGAGTCGGCAAGATCCCCTGGAGGACATAGCAACTGACTCCAGTATTCTTGCCTGGAGAATGCCATGGACAGAACAGCCTGGCAGGCTACAGTCCATGGGGTCACAACGAGTAGGAGATGACTGAAGTGACTGAGCATACGCACACACATATATAGTCTTATTATAGTTCTATTTTAAATTTGCTTTTATGTTCTGATTTTTTCTGTCTTTTCAATCGTTTTTGTCTGATTTGTTTTCTTGGCTTTATTCTTTATTTGGCACTCTGGTTTTGTTTTCTGTTTTGAGTTTTTATTAGTTTTGTTTATAGTTGATTTAATATTTTGTTTCTTTTGTTTGTCTTCTTGTTTTCTTGCTTTTGTTTTTTAGTTCTGTATTTGTTTCCTGTGTGTGTGTGTACCTTTTTAAAATCTTGATTTTGTTTGATTTTACTTTTACCATTTGCCTGTCATTTTTTCTTTAATCTCCCTATTGCTGTGATGAGTGATATTTAGGGTCTTGGTTCCCTGACCTGAAATCAGGCCTGAGTTCTGGGGTTACAGCACTGAATCCTGGATACTGGACAGCAAGATGATTCCTGGCTCCAGGGAATATTTATCAGTGATAGCTCCCACAAACACCATCATCTGAATCCAAGACCTGGCTCCACCCAACTGCCTAAAACAAACAGTGATGGATAGCTCATGCCAAGAAAAAGCAGAACAGGAACATAAACCCAACCATCAGCAGACAGGCTGCCTAAAGTCAAAGTAAGCTAACAGTTACCCCAAATACAGAACCTGAGATGGAACTACCTATCAGAGGAAAAACACTCAACTCCACCCACCAGAAAGTAGGCACCAGTTCCTTCCATAACAAAGCCTATACCAGTCACAGGACCAACCTCACTCACCTGGAGCAGAGACCAGAAGCCAGAAGAACTATGACCATGAAGCCTGGGGAAAGGAGACCTGAAGCATAAGAAGGTAGACAAAGTGAAAATATAGAAAGATATCATGTGGACAAAGAATCAAGGTAAAAATGATAAGACCAAGTAAAGAAAGAGGAATTAGACAATCTGCCTGAAAAATAATTCAGAGTAATCATAGTATAGGTGATCCAAAATCTCAGATATAGAGTGGAGAAAATGCAAAAGAGAGAGAGAGAGAGAGAGAGAGATAAAATTACCTAGGAGAAGTGAAGAATAAAGAGGGATGAACAACACAATAACTGAAATTAAAAATATACTAGAAGGAACCAATAGCAGAATAAATGAGGCAAAAGAACACATAAGTAAGTTGAAAGACAGAATGGTGGAAATGATTGCCAAAGAGCAGAATACAGAAAAAAATAATGAAAAGAAATGAGGATATTCTCAGAGACTTTTGAGACAACAATTAGGTCAACATGTTTTGAAATATAGGAATACTAGGAAAAGAAGAAAAATAGAAGGGTCTGAGAAAATATTTGAAGAGACCATAGCTGAAAATTGCCTAACATGGGAAAGGAAATTGTCAAGTTCATAAAATGCAAAGTGACCATATAGGATAAACAGTAAGAGAAACACACCAACACAAATATTACTGAACCTAACAGAAACTAAATACAGAAAACATATTAAAAACAGCAAGGAAAAATCAGCAAGTAAGATAGAAGGGAAACCCAATAAAGTTAAGACCTGATCTTTCAGCATAACCTTGGCAGGCCAGAAGGGAGTGGACGTGACAAAAGGGAAAAACCTACAACCAAGATCAGTCTACTCAGAAAGGATCTCATTTAGATTCAACAGAGAAACCAAAAGCCTTACAGATAAGCAAAACCCAAGAAAACTCAGCTCCACAGAATGTGCTTTACAATAAATGCTAAAGAAATTTGTCTAGGCAGAAAGCACAAGGGAGGGAGAGGACCTATAAAAAGAAACTGAAAACAATAAAGAAAATGGTTACATGAACACATGTATCAGTAATTACCTTAAATGTAAATGGATTAAATGTTATAACCAAAATAAACAGACTGGTTGAATGAATAGAAAAACAATATCCATATGCATGATTTCTGTGGGATACACAGTTTAGACATAAGGACACATACAAACTGAAAGCGAGGAGATGGGGAAAAGGATTCTATTACAATGGAAATCAAAAGAAAGCAGGAGTAGCAATACTCACATCAGACAAAATAGTCATTAAAGTAAAAATAAAAACTATTACAAGAGAAAAGGAAGAACACTATCTAAGGATCAAGGGATCAATCCAAGAAGATATAACAATTGTAAATACCTATACACCCAGCATGTGAGCACCTCAGTACATAAGGTGAATGCTAACAGACATAAAATGGGAAATTGACTGTAACACAATAATAGTAAAGGACTTTAACACCCCAGTTCCACCAATGCAGATGGATATTTAATAAGGAAATGCAAATCTTAAATGACACATTAGACCTACCTGGTCTAATGGGTCATTTATGTCTATAGCACATTCCATCTGAAAGTAGCAGAATACAATTAAAAAAAAAATTATACATGGAATATTCTCTATGATAGATCATATCTGGGGTCACAAATCAAACCTTGGTTAACTGAAAAGGATTGAAGTCACATCAAGCATCTTTTCTGACAACAATGCTATGAGATCAGGTATCAGTCATAGGAAAAAACCACAGACACATGCAGTGTAAACAATACACTTCTACATAACCAAGAAGTCCCTGAAGAAATCAAAGTGGAAAATGAAAAATACCTAGAAACAAATGACAAGGAAAACACGACACTCCAAAACCTATGGGATGCAGCAAAAGGAGTTCTAAGAGGGAAGTTTATAGACATACAAGGCTACCTCAAAAAAATGACAAAAATATCAAATTAAGCAATTGAACCCTACACTTAAAACAACTAGAAAAAGAAAAGAAACAAAACCCCAAATTTAATAGAAGGAAATAAATCATAAAGAACAGAGTAGAAATAATTGAAAAAGAAATGAAGATAGCAATGGTAAAGATTTAACAAAGGGGAAAAAAAGCTAATTCTTTGAGAAGATAAACAAAATTGACAAACCATTAGCTGGACTCATCAAGGAAAAAAGGGAGAAGACTCAAATTAATAAAATTTGAAATGAAAAAGAAGTTACAATAGACAATGCAGAAATACAAAGGCTCACAAGAGACTATTATGAGCACCTATATACCAATACTTTGGCCACCTCGTGCAAAGAGTTGACTCATTGGAAAAGCCTCTAATGTTAGGAGGGATTGGGGGCAGGAGGAGAAGGGGACGACAGAGGATGAGATGGCTGGATGACATCACTGACTTTGATGGACCTCAATGAGTTTGAGTGAATTCTGGGAGTTGGTGGTGGACAGGGAGGCCTGGCATGCTGCAATGCATGGGGTCGCAAAGAGTCGGACATGACTGAGCAACTGAATTGAACGGATATACCAATAAAATGGACAATCTGGGAGAAATGGGAAAATTCTAAGAAAAGTGAAACTTTTGAAGACTGGACCAGAACGAAATAAAAATATGAACACATAACTACAGACACTAAAATCCAAGCCATGACAAAAAATCAGGGCCAGATGGATTCACAGGTAAGTTCTATAAAATGTTTAGAGGAGCCCTAAGACCTATACTGCTCAAAAACTTTCAAACATGCAGAAGTAGGAACACTCCCAAACACATTCTATGAGGCCACCATCACCCTGATACCAAAACCAGATGAACACATCACAAAGAAAGAAAACTGGAGGCTGATATCACAGATGAACATAGATGCAATGATCCTCAACCAAATACTAGCAAACAGAATACAAGAACACATTAAAAAATCATACATCACGATTAAGTGAGGTTTAAGCAGGGATGCAAGGATTCTTTAATATATGCAAATCAAACAATGTGATTCACCATATTAACAAATTGAATGCTAAAGCCCATATGTTAATATTAATAAAAGCTGAAGAATTTTAGGTAAGATTGAGTGTCAATTTTATGAAAAACTCTCCAGAAAATGGGCATAGAAGGAACCTACCTCAACATAATAAAGGCCATATTCAACAATCCCACAGCAAACAGTATTCTCAATAGTGACAAACTGAAGACATTTCCTGTAAGATATTATTCAACATAGTTTTTGTATGTCCTGGACATGACAATCAGAGAAGAAAAATCAAAGAAATCTACATTGGAAAAGACGTAAAACTCTCACTGTTTGCAGATGACATGAGACTATATGTAGAAAATCCTAAACATGGCACCAGAAAACTCCTAGAGCCAATTAATGAATTTAATAATGTTGCAGGATAGAAAATTAATACACAGAAATCCCTTGCATTCCAATACATTAACAATGAAAAATCAGAAAGAGAAATGAGGACACAATACCATTGCAACCAAAGAATAAAATATCTAGTATTAAACCTTGCTATGTATATTTGTCACCTTGCTTATTAAACTTATATCCAGAGTACATCAGGTGAGATGCTGGGCAGGGTGAAAAACAAGCTAGAATTAAGACTGTTGGGAGAAATATCAGTGACCTCAGATATGCAGATGCACCACCTTAATGGCAGAATGTGAAGAGGAACTAAAGAGCCTCTTGAAGAAGATGAAAGAGGAGAGTGAAAGAGCTGACTTAAAATTCAACATTCAAGAAAACTATGATCATGTCATCCGGTCCCATCCCTTCATGGCAAATAGATGGGGAAACAATGGAAACAGTGACGGACTTTATTTTCTTGGGCTCTCAAATCACTTTGGAGGGTAACTGCCTCCATGAAATTAAGACATTTGTTCCAAATCTAGACAGGGTATTAAAAAGCAGAGACATCACTTTACCAAACAAAGGCCCATATCATCAAAGCTATGGTTTTTCTAGGGATTTCTGTTGTCATATACGGATGTGAGAGTTGAACCATAAAGAAGCCTGAGCATCAAAGAATTGATGCTTTCCAACTGTGGTGCTGGAGAAGACTCTTGAGTCCCTTGGGCAGCAAGGAGATCAAACCAGTCAATCCTAAAGGAAATAAACCTTGACCATTTATTGGAACGATTGATACTGAAGCTCCAGTCCTTTGGCTAACTGATGCAAAGGGCCAAATCATTGGAAAAGACCCTTTCCCAAATCATTGGGAAAGACTGAGGGCAGCAGGAGAGGGTGGCAGAGGATGAGATGGTTGGATGGTATCGTTCACTCAATGGAAATGAATTTGGACAAACTCTGGGAGTTAGTAAAGGACAGGGCAGCCTGATGTGATTCAGTCCATGGGGTCACAAAGAGTCAGACACGACTGAGTGGCAACAAGGGATACAAAAGACCTATATGCAAAAACTAGAAGACACGGATGAAAGAAATCAAAGATGACAGACACAGAGAGATAATGGAGATGGAGAAATATGTTCCTGGATTGAATGAATCAATATTATGTAAATAAGTATACTACCCTAAACAGTCTTGAGATTTAATGCCATCCCTATTAAATAACCAATGACATTTTCCACAGAACTACAACAAAAAATTCCACAGTTTGTATGGTAATACAAAAGACCCCAAATAGCCAAAGCATTCTTGAGAGTGAACATGGAGCCAGAAGCATCAAGCGTCCTGACTTCAGACTATACTACACAGCAGCAATCAGAAAGACAGACTGGGCCAGGCATAAAAACAGAAAAAATAGGTGAGTGGAATAGGATAGGAAGCCCAAAGAAAAACCCATACTCCTAGGGGCACCTATCTTTGCAAAAAGAGGCAAGAATAAACAATGGAGAAAAGACAGCCTCTTCAATAAGTGGTGCTAGGAAAACTGTAGAGTTCAGTTCAGGCGCTCCACCTCTTTGTGACTCCATGAACTGCAGCACGCCAGGCCTCCCTGTCCATCACCAACTCCAGGAGTTTAATAAAACTCATGTCCATTGAGTCAGTGATGCCATCCAACCATCTCATCCTCTGTCATCCCCTTCTCTTCCCGCCTTCGATCTTTCCCAGCATCAGGGTCTTTTCAAAAGGGTCAGTTCTTTGCATCAGGCGGCCAATGTATTGGAGTTTCAGCTTCAGCACCAGTCCCCAGTGAACATTCAGGACTGATCTCCTTTAGGATGGACTGGTTGAATCTCTTTGCAGTCCAAGGGACCCTCAAGAGTCTTCTCCAACACCACAGTTCAAAAGTGTCAATTCTTCAGCGATCAGCTTTCTTTGTAGTCCAACACTTGAAAAACCATGACCTTGACTAGACGGACCTTTGTTGGCAAAGTAATGTCTCTGCTTTTTAATATGCTGTCTAGGTTGGTCATAACGTTCCTTACAAGGAGTAAGGGTCTTAATTTCATGGCTGCAGTCACCATCTGCAGTGATTTTGGAGCCCCCCAAAATACTCTCTCACAGTTTCTAGTGTTTCCCTATCTATTCGTCATGAAGTGATGGGTCTGGATGCCATGATCTTAGTTTTCTGAATGTTGAGCCTTAAGACTCTTTTTTTTTTCACTCTTCTCTTTCACTTTCATCAGGTGGCTCTCAGTTCTTCACTTTCTGCCATAAGGGTGGTGTCATCTGCATATCTGAGGTTATTGATATTTCTCCCAGCAATCTTGATTCCAGCTTGTGCTTCATCCAGCCCAGCGTTTCTCATAAATTACTCTGCATATAAGTTAAACAAGCAGGGTGGCAATATACAGCTTTGTCATACTCCTTTTCCTATTTGGAACCAATCTGTTGTTCCATGTCCAGTTCTAATTATTTCATCCTGACCTGCATACAGGTTTCTCAAGAGGCAGGTCAGGTGGTCTGGTATTCCCATCTCTTTCAATATTTTCCACAGTTTATTGTGATCCACACAATCACAGGCTTTGGCATAGTCAATAAAGTAGAAATAGATGGTTTTTTTTTTTTTTTTTCTGGAACTCTCTTGCTTTTTCGATGATCCAACGAATGTTGGCAATTTGATCTCTGATTCCTCTGCCTTTTCTAAATCCAGCTTGAACATCTGGAAGTTCGTGGTTCACATATTGCTGAAGCCTGGCTTGGAGCATTACTTTATTAGTCTGTAGTAAAGATGAGTGCAATTGTGTGGTAGTTTGAGCTTTCTTTGGCATTGCCTTTCTTTGGGATTGGAATGAAAACTGACTTTTTCCAGTCCTGTGTCCACTGCTGAGTTTTCCAAAGTTGCTGGCATCTTGAGTGCAGCACTTTCACAGCATCATCTTTCAGGATTTGAAATAGCTCAACTGGAATTCCATCACCTCCAATTCCTTCATACTGATGCTTCCTAAGGCCCACTTGACTTCACATTCTAGGATGTCTGGCTCTAGTTGAGTGATCACACCATTGTGATTATCTGGGTCGTGAAGATCTTTTTTTGTACTTCTGTGTATTGTTGCCACCTCTTCCTAATATCTTCTGCTTCTGTTAGGTCCATAACATTTCTGTCCTTGATTGAGTCCATCTTTGCATGCAATGTTCCCTTAGTATCTCTAATTTTCTTGAAGAGATCTCTAGTCTTTCCCATTCTGTTGTTTTCGTCTATTTCTTTGCACTGATCACTGAGGAAGGCTTTCTTGTCTCTCCTTGCTATTCTTTGGAACTCAGTTATCTTTCCGTTTTTCCTTTGCTTTTGGCTTCTCTTCTTTTCACAGCTATTTGTAACACCTCCTCAGACAGCCATTTTGATGTTTTGCATTTATTTTCCATGGGGATGGTCTTGATCCCTGTCTCCTGTACAGTGTCACAAACCTCTGTCCATAGTTCATCCGGCACTCTATCAGATTTAGTCCCTGAAATCTATTTCTCATTTCCACTGTATAATTGGAAGGGATTTGACTTAGGTCATACCTGAATGGTCTAGTGTTTTTCCCTACTTTCTTCAATTTAAGTCTGAATTTCAATTTAAGCCAATTTCTTCGATTTAAGTCTGAATTTGCCAATAAGGAGTTCATGATCTGAGCAACAGTCAGCTCCCGGTCTTGTTTTTGCTGACTGTATAGAGCTTCTCCATCTTTGGCTGCAAGGAATATAATCAATCTGATTTTGGTGTTGGCCACCTGGTGATGTCCATGTGTAGAGTGTTCCCTTGTGTTGTTGGAAGAGGGTGTTTGCTATGACCAGTGCGTTCTCTTGGCAAAACTCTATTAGTCTTTGCCCTGCTTCATTCTGTACTCCAAGGCCAAATTTGCCTGTTATTCCAGGTGTTTCTTGACTTCCTACTTTTGTATTGCAGTCCCCTATGTTGAGAAGGACATTTTTTTTTGGGGGGTGGGTGGGTGGGGGGGTGTGTTAGTCCTAAAAGGTCTTGTAGGTCTTCACAGAACCGTTCAACTTCATCTTCTTCAGCATTACTGGTCAGGGCATAGACTTGGATTACCATGCTATTGAATGGTTTGCCTTGGAAATGAACAGAGATCATTCTGTTGTTTTTGAGATTGCATCCATTTACTGCATTTTGGGCTCTTTTGTTAGTATTGTGGCTACTCCATTTCTTCCAAGGGATTCTTGCCCACAGTAGTAGATATAATGGTGATGTGGATGGCTACTCCACTTCTTCTAAGGGATTCTTGCCCACAGTAGCAGACAGAATGGTGATGTGAGTTAAATTCACCCATTCCTGTGCATTTTAGTTTGCTAATTCCTATAATGTTGATGTTCACTCTTGCCATCTCCTGTTTGACTACTTCCAATTTGCCTTGATTCATGGAGCTAACATTCCAGGTTCCTATGTGTACAGGTGCATGTCAAAGAATTAAATTAGAACCCTTCCTAACACCATACACAAAAATAAGTCAAAATGGATTACAGACTGAAATGTAAGGCCAAAGATTATAAAACTTTTAGAAGAAAACATAAGTAGTACACTCTTTGACATAAATGTCAGCAAGATCCTGTGTGACCCTCCTCTAACAGTAATTAAAATCAAAAATAAATTTGAAGCTAATAAAATATAAAAGCCCTTTAGAGCCAAGGAAACTATAAACAAGGTGAAAAAACAGCCCTCAGAATGGGAGAAAAATAATTGCAAATGGAGAAACTGACAAAGGATTCATCTAAAAAATATACAAGCAGCTCATGCAGCTCAATATGGAAAACACTAAAAATCTCCTCAAAACTGATCAGAAGACATCAACAGACACTTCTCCAAAGAAGACATACAGATTGCCACCACGTGAAAAGATGCTCAACATTTATCATTATTAGAGAAATGTAAGTTAAAACTCCAATGAGGTATCATTTCACATAGGTCAGAATGGCCATCATCAAAATGTCTACAAACAATAAGTGCTAGAGAGGATATGGAGAAAAGGGAAGCCTCTTTCATTGTTGGTGTAAATTGATACAAACACTCTGGAGAACAGTATGGAGGTTTCTTATAAAACTAACAATAAAACTACCATATGACCCAGCAATTCCATTAGCCTGAGAAAGCTGTAATTCAAAAATACACATGTACCCCAGTGTTAATTGCAGCACTATTTACAATGGTCAGACATGGAAGCAACTTAGATGTCCACTGACAGATGACTGGATAAAGAAGATATGATACATATATACAATGGAATGTTACTCAGCCATAAAACGAACAAAACTGAGTCATTCACAGTGATGTGGATGAATCTAGAGTCTGTCACAAAGAGTAAATTAAGTCAGAGAAAGAAAAACAGATATAATATTTTAATACTTTTAGCTAGAAAATGTTATTTTTTATCCATTTTCTATATTAGAAAATGTAATTTTTCTAGAATCTAGAAAAATGTTACAGATGAAACTATTTGCAAGGCAGGAATAGAGATGCAGACCCAGAGAATGAACACGTGGACAAAGGCAGGAAAGGGGAAGGTGAGACAAACTGGGAGATTAAGATTTACATATATACACTGCCATGTGTAAACTAGATAGCTATTGGGAAGCTACTGTGTAGCACAGGGAGCTCAGTTCAGTGCTCGTTGATGACCAAGAGGCATAGGATGGAGTGGGTGGGAGTGAGGTCCAAGGAGGGAAGGCACATATTTGCACACATAGCTGATTCACATTGGTGTACAGCAAAAACTAACAAAACATTGTAAAGCTCTTGTATTTCAATTTTAAAAAAATATTACAAATTAGAAAAAAGAAATGTGAAGAGAAGAGAAATTAGATAAAATGTTTGCTAGAAGGAACTTTTAGGGATATGAAGAACTTCACTTTGCCCTCAGTGGCATGAGAACAATACCCAAGAAAATGGTAACCTGAAATAATACAGAATTATTATGCAAATACTGATTAATTGGATTACTGTTAATTCACTTTCTCATTCTAAATAAACTTCAAATATATGTCATTGATAATCATGACATAATTAAGTTCGAGGTTTCTATGCCTTGTGAGAATATGAGGGCCTTGTAAATAAAAGTTAGAAAAGAGCTGTAGAAAGCACATTAAAGAAAATTACTCTCAATTGCATGCTTGGTACTCAAGAAGAGATATACTCAATATGTGTGTTCATAGAAAAAGGCAGTTATGTTAAAAGCATATAAAAACATTTGCATAAATATTCAAATATTAAATAAATATTCTCTATTCAAATATTAACATTTGACATTCAAGTATTAAATAAATATTTGAATTTTTCACTAGTCAGCTGGGCAGACTGGGCCTTCTCTTCCTAGCTCAGGAACTGTTTAGAAGACTTATTTATAATGAAATAATTTTCTATGCTATTGGCTTCTATTTTGAAATAAATGTTACATTAAATATCCTGGCCTGAAATGGGTAACCTTGCCTTTCTCCAGGGCATCTTCCCAACTCAGGGATCGAACCTAGGTGTCCTGCATTGCAGACAGATTCTTTACCAACTGAGCTATCAGGGAAGCCTGCAAAGAATGAATTCTGGCAAAAATGAGAAATATGTCAAATATAAAAACAAACAGAAAGAATGAAGAAGATACTTTGAGATTACTGATATCTACATATTCATAGGAATAAATGATGTTTGTGGAAATCCATTTTAGTCTATAGTGCCTAGTTAGCCATTTCAAAAATTACGTCTCTTTGGTCTTTATGAACTTATAAATATATATGTGCATATATGTATATATACATATATAAAGTTATTTGTATGTATTTAATATATACAATTATATGGAATGGTACTACATATTTATATATTATGTAATTAATATATAATGATATACAGTATGTATTATTATATTAACATATGATACATATATAGTATGCCACATTGTAAAACCTGACATTGTCTGATAATTTGTAACCCTATATTACAGAAACCAAAGAAGAATCTCTAATCTCAGGTTTTACTTCATGATTTATTTTCTCCTATAACACAATGCTTCAAATAAAGCCACATTTGCACAATCATTTCAGCAAGGAAGAGAATTCTTTATTCTGTCTCAATATTGCTCAGGGTAAAAGTTATCCAGCAAGTTCATTTCTTCTTGCATCCTTGGAAATATAATTTATTATTTCCATTTGGAGCATGCCTGTTGATAGTAAATGAAAAGCAAAAGATGTCTTTTTGGTTTCATCACTGCTATTTGGTTTCACAGATAGTTTCTTGGAATTGAACTTTTGCTTCACAGATACATAGAAATAAAATGAAGACAGTAATTTATGATAGTTTCTACATTCAAAAGGTTATTTTCTTTTGCTATTGTTCACCTTTATTGTGTTTAACAGTAGGGCCATTAAATGAAATGAGACACCAGTAGCTTTCAAAACACTAAACTAGCCTAATTGACAATATCATCAATTTCCTGGATTTTCTGATATAAATAGGAAATTGCAGAATATATACAAAGGGAAGCTCAAAGCTATGCTATCCAGTTTCATTACCATTTGTTCCTCCTCCTTTTCAAAGGTAAGGATTTTATAACCAGTTGTTTTCCTGAAGCTCAGTCTTCCACTAGAATCAAAATATACCAAGGTTAATCTGAATGCAATATTTCTTTGATGTTGTAAACAGATGGAGCCTTTCGATGGCTGTCTGAAAGCATTTCGTTTGAAAATTATATAATGGCTGGTGAAGATGACATAAAGATGAACACCGAAGTTGTAACCGGACCACTTCCAGGCGTATTTTCCATCTCTGACAATCCTTTTGCCACATCTCATGCTATATTCTTCAAGTTCGGTTTCATTGATGTCTCTAGGACCAATTTCCCTGTATTGTTGTGCTCTAAGCAAAGTAAACCACTGTCGTTTATAAACACAAGATAACCATTCTGAAGGTATTAGAGCATCTTGTTCAATGACTTTTGTGGAGGCCAGGTCACAAATGATATGCTGAAACCTCAAACGTTTAAATACTGGTTGAAATACTATGCCTTGTTTAGTTTCAAGAAAGGAAATGCTACCACCATGTTGCCTGTGCCTGGATAACCAGTTGTTTGCATTAACTAAAAGCTGTTTCATTCTGCCTTTCCAACCTGGGTTAAGGCGGAGGAACATCCATTGTTTAAGTGTAGTATATATATCGATTTCCTTTTGCATTACTAATAAATTAGAAGAAGAAATGACCAGATGCATAAGATCTATACTGAGTTCTTTGTAAAGTCAACACTTGGATGAGTCATCAGATTGTGGAGAAGCCATTCAAAGCACCCTGTCTTTACAGAATGTAACCCATAGGTCTCTGCTGCCACGTAGAAGCTACATACAGTTTTCACATTAATTGTTTCCTTCATGGTCTTATCACACTGCTGAATTAAGTCCTCTACTTGAAGCAGGCACGCGGTTGCCAAAACTGCTGGAACTTGAAGGGGCTCCATTAAGACATATTCATTCCTATACAACGAGCCTAATACAAAATGCAAGGATTCTGCATTTATATTCTGGTCATGAATCTCCAAGTCAATAATATCTTTGTGACATTCTTTCCAAGAATCTCTAAACATTGTAGCAAAGTAGTCCGACTGACATAAAACCATTTTGTGTAAACACCATACTTTCCCCAGAGCACGGATTTTAATGTCACTGGTTTCCCCATTTAAAAATAAAGTTTGGTAAGCATACTCAGACTTGATCTTAACTTTTTTACCCTGGCTTGTACAGGCGACTTGCTGTAGAACCTCCTCCTGGTTGTGGCTCTTCTTCGACTCTGGGCCCAAGCTGGGACCGGTGCTCTGTTTGCGTTTACGGCTCCCAGACACATAACTGGGGCCTGCCTGGGGCTCTGGCTGCTGCTGTTCCCCTGTGCCAGATTCCCTGCATCGCAGGATCCGACTGTTCAAGGGCCCCATAGGTAAAGGCTCTTAGAGCCCCTAAAGAGGCTGCTGCAGAGACTTCTCTGCCACAGCATTGCTGTGGCGTGCCACTTCTGCTTAGGCCCTGGTCTCACTTGGACATGTTAGCACAGTCCCAAACGTCACAGTGGAGGCTCTGCGTTCTTCACTCTCTGCTCCAGCCCCTCCCTCCCTGTGGCCCCGCCCACTGCCTCCAGTCTTCCATTCGGTCTAGCCTATTGTTCAGAGCCCCTACCTCCGGGTTTTGCTTGAAAATACTTTCCTATAAGGGAAATGACTGAATCAAAGGCTTTTGGATCCGTGTTAGAGAGTGTACATAATCACATTTCTACTACAAGTGGGAGAATTCTTTTCTCAGCTGTTAGCAGTATTGAATATAATCATCTACCTTCAACTTTTAGTAATTTTAAAAAGATGAACAGTGGTATACCATTATCTTATTAGTCCTCTTTCATTATAGAGAAGGCAGACTTTTATTTGATGTATGTGTGTATATGCATATATGTGCACAGTCAGTCAGTTACTCAGTTCAGTCGCTCAGTCGTGTGTGACTCTGCGACTCCATGAATCGCAGCACACCAGGCCTCCCTGTCCATCACAAACTCCGGGAGTTCACTCAGACTCACGTCCATCGAGTCAGTGATGCCACCCAGCCATCTCATCCTCTATCATCCCCTTCTCCTCCTGCCTCCAATCCCTCCCAGTATCAGAGTCTTTTCCAATGAGTCAACTCTTCGCATGAGGTGGCCAAAGTACTGGAGCTTCAGCTTTAGCATCATTCCTTCCAAAGAAATCCCAGGTCAGTGATGCCACCCAGCCATCTCATCCTCTATCATCTCCTTCTCCTCCTGCCTCCAATCCCTCCCAGCATCAGGGTCTTTTCCAATGAGTCAACTCTTCGCATGAGGTGGCCAAAGTACTGGAGCTTCAGCTTTAGCATCATTCCTTCCAAAGAAATCCCAGGGTTGATCTCCTTCAGAATGGACTGGTTGGATCTCCTTGCAGTCCAAAGGACTTTCAAGATTCTTCTCCAACACCACAGTTAGGATGCTTGGGACTGAGGCACGGGGATAATCCAGAGAGATGGTGTGGGGTGGGAGGGGGGAAGTCTGGGTCGGTATTGGGAGTTCATGTACACTCGTGGCTGATTCATGTCAATGTATAACAAAACAAACACAGTATTGTTAAGCAAAACAAACTAAAAAATAAAAATTAATTGAAAAAAAAAGCATCAATTCTTTGGCACTCAGCCTTCTTCACAGTCCAACTCTCACATCCATACATGACCATAGGAAAAACCATAGCCTTGACTAGATGGAAAAAATTATACGTATATATATACGTATAATTTTGAAATATCAGTAGAGAGAAAGAGATATGGCAAAATTTTCTAAGGTACATCTTCATATTTTTTGCTTATTTCTGTATGAAACGTGTTAGTCACTAAGCCGTGTCTAACTCTTTGAAAGCCTGTGGACTGTAGCCTGCCAGGCTCTTCTGTACATGGGATTCTCAGGGAAGAATACTGGAGTGGGTAGCCATTTCCTTCCCCAGGGGATCTTCCTGAACCAGGAATGGAACCCTGGTCTCCCACATTGTGGGCAGTTTCTTTACTGTCTGAGCCACCAAGGAAGCCCCAAAAGAAAGTGTTAGTTGCTTGGTCATGTCCAACTCTTTGTGACCCCATGGACTGCAACCTACCAGAGTCCTCTGTTCATGAAAGTCTCCAGGCAAGAAAACGAGTGGGTTGCCATTTCCTTCTCCAGGGAAATTCTTGACACAGGGACAAACCCAGTCTCCTGCACTGCAGGCAGATTCTTTATCATTTGAGCTACCAGGGAAATGATTATCTCTGTATAGATTTATATATATTTTCTCCTTAGTGACTGTCAAAAGCTTATTAGCTTCTTATAATGTAAAACCACATAAGTATGGTGTGCATGCATGCTAAGTCACCTTCAGTCGTGTCCCACTCTTTATGACCCTTTGCACACCAGGCTCCTCTGTCTATGAAGATTCTCCAGGCAAGAATACTGGAGTGGGTTGCCATGACTTCCTCCAGGGCATCTGTCTGATCCTGGTATCAAACCTGCATCTCTTAGCTCTTCTGAATTGGCAGGTGGGTTCTTTACTACTAGTGCCACCGGGGAAGCCCATATATATGCACATATACATATAAAAATGAAAATTGTTAAAAGGTTATATTTTGTTGTTGTTCAGTCACTCAGTCATGTCCAACTTTTTGTGACCCCATAGCCTACAGCACACCAGGCTTTCCTGTCTTTCACCATCTCTTGGAGCTTGCTCAAACTCATTCCCATTGAATCAGAGATGTCATTCAACCATCACATCCTCTGCCGTCCCCTTCTCCTCCTGCCTTCAATCTTTCCCAGCATCAGGGTCTTTACTAATTAGCTTCCTGTTTGCATCAGGTGGCCAAAGTATTAGAGCTTCAGTTTCAATATCGGTCCATCCAAGGAATATTCAGGATTGATTTCCTTTAGGATTGACTGATTTGATCTCCTTGCTGTCTGAAGGACTCTCAAGAGTCTTCTCCAGCACCACAGTTCAAAAACATCAACTCTTTGGCATTCAGCCTTCTTTATGGTTCAATTCTCACACCCATACATAACTACTGGGAAAATAATAGCTTTTACTATATAGAACTTTGTCAGCAAAGTAATATCTCTGCTTTTTAATATGCTAAGTTTTTCATAACTTTCCTTCCAAGGAGCAAGTGTCTTTTAATTTCATGCCTGCAGTCACCATCTGCAGTGATTTTGGAGCCCAAGAAAATAAAGTCTGTCATGTTTCTATTGTTTCCCTGTCTATTTGCCATGAAGTGATGGACTGGATGCCATGATTTTAGTTTTTTTAATACTGAGTTTTAAGCCAGCTTTTTCACTCTCTTTTTTCACCTCCACCAAGAGGCTCTATAGTTCCTCTTCACTTTCTGCCATAAGGATGGTGTCATCTGCATGTCTGAGGCTATTGATATTTCTCTCTCAGCAATCTTGATTTCAGCTTATGCTTCATGCAGCCCAGAATTTTGCATGATGTACTCTGGGTATAAGTTAAATAATCAGGGTGACAATATACAGCTTTGACATAATCCTTTCCCAATTTGGAACTAGTCCATTGTTCAATATCTGGTTCTAACTCTTGCTTCTTGATCTGCATACAGTTTTCTCAGGAGGTAGGTACTGTAATGTGGTCAGGTATTCCAATCTCTTGAAGAATTTTCCACAGTTTGTTGTGATCCACACAGTCAAAGATTTAGGAAGCATCAGTGAAGTCAATGAAGCAGAAGTAGATTTTTTTTTAATTCTTTCTTTTTCTGTGATACAGTGCATGTTGCCAATTTGACCCCTGGTTCTTCTGCCTTTTCTAAGTTCAGCTTGAACATCTGGAAGTTCTCAGTTCATGTACTGTTGAAGCCTGGCTTGGAGAATTTTGAGCATTACTTTGCTAGCGTGTGAGATGAGTGCAATTGTGCAGTAGTTTGAACATTCTTTGGCATTCCTCTTCTTTAGGATTGGAATGAAAGCTGATTTTTTCCAGTTCTGTGGTCACTGCTTAATTTTCCATATTTGCTGGCATATTGAATGCAGAACGTTAACAACAGTATCTTTCAGAATTTGAAATAGCTCAGGTGTAATTCCATCACCTCCACTAGCTTTGTAGCAGTGATATTTCCTATGGGCCACTTGACTTCACACTCCAAGATGTCTGGCTATAGGTGAGTGATCACACCATCATGGTTATCTGGGTTATTAAGATCTTTTTGTATAGTTCTGTGTATTTCTTGCCACCTCTTCTTTACATCTGCTCTTTTAAGTTCACACTGTTTCTGTCCTTTATTGTGCCCATCTTTGCATGAAATGTAAAGCTCCTCCCACTGCCTCCTTTTCTGGGCTTTATGTTCAGTTTATAAGAAACTGTCAAACTGTTTTCCAAAGTGGCTTTACCATTTGATGTTACCCCTAGCAATGTAAGATGGTGGAGTAGAAGGACATGTGTTCATCTTCTGTAAGAACACCAAAATGGCAACTAGCTGCTGAATAAACATCAACAAGAGAATGTTGAATCCCATCAAAAAAAGATGCCTGGATCCAACGGCAGAGGAGAATCCTCAACAAAAGAGTAGGAGGGGCACAGTTGCCTTTGAAATTAAACCTCAGACCCAGCAGAGACGCTCTGAGGGCACAAACAAAACCTTGTGCACACCAGGACTGAGGGAAAGGAGAAATGACACCCACAAGAGACTGAGCCAGACCTGCATTTGACTGTTTGAGTGTCTCCTGTGGAGGCATGGGTTAGCAGTGACCTGCCCCAGGGACAGGGATTCTGGTTGCAGCAGACTTGGGAGGCACAGTGTGTGGCATAATCCTCTTTGAGGAGGTTGTCATTAACCCCACTATAGAGCCACCAAGATGATGATCCACAAACTGGAGAACAGTTATGCCAAAGAAGTTCTTTCACTGTTTCAAAAGTTCTAGGGCCACAACAGATTTCCCAACCTGGGAATCCAGCAAAAGAACTGAGAACCATTAGGGAAACAGACTTTTGAAGGGCACAACACAACCTTGGGCACACCAGGAGGAAGGAGCAGTGACTCTGCTAGTGACTGAGCCAGACTTGCCTGTGAGTGTCCGGGAGTCTCCAGTGGAGGTGTGGGTCGACAGTGGCCTGCTGTGGGGTCAGGGTCAATGACTACAACAGTCCTGAGAGCCGTGGCATGCTGGCATATGTCCTTTTGTAGGAGGTCACCATTAGTGCCATTAACTCTATCATAGTTTGGACTCAGGCCAAACCACAGAGAGGGTACACAGCCCCACCCATCAGCAGAAAATGGATTAAAGATTTAATGAGCATGGCCCTGCCCACAAGAGCAAGACCCAGTTTTACCTTCCCTTCACCAGGAAGCTTCCTTAAGTCTCTTATCCTCATCCATCAGAGGGCAGTTCCATTCTGTTCAGGCGCTCAGTTGTGTCCGACTCTTTGTGACCCCATAAATCGCTGCATGCCAGGCCTCCCTGTCCATCACCAACTCCCGAAGTTCACTCAGACTCAAGTCCATTGAGTCCATGATGCCATCCAGCCATCTCATCCTCGGTCATCCCCTTCTCCTCCTGCCCCGAATCCCTCCCAGCATCAGAGGGCAGACAGAATGAAAACCACAACCACAGAAAACTAAACAAACTTATCCCATGGATCACAATGTTGTCTAACTCAGTGATACTATGAGCCATGCCACGCAGGGCCACCCAAGATGGACAGGTCATGATGGAGAGTTCTGATAAAATGTGGTCCACTAGAGAAGGGAATGGCAAACAACTACAGCATTCTTGCCTTGAGAACCCCATGAATATAATGAAAAGGCAAAAAAAGATTATATATTTATATATAATAAAATTTTATGGGATTTTTTTGTTGTAAATATATTTTAATTCATAAGAAGCCAAATTAGATTTTCCAAATGTTGATTTTGGCCTCGCTGCTTAGAAAGTCTTACCTTATTTGAAATTGGATAAGTACTCCTCTCTATTTTCTAGCTAAATATTCATTGCGTTAACTCTTATTTAACATCTAAATGTTGACATTTCAATGCATTTCTAAATTCTCATAATTTGAAGTGACAGAAGCATTATGCAAAAGAGTACATATATTATAAGCCAGATTTTTACAAACAAAAAATACACATGTATTTTGTATGCATAATACTAAAAGTAATAGATACTATTCTACCATAGGTTGTCTTTAGATATTGATATTATGGATAGTATCTTAACTAAGCCCAGGCAGCAGGTACAGTGGGGCCTATAAAGAGTGAGTGGTTGGTTACATGGTGTTCTCCATCCTTCTTAGCTGTAGTTGTGTGAGTTTTGCTTTTTCTTAATCCAGCACAAGCTCCTTTTCCTCTTCACAAAGCAGGACAATGCCTCTAGTTTCTAAGAGTAGGAGTAATATGCAGGGACAAAAACAATGAAATGGCATCTAAGATTGTTTTTACAGAACAATATTTGTTTGCTTCATTCACTGTCAAAACTACAGCAACTAAAAGAGGGTATGCTAGATGTTTATTAAATATCTGTTGAAACAATGAACATATACTTTGCAACAGTTATTGAGTGAATGATTTATTTTGGTATCTTTTTTATTACAAACCTAGTTATGCCAGCTTATATGAAATAATCCTTGATTTTCAAAGTTAGTAAAGACATTTTAGTCTCTGAACATCTTCAAAACTGTCTTTAAGAGGTTCCTTTAATTTAAGATACATTGCTACTCCACAGTTGCATGTCAATTGCCTGTGTAACTCATGAATTCTTTATAGATGTGCTCAGAGGCTAGTTATTTCTTAACTTTGTCTACAAATTTGCATTATTCACTTTCTTGGCTTCTCTCAGCCATCTCTCCTATCCCTCTGATTTTGGCTGCGCCTAAGTAGTATATGCAGATCAGGAAGCAACAGTTAGAACTGGACATGGAACAACAGACTGGTTCTAAACAGGAAAAGGAGTACGTAAAGGCTGTATATTGTCACCCTGCTTATTTAACTTGTATGCAGGGTACATCATGAAAAACGCTGGGCTGGAAGAAACACAAGCTGGAATCAAGATTGCTGGGAGAAATATCAATAACCTCAGATATGCAGATGACACCACCCTTATGGCAGAAAGTGAAGAGGAACTAAAAAGCCTCTTGATGAAAGGGAAAGAGGAGAGTGAAAAGGTTGGCTGAAAACTCAACATTCAGAAAATGAAGATCATGGCATCTGGTCCCATCACTTCATGGAAAATAGATGGGGAAACAGTGGAAATAGTGGCTGACTTTATTTTCTGGGGCTCCAAAATCACTGCAGATGGTGACTGTAGCCATGAAATTAAAAGATGTTATTCCTTGGAAGGAAAGTTATGACCAACCTAGACAGCGTATTAAAAAATGGACAGTACTTTGCCAACAAAGGTCCGTCTAGTCAAGGCTATGGTTTTTCCAATGGTCATGTATGGATGTGAGAGTTGTACTATAAAGAAAGCTGAGGGCTGAAGAATTGATGCTTTTGAACTGTGGTGCTGGAGAAGACTCTTGAGAGTCCCTTGGACTGCAAGGAGATCCAACCAGTCCATCCTAAATGAGATCAGTCTTGGGTGTTCATTGGAAGGAATGATGCTGAAGCTGAAACTCCAATACTTTCGTCACCTCATGTGAAGCATTGACTCATTGGAAAAGACCCTGATGCTAGGAGAGATTGGGGGCGGGAGGAGAAGGGGACGACAGAGAATGAGATGGCTGGATGGCATCACCGACTCGATGGACATGAAATTGTGTAAACTCCTGGAGTTGGTGATGGACAGGGAGGCCTGGTGTGCTGCGATTCATGGGGTCGCAAAGAGTCGGACACGACTGAGCGACTGAATTGAACTGAAGTAGCCTTGCTTTGATGTAGGCCTGCCTTTCTAATTTCTGATGATAGATGAACAGAATATTCTGTGAGTAGAGTGAAGAATTCACTACATTTAATCTTACATGTGGCTGTACAGTTGCTCAGTCATGTCAGACTCTTTGCAACTCCATGAACTGCAGCATGCCAGAATTCCCTGTTCTTCACCATCTCCCAGAGCTTTCTTTAACTCATGTCCAGTGAGTTGGTGATGCCATCCAACCATCTCATCCTCTGTCATCCCCTTCTTCTCCTGCCCTCAATCTTTCCCAGCATCAAAGTCTTTTCTAATGAGTCAGCTCTTTGCATCAGGTGGCCAGTCTTACATGGGCCATGTTAATATTTCCCACAGTGTTAATATTAGCCTTAGTTCAGAGCACCATTGTAGGCTACTACCAAGTTTTCCTCATGGAGAGTCATCTCTTTCTGTAATGATTCTTGTTTCAGGTCTTTTCCCTCCAATCTTTACCCATGTGACTTAAATTTTGATAGTACTTGAAGAAGTGAAATGAAAGTCGCTCAGTCACATCTGACTCTTTGTGATCCCATGGGCTATACAGTCCATGGAATTCTTCAGGCTAGAATACTGGGATGGGTAGCCTTTCCCTTCTCCAGGGAAATCTTCCCAACCCATGGGATTGAACGCAGGTCTCTCACATTGCAGGCACATTCTTTACCAGCTGAGCCACAAGGGAAGCCCCAGAATACTGGAATGGGTAGCCCATCCCTTCTCCAGAAGATCTTCCTGACCCAGGAATCGAACTGGAGTCTCTGGCATTGCAGGTGGATTCTTTATCAACTGAGCTATCAGGGAAGCCCTGGTAAAGGAGTGCTAAGAGAAAGGGATAATTTGTGATAACTGAGGTACTGAGAGAAACCTTGAAGAGGAGGTAGAACTTAAGAGTTTGAAAAGTGAGTTTGATATTGATAGGAGTTGGAGAGAGGGAGGCAGGAGATAATCTTATGACAGTAAAGAATGAGAGCATACAGAAAGGGCAAAAAGTGTTCAATAATAAGTCACTGAAAATGCTAACAGTATATATTTACATAATCAGGGCTGATAACATAGTTTTATAGCTATATATAGGCTTCTCAGGTGGCTCTAGTGGTAAAAAATACCCACTTGCCACTGCAGGAATTGTAAGAGATGTGGATTTGATTCCTGGATTTGGAAGATCCCCTGTAGGAGGGCATGGCAATACACTCCAGTATTTTTGCCTGGAGAATTCCATGGACAGAGGAACC
This sequence comes from Aepyceros melampus, assembly GCA_006408695.1. Lineage (NCBI taxonomy): Eukaryota > Metazoa > Chordata > Mammalia > Artiodactyla > Bovidae > Aepyceros > Aepyceros melampus. The sequence continues at coordinate 894,192 of SJXQ01012207.1, forward strand.
TGGCAGGCTACAGTTCATAGCATCACAAAGGGTCTGACACAACTGAAGCAACTAAGCATGCATGCACACATGTATATATTTATAACAGTAAAACATAATATTACATATATAACTTTATGTAGTATATACTAATTATGTAAAATATATAATTTTATATAACATATAGTAATACAAAATAAAAGGTAGATGGATCAGATATAGCAATTGCAGTCCACAAAGCACTGTGAGCTTTCTGGGAATTAAAGTATAAATGTAACAACATCTACCATACTTGCTAAACCTTAGCTTTTCCCAAGTTTCATTGGTCATATGGACTAGAACTTTTCTTATAGCATTTTTAGACAATGATAATCTCTGCCTGTTTTATTATCAATCCACTGAAATCAGATTTCTTTCTTATAACATATTTTAGGCAATGATAATCTCTGTCTGCTTTATTATCAACCCAGTGAAATCAGATTTCTCTCTTTGAAATAATTCTTGCAATCTCTTATTAATTGGCAAACCCTTCCAAGTTCTTTTATAATATTAAGAGATTGTTGGTTTTCATACTTACAAATGTTTTATTTCAAAATATTCTAGAGAGAGACTGAAGGACAAAGCATATGGTTGATCAAAAATCTCGACCTGAAAACTGCTTGATAATTTTATGATCATGAAATCCCTTTTTACTTTTTATTTTTTTTAAATATAAATTTAGCCATAAAGGGTCACTAGGAAAGTGGTATGTTTTGGGCAGGTGGCAGAAGACAAGAACAGGGAGAAAGTACAGACCAGAGACTGTGTTGGGATTTCTGTTGGAAAGGCAAGGCACTGTGGAGGAAACAGTTTATGATTAGGTAGTTTCAACAATTCCTGTGGACTTTGGGCTAGAGAAGTGATCTCTAGTAATCTTGTACTTAGCCCTGGTATGATTTAAGGCAGAGGAAATATTGGTTTGATATGTGAAACTTAGATAAGGAGATGGTTGAAGCTATAGACAGTATTGATTGCTTTGGATGTAAAAGGCATCCTCTCTGCTAAGCCCTTAACAAGTCATAACAATTATAAATATATAGGCACCCAACATAGGAACATCTCAATACATAAGGCAAGTACTAATAATTATTAAAGGAGTAATTGACAGTAACACAATAATAGTGTGAGACTTTAAATACCCCACTCCCATCAATGAACAGATCATTCAGAAAAAAATATTAGTAAGGAAACAGAAGCTTTGAATGATACATTGGCCTAGTTAGACCTCATTGATATCAACAGGGTGTTTCATCCAAAAGGAATAGATTTCACTTTTTTTTTCAAGTGCTCATGGAAGATTCTCCAGCATAGATAATATCTTGGACCACAAATCATGTCTTCGTAAATTTGAAAAAATTGGGATCATTTCAAGCATCTTTTCTGATCATAACACTGTAAAACTAGATATCAACTATAGGAAAAAAACTATGAAAAACAAAAGCATATGCAGGCTAAATAATATGCTTCTGAGTAACCAACAGATCACTGAAGAAATCTAAAAGGAAGTCAAAATATGCCCAGAAAAAAATAAAAATGAAAACATGACAACTCAAAACCTATTGGATGCAGTAAAAGAACAGTGTTAAGAGAGGAGTTTATAGCAATAAAAGCTTACCTCAAGAAATAAGAGAGACATCAAATAACCTCACCTTATACCTAAAGCAGGGCTTCTCTGCTGGCTAAGATGGTAAAGAATCCATGTGCAATACAGGAGACTCACGTTCAGTCCCAGGGTTGGGAAGATACCCTGAAGGAGGAAATGGCAACACAGTCCAGTATTCTTGCCTGGAGAATCCCATGGAGAGAAGAGCCTGGCGGGCTAAAGTCCATGGGGTTGCAAAGAATTGGACACAATTGAGTGACTAACATAACACTATACCTAAAGTAACTAGAAAAAGAAGAAACAACAAAAATTCAAAGTTAGTAGAAATAAAGAAATAATAAAGATCAGAACAGAAATAAGTGAAATAAATGAGGGAGATATAACAAATATCAATAAAACTAAAAGATGGTTCTTGGAGAAGATAAGGAAAACTGACAAACCCTTAGCCAGACTTGGATTTCTCTGGTGGCTCAGATGGTAAAGATTCTGCCTGCAATGGAGGAGACCTGGGTTCAATCCCTGTGTTGGGAAGATACCCTAGAGAGAGGAACAGCAACTCACTTCATTATTCTTGCCTGGAGAATTCTATGGACAGAAGAGAGACTGTTGGGCTGCAGTCCGTGGGGTCACAAAAAGTTGAAAACTTCTGAGTGACTAAACAAACTAACACAACTACTAGTCAGACTCATCAAGGAGAAAAAAGAAGGAGGCTCAGGTCAATAAAATTAGAAATGAAAATGAGATGTTACAACAGAAAACACAGAAATACATAGGATCATGAGACTATTATGAACAACTATATGCAAATAAAATAAACAACCAGTAAGAAATGGACAATGTCTTAGAAAAGTATAACCTTCCAAAACTGAACCAGGAAGAAACAGAAAATATGAACAGACCAATCACGACCATGGAAATAGAAATTGCAATCGAAAATTTTCTAACAAACAAAAGCCCAGGACCAGATAACTTCACAGGTGAATTCTGCCAAAGCTTTAGAGGAGAACTAACATCCATCCTGCTCAATTCTTCCAGAAAGTTGCCAAGGGAGGAAACTCCTGAAGTCATTTTATAAGATTGCCATCATCCTGATACCAAAGCCAGACAAAGATGCCACACATTGACACACACACACACACACACACACACACACACACACAAAGAAAATTACTGGGCAGTATCACTTATGAACATAGATGCAAAAATTCTCAACAAAATTCTACAAAGAGACTCCAACAATGCATTAAAGGGATCATAGTGTGATCAAGTTGGCTTAATCCCAGGGATGCAAGGATTCTTCAATATGCAAGTCAATCAATGGGCTATATCTATTAACAAACTGAAAGGTGAAAATCATGTGAGATGCATAGAAAGCTTTTGACAACATACAAACCTATTTATGATAAAAAAAAAACTCTCCAGAAATTAGGCATAGAAGGAATGTACATGAACATAACAAAGGCTATATATGACAATCTGACAATAAACATTAACCTCAATGGCAAAAAAATAAAGAATTTCCTCTAAAATCAGGAACAAGAAACAGGTGCTCATTTTCACTGCTATTCAACATAGTTTTAAAAGTCCTAGGCACAGAAATCAGAGAAGAAAAAGAAATAAAAGAAATTCAGATTGGAAAAGAAGTAAAACTCTCACTGTTTGCAGATGACATGATTCTTTACATATGAAACCTTAAGATGCCAGCAGAAAATTACTAAAGTTAATTAATAAATATAGTAAAATTGCAGAATATAAAATTAGTACACAGAAATCCCTTGCATTCCTATACACTAACAGTGGAAAAGCAGGAAATGAAATTAAGGAAACAATCTCATTCACCTTGGCAACAAAAAGAGTAAAATAATTTTGGAATAAATTTACCTAAAGAGATAACATATTTACAGAAAACTATAAAATACTGATGAAAGAGATCAAAGACGACACAACAGATGGGGAGATATACCATGTTCATGGATTGGAGGAATCAATACAGTGAAAATGAGTATACTACCCAAAGCAATCCTTATATCCAAAGCAATTCTTATCAAACTACCATAGGTATTTTTCACAGAACTAGAAAAATAATTCCAAAATAGTCAAAGCAATTTTGAGAAAGAAGAATGGAACTGAAGGAATCAAACTTCCTGACTTCAGACTATACTATAAAGCTACAGTCATCAAGACAGTATAGTACTGGCACAAAAACAGAAACATAGATCAATGAAAAAGAAAATAGAAATATAAATTATCCTGGAGATAAATGCACACACTTATGGATGTCTTATCTTTGACAAAGGAGGCAAAAATATACAATGTAGGAAAGACAGTCTCTTCAACAATTGTTGCTGGTGAGATTGGTCAAATATACATAGAAGAATGAAATTAAAACACTTTCTCACATCATGCACAAAAACCAACTCAAAAGGGATTAAAAACCTAAACACAAGACCAGAAACCATAGAACTACTAGAGGAAAATATAGGCAGAATACTCTGTGACATAAGTCACAGCAAGATACTCCATGACCCACCTCCTAGAGTAATGGAAATAAAGTGGGACCTAATTAAACTGAAAAGCTTTGGCACAATGAAAGAAACTATTAGAAATGTGAAAAGACAACCATCAGTTTGGGAGAAAAATAGCAAATGAAACAATTGACAAAGAATTAATCTCTAAAATATACATGGTCAATACCAGAAAAACAAACACCAGAGTCAAAAGTGAGCAGAAGACCTAAACAGACATTTCTCCAAAAAAGACATGCAGATGGCTAATAAACACATGAAAAGATGCTTAACGTTGCTCATTATTAGAGAAATGCAAATCAAAACTACAATGAGGTATCATCACACAGTGGTCAGAATGGTCACCATCCAAAAGTCTACAAACAGTAAAGGCTGGACAGGATGTTGAGAAAAAGGAAACCTCTTACACTGTTGGCGGGAATGCAAATTAATACAGCCACTATGGAGAACAATATGGAGAATCCTTAAAAAAAAAAAAAAAAAAGAACTAGGAATAAAACTGCCATATGACCCAGCAATCCACTACTAGCCTGAGGAAAGCATAATGGAAAAAGACACATGTGCCCCAGTGTTCACTGTAGCACTATTTACAAAAGCTAAGGCAGGTAAGCAAACTAGATGTCCATTGGGAGATGAATGGATAAGGAAATTGTGGTATAAAGACACATAGAGTATTACTCAGGTATAAAAAGAACACATTTGAGTCAGTTATAATGAGGTGGATGGACCTGAAACCTATTATACAGAGGGAAGTATGGCAGAAAGTGAAAGACAAATGTCATATATTAATGCATATATGAGGCATCTAGAAAGATAATACTGATGATCCTATATGCAGGGCAGCAAAGGAGACACAGATGTAAAGAACAGATTTTTGGACACAGTAGGGGAAGGAGAGGGTGAGATTATTTGAGAAAATAGCATTGAAATATACACACTACCACATGTAAAATCGATAGTCAATGGGAGTATGTCGTTTGACACAGGGAATACAAATCCAGTGCTCTGTGACAACCTATAGGGGTGGTAGGGCAAGGGAGGTGTGAGAGGGGTACAAGAGGGAGGGGAACATATGTATACCTATGTCTGATTCATGTTGATGTATGGCAGAGACCATCACAATATTGTAAAAGAGCTATTCTAAAATTAAAAATATAATATAATTTTTAAAAATGAAAATACAACCCAAAGAATGGGAGATATTTTGGAAGTCATCAATAAACACAGGATTAGTTTCCAAAATTTACAAAGAGCTCATGTGGCTCAGTACTATAAAAGCAAACAGACCTAAATAGACATTTCTCCCAAGAAAATACACAGATGGAAAAGAGACATGTGAAAAAATGTCCAACATCACTAATTATTTGAGAATTACAAATCAAATTTACAGTGAGATATCACCCTACACCAGTCAGAATGTCTATCATCAAAATATCTACAAGTAATAAATGCCAGAGAGGATGTGGAGAAAAGGGAACTCTGATACATTGTTGGTGGCAATGTAAATTGGTACAGCCACTATGAAGAACAGTTTGGATCTACCATATGATCCAGCACTACAACTCCTGGACATATCTCAGGGGAAAAAGCTTGGTTTGAAAGTATAATGCATGCCAAAGTTTACTGCAGTATTGTTTCCAGTAGTCAAGACATGGAAGCAACCTAAATGTCCATCAACAGAGGAATGGATAAAAAGATGCTGTACATAGAATGGAATGTTACTCAGTCGTTAAAATATGAAACAATGCCTTTTACAGCAAGGGGGATGCAAGTGAAAATTATCATATTACATGAGGTAAATTAGAGAAAGACACATATATAATATCACTTATATGCAGAATCTTAAAAGATACAAATGAATATATTTACAAAACAGAAACAGACTTGTACACTTAGAGAAAAACTTATGGTTACCATGGTAGAAGTGTGTGTGGGGGGAAGAGATATATTGGGAGTTGGAAATTGACAGTAAACATTGTTTTATTTAAAGTAGATAATGAACAAGGACCTACTGTATAGCACAGCTTAATATACTATTATAATCTAAATGGGATAAGAATTTGAAAAAGCAGATACATTTATCTGTATAACTGAATCACTTTGCTCTACACCTGTAACTAACACATCAGCTATACTCTAATGTATAGCACAGCTTAATATACTATAATAATCTAAATGGGATAATAATTTGAAAAGAGCAGATACACTTATATGTATAACTGGATCACTTTTCTGTATACCTGAAACTAACACATAAACAAAATATAAACTAATCAACTATACTCCAACATAAAAAATTGTCATATACCTCAATTAGCAAAAAATTGTAATAATAATTTGTTTTATTTAAAGTAGATAATGAACAAGGACCTACTGTATAGCACAGCTTAATATACTATTATAATCTAAATGGGATAAGAATTTGAAAAAGCAGATACATTTATCTGTATAACTGAATCACTTTGCTCTACACCTGTAACTAACACATCAGCTATACTCTAATGTATAGCACAGCTTAATATACTATAATAATCTAAATGGGATAATAATTTGAAAAGAGCAGATACACTTATATGTATAACTGGATCACTTTTCTGTATACCTGAAACTAACACATAAACAAAATATAAACTAATCAACTATACTCCAACATAAAAAATTGTCATATACCTCAATTAGCAAAAAATTGTAATAATAATCCAAACTTGCAAAATTATCTTTCAAAATTTAAGGAGAATCAAGATTTCTCACACAAACAAAAAACTGAGGGAATCTATTGCCATAGCTTGCAATTAATATTTAGGGAAATACTTTGGAGAGAAAGGAAATAATGCTGTTCAAGAAAAAGAATTACACAAAAGGAAGAGTACAGAAGAATGAATAGTGTAGGTAAAATAAAAACTTTGTTTATTATTAATTGATCTAATAGAAAACAGTTTGTTCACAATAATACCAACAATATGACTGTGTGTATATGTATATATATATATGCTCACATATGCTTGCTTGCATTAGTTTTAGTGCATGCTCAGTTGTGCTAACTCTTTATGACCGACCCTCTAGACTGTGGCCCGCCAGTCTCCTCTGTCCATGGGATTATCCAGGCAAGAATACTGGAATAGGTTGCCATTTCTGCTTTCAAGGGATCGTCCCAACCCAGGGATTGAATCTGCATCTCCTTCAGCTCCTGTATTGACAGGTGGATTCTTTACCACTGAGCCACCTGGGAAGTATTATACATGTGAAATGAATGACAGTAATATTACAAGTGATGGTGGGAGATTTTTATTATATGGTACACTATCCATGAAGTGGTACAGTGTCTTTTGAAAGCACACTTGGATTATATGTAAATGTTCGGAGAAGGCGATGGCACCCCATTCCAGCACTCATGCCTGGAAAATACCATGAACGGAGGAACCTGGTAGGCTGCAGTTCATGGGGTCGCGAAGAGTAGGACACGACTGAGCGACGTCACTTTCACTTTTCAATGTCATGCATTGAAGAAGGAAATGGCAACCCACTCCAATGTTCCGGCCTGGAGAATCCCAGGGACGGGGGAGCCTGGTGGGCTGCCGTCTATGGGGTTGCACGGAATCGGACACACTGAAGTGACTCAGCAGCAGTAGCAGCAGTATATTGTAAACTTTAGGGCAACCAGTAAGAAATGTAAAAAAAAAAAAAAAGTATAAATATTTTAACAAAGGAGATAAAATAGATTTACAAAATGCTCTATTTAAAATCACTAAATGCATGTTGATTTTATATCCTGCAACTTTACTATATTCATTGATTCAGTTCAGTTCAGTCGTTCAGTTGTGTCTGACTCTTTGCAACCCCATGATTGCAGCACGCCAGGCCTCCCTGGCCATCACCATCTCCCAGAGTTCACTCAGACTCATGTCCATCGAGTCAATGANTCTCTCTCCTTTTCATTCCCCCCTTTTATCCTCCTGGTACCTCTGTATCTTTCCTCCCTCTTCTCTTCTCTGTATAACTCTGTGAACATCTCTGAGCAGTCCAGACTATGGAGCGCACATAAGGAAGTGATTACTGCATAGCTTGCTCTCTCCTCTTTTGATTCCACCTCATCTCATTTGGGTCACCTCTAACTCCCTCCTCCCTCTTCTCTTCTCCATGTAACTCTGTGAACCTCTCTGGGTGTCCCTCACTGTGGAAAAAATTTTCATCTTTAACCTAGATGTTTTATCAATGGTGCTGTATAGAAGGAGAAGACTTGAGACTACTGTATAAATGGGACTAAAAACAAGAAGCAGGAGGCTTAAGTCCAAATCATGAGAACACCAGAGGACTGATTCCAGGGAACATTAATCAACAGGAGTTCATCAAATGCCTCCATACCTACACTGAAACCAAGCACCACCCAAGGGCCAACAAGTTTCAGAGCAAGACATACCACGCAAATTCTCCAGCAACACAGGAACACAGCCCAGAACTTCAATATGCAGACTGCCCAAAGTTACTCCAAAACTACTGACATCTCATAACTCATTACTGGACACTTCATTGTACCCCAGAGAGAAGAAGTCTAGCTCCACCCACCAGAACATGGACACAAGCTTCCCTAACTAAGAAACCTTGAAAAGCCACCTGTCCAATCCCACCCACAGCAAGGAAATTCCACAATAAAGAGAACTCTACAAACTGCCAGAATACAGAAAGGCCACCCAAAACGCAGCAATATAAACAAGATGAAGAGACAGAGGAATACCCAGAAGGTAAAGGAACAGGATAAATGCCCACCAAGCCAAACAAAAGAGAAAGAGATAGGGAATCTACCTGATAAAGAATTCTGAATAATGATAGTGAAAATGATTCATAATCTTGAAATCAAAATGGAATCACAGATAAATAGCCTGGAGACAAGGACTGAGAAGACGCAAGAAAGGTTTAACAGGAACTAGAAGAAATAAAAAAGAATGAAATATATAATGAATAATGCAATAAATGAGATCAAAAACACTCTGGAGGCAACATATAGTAGAATAA
>SJXQ01012207.1:907233-1021637 GCA_006408695.1 Aepyceros melampus
ACACCTAAAGCAACTAGAAAAGGAAGAAATGGAGAACCCCAGAGCTAGTAGGAGGAAAGAAATCATAAAAATTAGGGCAGAAAGAAATGCAAAAGAAACAAAAGAGACCATAGCAAAAATCAACAAAGCCAAAAGCTGGTTTTTTGAAAGGATAAATAAAATTGATAAATCATTAGCCAGACTCATCAAGAAACAAAGGGAGAAAAATCAAGTCAATAAAATTAGAAATGAAAAGGGAGAGATCACAACAGATAACACAGAAATACAAAGAATCATAAGAGACTACTATCAGCAATTATACGCCAATAAAATGGACAACGTGGAAGAAATGGACAAATTCTTAGAAAAGTACAACTTTCCAAAACTGAACCAGGAAGAAATAGAAAATCTTAACAGACCCATCACAAGCACGGAAATTGAAACTGTAATCAGAAACCTTCCAGCAAACAAAAGCCCAGGTCCAGAGGGCTTCACAGCTGAATTCTACCAAAAATTTCGAGAAGAGCTAACACCTATCCTACTCAAACTCTTTCAGGTGTCTCTTTCAATTCTGGTTTCCTCAGTGTGTATGCCCAGCAGTGGGATTGCTGGGTCATATGGGAGTTCTATTTCCAGAAATATTATGTAATTGTTAACTATATCCCCCCACTGTCTATTTTATAGCATGACTCACTTATTTTCTTACTGGAAGTCTGTTTCTCTTCATCTCTGTCACCAGTTTTCTCCTCTCCCCACCTTCTCCCCTCTGGTAACCACTTTCTTATTCTGTTTCTGACTCTGTTTCCATTTTGTTACATTCAGTCATTTGTCTTCTTTTATAGATTCCATATATAAGTGACATCCTGCAGTATTTGTCTTCTCTAACTTTAGGTACCATAATACCTTCTAGGTCCATTCATGTTGTTGCAAAGGACATGATTGCACCCTTTTTATGGCCAAGTGATATTCTGTTATATATATATTCATATATTTCTGTGTATATATATATTAATATAAACATATATACACATATCACATCTTTGTTTTTTCTATGGATGGATTTGTCTTAGCTTGATCCTATATCTTCAGTATTGTAAATAATGCAGCAGGGAATATAGGGCTGCACTTATCTTTTCTAATTAGTGTTTTCATTTTCTTTCGGTAAATACCCAGGAGTGGAAGTGCTAGGTTAAATGGTGATTCTACATTTAATCTTTTGAGGAATCTCTATAGTGTTTCCATAGTGATTATACCAACATACTTTCCCATCAATAGAGCAAGAAGGCTCCCTTTTCTCCACATTCTTGCCAATACTTATTATTTGTTATCTTTCTGACAGTAGACATTCTGACAGATGTGAGATGGTATCTCATTGGGATTTTGATTTGCATCTCCTTGCTGATTAGTGAAGCTGAACGTCTTTACATGTACTTGTTGGCCATGTATATGTCTACCTTGGATAAATGTCTATAAATATTTATAAAACTAGAATCATAGACTTTGGCATTTCTTTCACTTAGCACAATGTTTTAAGTTTTGTAATGTAACATATGTCACTAGTCAATTTTTTTTAATTGAATGGTGTTCTGCTATATGGCTCTATCAAGTAGTGTCCATTCTTTCATTAATTAATATGTGTTTGGATTATTCCCAGTTTGAACTGTTAGTAATATAAATCATGCCGCATTGATATGCATTTCTTCGTGTGGGTACACATGTTCATTTCTGTCAGATAGATTTCTGCTTAGTTGCTTTAAGTACCTGTTAAACATTAGAAACTGTGAAACTGTTTTTCACAGGGGCTCTGTGTGCCATTTTATGCTCCTACCTGCATTACACGAACAGTTCAGTTTCTCCACATCATCGCTAACTCTTGATATGGTCATTTTTTTTTTTTGATCATGAAGAAAGGGGTGTAGCAGTGTCTCATGATTTTAGTTTGCATTTTCCTAATGACTAATGACAATGATCATTTATTCATGTGTATATTAGAATATATTGGATGTATCTCTTTTTGGTTAAATATCTACTTAAAATTTTGTCCATAAAGAAAAAAAAAAGGCCTCTGCTGTTGATTATAAGAGATGTTTGTGTATTCTGGGCATTGTCCCATTATAAGATATATGTTTGTAATGCTTTCTTCCAGTCCGTGGCTTGTCTTCCATTTTTGAATTGTGTCTTTTGGTGTTTAACAGTTTTAATTTTAATCATGTCCAGTTTAAAATTTTTTGTGGATCTTTGTTTTTTGGTGTCATGTCTACAAACTCTTTTGTCCAGTCCAAAGGTCATGAAGATTTTCTCCTATATTTTCTTCCAGAAGTTTGGTAGTTTTAACTCATCTATTCAGATGTAGGATCCATTTTTAGTTAATTTTTGTATATAGTTTGAAGGAAAATCCTGTTTTTTGTGTGTATGTGTTTATTGATATCCAGTTATCCCACTGCCATTTGCAGATATTCTGTCCTCTTCACATTAAATTAACTTGATGTCCTTGTCAAAATTCAGTTGACTATAAATTTAAGGGTTTATTTTGGGACTCTTAAACATGTTCTATTAGTCTACATGGCTCTCATTATACCAGTACCATATGCCCCATTGCTACAGCTTTGTAGTAAGTTCTGAAATTAGATTGTGTATGTCTTTCAATTTTTTTCCTTTTAAAAATTGTTCTTACTATTCTGGGTTCTTTTTATTTCCACATATGTCATATGATCATCTTGTCAGTATCTCCAAAATATCCTACTGGCATTTGATAAGTTCATCAGTTCGGTTGCTCAGTTGTGTCTGACTCATTGCGACACCATGGACTGCAGCACACCAGGCTCCTCTGTCCATCACCATCTCCCGGAGCCTACTCAGATTTATGTCCATCGAGTCGGTGATGCCATCCAGCCATCTCATCCTCTGTCATCCCCTTGTCTTTTTGCCTTCAATCTTTCCCAGCATCAGGGTCTTTTCAAATGAGTCAGTTCTTCGCATCAGGTGGCCAAAGTATTGGAGTTTCAGCTTCAGCATCAGTCCTTCCAATGAACATTCAGGATTAATTTCCTTTAGGATTGACAAGTTGGATCTCCCCACTATCGAACCACCAGATCTTACACAGCTGGGGAAACAGACTCTTGGAGCGCACAAACAAAACCTTGTGCGCACCAGGACCCAGGAGAAAGGGGCAGTGACCCTACAAGAGACTGAGCCAGACGTGCCCATGAGTGTCCAGGAGTCTCGGGTGGAGGCATGGTTGGCGGTGGCCTGCCGCAGGGCTGGGGCACGGAGTACAGCAGTGCGGCACAGGACCTTTTGAAGGAGGTCGCCTTTAGGTTCATTGGCTCCACCATAGTTTGGCCTCAGGTCAAGCACAGAGAGGGGACACAGCCCTACCCATCAACACAAAATTAGATTAAAGATTTACTGAGCATGGCCCTGCCCATCAGAACAAGACCCAGTTTCCCCCCTCAGTCAGTCTCTCCCAGCAGGAACCTTCCATAAGCCTCTTATCCTTCTCCATCAGAGGGCAGACAGACTGAAAACCACAATCACAGAAAAATAACCAAACTGATCACACAGCTCATTGAAACTATGACCCATGCAGTGTAGGGCCACCCAAGACGATGGATCATGGTGGAGAGTTCTGACAAAACATGGTCCACTGGAGAAGGGAATGGCAAACCACTTCAGTATTCTTGTCTTGAGAACCACATGAACAGTATGAAAAGCCATTTGATTAGGATTTCATTAAATCTGTAGTGCATTTCTGTAAAGTTGTGATATTGACAACACTGTTTTCCAACCCATGAAAATAAAATGTCTCTCACTTATTTAGATGTCCTTCAGTTCTCTTAGCAATGTGTTGTTCAGGTATTTTTAAAGAATTTTAGTCTTAGGAACTATTATAAATAGTGTTTTCTTGGTTTGCTTTAAGATTGTTAATTGCTAGTATATAGATATAGAATCAATTTTCCTAGATTGACTTCTGTATCTTGTTTTAGTAATTTAACTGTTGTTGTGTGTTTTTGACTGTGCTGGGCATTCATTGCTGCTTGGGCTTTTCTCTAGTTGCAGTGAGTGGTGGCTGGTCTCTAGTGCAAGCATGTCATTGCAGTGGCTTCTCTTGTTGAAGAGCCAGGGCTATAGGATGTGGGAGCTTCAGAAGTTGTGACACATTGGCTCTGTAGTTGGTGCTGGGCTCTGGAGCACATCCTCTGTAGTTTTGGTGCACAGGCTTGGTTGCTCCATGGCATGTGGGGTCCATCTGGATCACGGATCAAACCCATGTCTCCTGCATTGGCAGGTGAATTCTTTACCACTGAGCTACCAGCGAAGTCCTTGTTTTAGCAATTTTCTACTGGGCTTGTAGGAGTGGAGGAATCCTTTTTCTGCAAAAGGATTATGTCATCTGCAAATAAAATGCAGCTTTCCTTTCTTTCTTTTTGGACATATGTAATTCCTTTTTTTTCTTTGTTTCTCTAGCTGTAACCTTTAGTGGAAGCTTTGATTATAAGTGGTGAAAGCATATTCCATTTAGTGTAGCAGTTTTTAAGGGCTATATTCAAGTGAATTTGAGGACACAAACTTTGCTTTTTATGTGTTTGCCAATATAAAAATGTGATGTAATTGTAGAATATTTTTGACAATATTTAATAATTTTATTAAACAGACTAAAATTGCTTTTTATTCCATATTATATAGCAATTTTTAATGTTTTCTTTTAGATTTAGAGTCTTTAGGTCTACTAGATATTTTCTTTAATTATTTTATAGGGGGAAACAGCCTAGATAAAATGAACTGGAAAACTTGGTATCCATTCATGGCATTTTATGCTACCTTCTTTATTTTATGAGAAATGTTATCCTGTACTAGAGCAACTAATTAGTAAGGGAAAGGAAGACAAAGGAGATGTTTAGTCTAATGGTAAATTACAGAAATGATTCATGGTGCAATTGTTAAGTCGGTTTGATCCACCTTTGTTGTCTTTTGTATGATGACATGTTTCTTCTCAGGAACTTAAATATGAGTAGCTTGATCTCATGGATGTGTTCATGAGACACCGAATATTGTATGGTAAACACACTTAAAACATCTTTTCATACTTTATATATGCCATTCACTTTTCACCGTTCCCTCTTTATAAAGGAGACAGGAATTTTAAATTGTAGGCTATTTCAGTTAAATAATCAAGGGAGGAGGCAACTTGAGATGAGTTATTGTACATACAGACTGGCTAGCCATGTTAATTACTTACCAACTCCCTTCTTCAGGCTGACCAAAGGCATTACTCAATGCATGATCTTTATTTATTACCTTCCAATTTTTTATGCTTCATGAAGCAGTGTACAGTAATTTATTTTAAAAATTAATAGTGTAACGATTCACTTTGGGAAAGCATTTATAAATAATTTTTAGTACAACATTAAAAAATATAGCCTCAGTAAAGTGGCATTCCTGTCTCTGAAGGATTATTGACATTTTTATGTAAGGCAGAAACCTTTAATGAGATCTCAATCAAAAAAATGCTTCATTAATGACATAAGAATTAATCGATGCTGATCAAATAAATCTACCGTAGTACATTCTGGATTTCACTTTATGAGTAGCTGCCCAGGTCAAAAGACTAACAAATTCATAAGTGACTACTAATAGCATTTCACTTGACTATGCATTTGTATCTGGCTAATACAGATACAATACAATATTTGAAAGTACAGGACAATATTTGAAAGTACTTCAGATTACAATTTATTGTAGTATAGAATTCCTTGGAGAAGAAACATAGCAGGCAAAACAATATAAGTTAAGGCTTAATCTAAAATAAACCATGCAGAAATACTTGAAGGTATATGTTGTATTTTATGGAACTGTGGAAAAAAATAGACAATTGCTAAAAAATAACAGCATTTGGATTATGTTGAAAAATTTTGCAAAGAATTTGAAAGTAAGCAAGCTCCAATATGATAGCATTATCATTTCTTTGGATGCTGTCAAGTCATCTTTATCCTTTAGGTAAGAAAATTTTATCTTTTGCTCAAAATATTTTTTTCATGGACAGTGATGGTACTGACACATTCCAGAGCTCCATTTCAACATTACATACAAAATATCATCATAATTACTTTGTAATGGAATTGACATTATCTCTATTTCAGGGCTCATGTTACTGATGTTTTTAATTATAATATTAAATAAGAAATAGTTGCTTAAATTGATTTTACAGATTTTTAATTCCTTCTTGAGTTACAAGGAATAAGTTGTCCATTGTAAAGAGACATTTTATTATGAAAAAGAGGAAAGCGTTATTTGATAGGCAAAGCCAAAAATATGCTCACCAAAAGTTATTAAAAAAACTTGGGAAATCACTAAAGAAGGAAACTGAAAGATTAATTCAAATCCTTGCTTTCTACCTACATGAATGTAATTGTCCTTGTTGGAAGAATATTATTTAAGTACCATAATAAGCGATATTTCCTTTAAAAATGATTGTAATCTAGCTGAGAAGATTGAAGAACTATGAAAAAATTGATTTGTTATTTTTGTCTTAGTATTTTTACAGATACAATTACTGGATAAAAGAGTAACAAGTTAAATAAAAGTAATATGTGCATTTGCCAATATAGATTTATTTATGCTGAGAAAACAAATCCTCAAAATGTAGGAACTTAAAAAACATTGAAAGTTTATTTCTTGCTAATGTGTTATATATTTGTCACAGTCCAGCAGGCACAATATTCCAGGTGTGCTAATTCAGGGGACTCAGGCTGATAGAGTCTTCCCCATCCAGATTATCTTTCAATGTCACAGGGGGAAATGGTATTGGATTCAGTATTGGGTTTTTTTTTTTTAATTAATTTTAATTTTTTTAGTTTGTTTTGCTTTACAATACTGTATTTGTTTTGCTACACATCGACATGAATCAGCCACGAGTGTACATGAACTCCCAATCCCGACCCCCACCTCCCCACTCCCGCCCCACACCCTCTCTCTGGATTATCCCCGTGCATCAGTCCCAAGCATCCTGCATCCTGCATCAAAGCTGGACTGGCGATTCATTTCACTTATGATATCACACATGTTACACTGCCACTCTGCCAACCCATCCCACCCTCTCCCTCTCCCACAGAGTCCAAAAGGCCGTTCTATACGTCTGTGTCTCTTTTGCTGTCTTGCGTACAGGTTTTAAAGACTTTTACCCAGAGTTGACAGACAGTTTTACGTTTTATTACCAAAGTAAGTATGCAATCCCAGATAAGTACAAGAGGGTAGGGGTATTCCTCAGCAAAATAGTTGATCTTCACCCTCAGCAAATACATAAGTAAATCATATTCCATGAAATCCTCCTCCTGGTATTTATCATTGCCACGCTGCACTTTTAATATTTGTTTAGGTTTTTAAATTCATACAATATCAGATAAAATTTCAGGAGAGAATCCATAATTATCCATTTCCAAACTTAAGTCGAAGCTTTGAAAATAATTTAAGTAAATATCTTTCTTGTGCTTCGTCACTCAGTCATGTCCGACTCTTCGCGGCCCCATAGTCTATAGCTTTCCAGGCTCCTCTGTCCATGGGACTCTCCAGGCATGAATACTGGAGTGGGTTTCCATGCCTTCCTCCAGGGAATCTTTCCAACCCAGGGACTGAACTCAGGTCTCCTGCATTTCTGGGGGATTTTTTTGTTTTTACCATCCGAGCCTTCAGGGAAGCCCTGAGCCACCAGAGAAGATTCCAACTTGGGTCTTACCAATTAGTAATACATTTTAAGTTTCACTCTTGGTTTGGCCTGCCACTAAACACCAGTGCAAATGATCAGTCTCTGAACTTATTCTGCTTTGACCTTGTAATATCCTTCCACTTCTCTTTCCCTATCTTAGTTATTTGCCATTGGCCCTGTCATCTTTGTTGAAGCAGTGTGCAAAAATATTACACAACTGTTAAAAGATACAATCAGAGGTTTACTACCTATCTTGTAAAATGTATCTCCCCATTCACATGTTTTTCTAATGAACTGTGTGATATGTTTGGTTACCCATATGCATGCTCCATTAGTGTAACATATTGATGACTTTTTCTGTTACGCTTTAGAGAATGTATATTACAATATAGCTACTCTGCAATTACCTTTGAGGAGACCCACAATAAAAGTACGATTTCTACAGATTACTTCATAATTATACTTCAAGTTAGCATGTAGTTCAATGACTAATCATCATGTTACTTGCAATTTTTATCTTGTAAGCCTGCAGTTTAAAAGACAGAAATAATTAGATAATTAGTCTTTGATTACATAGTACTCACCCTGTTCTTAAATGTACTTAAATGGTCAATAATTACCATGTAATTACAGAGCAATTATTGTGGTGCATTCACACCAGCATATGTAAGGCATGTCAGTGAGTTCATCCCCTATGTTTAGGTATTCATGACTCAGGCGTGGAAAGGTCACTGCAGGCTGCATTGGGGAAGAACTGCCTGATGAGTGGGGCCATGCTGTAAAGGTGAGAGCAGGTGGCAGTAAGGTAGAAAGACCTATTAAAGTGAAGTAGTGGTTTTTGAGATTTCTGACATTTTTAAAAGTAAATACAAAATATGTACAGAAAGAAGAAACCTAGGATTTATATTAACTGTTTAAAATTTGGTAGTACATCACTTTGTTCTTTTCAGCAAGTCATTTTTTCTACAGTATCTCTTTTCACTTTATCCAAAGATGCTTTTTGGGGGGCTACTAATAGACCATTTTAAATTATACAGTACAAGGTTCACACACTAAAAATTCCCATCTCACTTTCTTACAGCTAGAAGTTTTAAGTGCCAGCACCTGGCACTCAGCAAAAGATCATAGTTAGCACATTTTCTTTTTATTGAGTTGTTGCAAGGCAAGAATTGATAATTTTTCACTTTGAGAGTTAAATAAAAGTTGATGCTTTAAAAATAGCTTTACATGGTTGAATTGCATACTGAGCTATGTAATTCTTCTAATGCTTTATTTTCTACATGTTTATTTTAATTATAGTCAAGTTTCATTAAAAGAAATTGGCATTATTGGTGTTAAGAGGAAAAAAGTAAATCTCAAACCCAACCAAATTTATAACATTTATGGTACTATTGTCCTACACTTACTTTGAAACTCCCAAAAGTAGTTCAGACAGAAGCAGGCATGTCTAGAAATCCCAGGGAAACTCTGAGTTGAAATCCATCTAACCTTAATTCTCTTAAATAATTTATCTATGCCAAAATTGGCGAAGTTGGTATTCACTAGTGGTTTGGATGTGTACTTCTATTATTCTTTAATTTTGACTTTTCTTTGATGGAGATACTAAAAGTTAGTTCAGTTCAGTTCAGTTGCTCAGTCGTGTCCGACTCTTTGCGACCCCATGAATCACAGCATGCCAGGCCTCCCTGTCCATCACCAAGTCCCAGAGTTCACTCAGACTCACATCCATCGAGTCAATGATGCCATCCAGCCATCTCATCTTCGGTCATCCCCTTCTCCTCCTGCCCCCAATCCCTCCCAGCATCAGAGTCTTTTCCAATGAGTCAACTCTTCGCATGAGGTGGCCAAAGTACTGGAGTTTCAGCTTTAGCATCATTCCTTCCAAAGAAATCCCGGGACTGATCACCCTCAGAATGGACTGGTTGGATCTCCTTGCAGTCCAAGGGACTCTCAAGAGTCTTCTCCAACACCACAGTTCAAAAGCATCAATTCTTCGGCACTCAGCCTTCTTTACAGTCCAACTCTCACATCCATACATGAACCATAGCCTTGACTAGACGGACCTTAGTCGGCAAAGTAATGTCTCTGCTTTTGAATATACTGTCTAGGTTGGTCATAACTTTTCTTCCAAGGAGTAAGCATCTTTTAATTTCATGACTGCAGTCACCATCTGCAGTGATTTTGGAGCCCAAAAAAATAAAGTCTGACACTGTTTGCACTGTTTCCCCATCTATTTCCCATGAAGTGATGACCTTCTCCTCCTGCCCCCAATCCCTCCCAGCATCAGAGTCTTTTCCAATGAGTCAACTCTTCGCATGAGGTGGCCAAAGTACTGGAGTTTCAGCTTTAGCATCATTCCTTCCAAAGAAATCCCGGGACTGATCACCCTCAGAATGGACTGGTTGGATCTCCTTGCAGTCCAAGGGCTCTCAAGAGTCTTCTCCAACACCACAGTTCAAAAGCATCAATTCTTCGGCACTCAGCCTTCTTTACAGTCCAACTCTCACATCCATACATGACTACTGGAAAAACCATAGCCTTGACTAGACGGACCTTAGTCGGCAAAGTAATGTCTCTGCTTTTGAATATACTGTCTAGGTTGGTCATAACTTTTCTTCCAAGGAGTAAGCATCTTTTAATTTCATGACTGCAGTCACCATCTGCAGTGATTTTGGAGCCCAAAAAAATAAAGTCTGACACTGTTTGCACTGTTTCCCCATCTATTTCCCATGAAGTGATGGGACCAGATGCCATGATCTTTGTTTTTTGAATGTTGAGCTTTAAGCCAACTTTTTCACTCTCCTCTTTCATTTTCATCAAGAGGCTTTTTAGTTCCTCTTCACTTTCTGCCATAAGGGTGGTGTCAAGGTAACCACAAAACAGGGGAAAATGTTTCTCAATTTAAGTCTTAAATACTTACTCAGATTTTATTGTTGTCCTAATACTTTTCCTTGTACAGTGGACAGTGCTAAGCAAATCAGCCTCCTGTTTACTTGTAGACATAAAATCAACCAGAGATCAATGCTAAGATATGCAAGCATATTCAAAGTAGTTCAAGGCTGTTTTTGAACTTAAGTGTTCATGCTATTTAGAGTATATTTTCAAAAGCCAAATAAATGAAACACTTATACTTGTAGGCTTTGTAAATGTGTTCGTGTGCTACATCACCTCATATATGTCCGACCCTTTGTGACCATAGGGACTGTAGCCTGCCCAGCTCCTCTGTCTGTGGGGATTCTTCAGGCAAGAGTACTGGAGTGGGTTGACATGCCTTCAGGGATCTTCCTGACCCAGTGACTGTTGAATCCATGTAATGCCACTATCTGGTCCCATCACTTCATGGGAAAATAGATGGGGAAGCAGTGGAAACAGTGTCAGACTTTATTTTTTTGGCTCCGAAATCACTGCAGATGGTAACTGTAGCCATGAAATTAAAATATGCTTACTCTTGGAAGAAAAGTTATGACCAACCTAGATAGTATATTCAAAAGCAGAGACATTACTTTGCCGACTAAGGTCCGTCTAGTCAAGGCTATGGTTTTTCCAGTAGTCATGTATGGATGTGAGAGTTGGACTGTGAAGAAGGCTGAGCACTGAAGAATTGATGCTTTTGAACTGTGGTGTTGGAGAAGACTCTTGAGAGTCCCTTGGACTGCAAGGAGATCCAACCAGTCCATTCTGAGGGCGATCAGCCCTGGGATTTCTTTGGAAGGAATGATGCTAAAGCTGAAACTCCAGTACTTTGGCCACCTCATGCGAAGAGTTGACTCATTGGAAAAGACTCTGATACTGGGAGGGATTGTGGGCAGGAGGAGAAGGGGACAACAGAGGATGAGATGGCTGGATGACATCACTGACTCGATGGACATGAATCTGAGTGAACTCCAGGAGATGGTGATGGACAGGGAGGCCTGGTGTGCTGCGACTCATGGGGTCGCAAAGAGTTGGATACAACTGAGTGACTGCATTGAACTAAAGAGAAAATTCGGTTAGCTGTTCAACTGTATTTAACATTATTACTTGATATTTTAAAAAGGGAGGTGGGAGAATAGGTTAAATGTTAAGTAACTAAAATTAAGTTTTCTCATATCAAAATGTGTGTGTGTGTATTTGCCTTTGGCCAGTTTTGGTTTGGATGTTTTAAGGTTTAAAATTCATTCCTTTTTTATGATGAACTGTTCTAGATCAAAATGTATCAAAGCAAATTGGTGAAAAATGCATTGCTTGTCTTCCTGCTACTTCCTGAGGTTTATAAGCAACTTAGATTCTAAAGCAACAGCTCATTGTGGTACTCTCTTTTAGAACCTCACATTTAGTAAACATTACTTGAAATTATTTAGTTTAAAAATATTTTTAATTGAAAACTTCTAATCTCAATGCCTTTTTCAAAATTCTTCATGTCTTGTTCTTGTTTTACTCTTCCTGTTATTTGACTTATAATCCTTTGGGAGTAATTAGAATTTAGGTAGAACAAAGCAAAATGTACCTTAAAGCATTGGTTCTCAATAGCAGGTAATTTGGTCTCCCTAGGCACATTTGACAATTTTTGGAGATGAGTTGGTTGTCACGACTTAGGAGGGATATTACTGACATCTATTAAATAGAAACTATGGATTTTCCTAAATAGTATATAGTGCGGTCCTTAGTATAAATACTATACACAGCAGTATACAGTATAGCCCACCACAATGAAGAATTACTCAGTTCTAATTCTGTAGACCTGGGATTGGAAAACTCTGCTTTAAAGGAATGAGCATACATTTGCCTTATGGGTCTATAATTAACCTTACAGAATTTTAGCAGAATATTTTCTGTTTTGCTCAAATCTTTTAAAACATACACAAATGAAGAAAAAAATTACATGAGATTGAGTTTGAAAAGTATTATAAAGTGTAAAGTAAAAATTAGCCTGCCTAGCTTTTTGTAAGCAGCAGATAATTTTCAGCATATGTAAAAAGCTACACTAAATCATTATTCTTAATGACATAAAAATCCTGAAATTTTCCCTTTGTAAAATGCAAATTTTCTTCAAATACTTCTTTCATAAGCAAACTATGGACACAATTGTTATGATGCTATTAATAGAGATAAATAACTCATGAGAAATATGTTTAGATGGGTAGTTAGCTTAGTAAATAATAAAAAAAGCTAAAATGTTTTTACTGTTGCACATCTAAAACTGTCTCAGTCTGCCTACTGGTTATTTCTTTTGAATTACCAGTGTCTCTACATCCATTATAGCAATTGGATCATCACGTCTTGCCTTTTATGAACAGTGTATGGCTCTAATTTAAAGGTCATTAGACCAAGTCACTTAAGTGACCTGCCAAGGGCATGTACCCAATGATTAGCCAAATGAGAGAGAATTCCTTGTTGGGCAGAATGATTTTTCCTGTGCTGCTTCATGGAGACAACTTGATAACACTCTTTTCGAGACATGGTAGAAATGTAGCAAAAGAGTATAATTTCCAGAACAGTCATTCTTGTTTCTACAAAGTCTAACTTTTAAACCACTCAGAATGTCTCTCTCTCTCTTTTTTTCCTTCAATCTCAATCTAACATCACAAATGAAACTTAGAGCTCCCCTGAAACAAATGAAGATGAAGTTTTGAATCATGCATAAAGAAAATTTTAACTGAAGTTGGAGAAAGTTACCAAGATCAGAGTTACAGAGTGGATGAAACAAAAAATACTAACCCACTGCCTTAAAAATGGTTTTTCTATTTGTATTTATGGCAGGGCCACCAAATCAGAGATAATGCTAAAAATAAGTTATCAAGGGGATTTAAAGTAGTGATGGTTTTCTAAAATAGGAAAAAAAAAGTAAGTAGGAATGGTTTAAAAAAATTAACTTTTTACCATGGAAATGTTTAAACCAGAAACTTTAGAGAATGGTTATATACTTTTAAAGCCACTTCAATAATTAATAGAATCTTGCCAATTTTTATTTCTGCTGTAAGGATTATAGTATGTGTCTCTAACTGCTAAAAGCATTATTATACAGTTACTATTTATCACGTTTAACAAAATTAGCAATAATTCCTTAATATTTTCACAATCCTAATAGAAAAAAATGGTACATTCAAATTGGGCTAATTGAGTATAGTTTAATGAATGAACTATGTTGAAATATGTAGATAGGATCTGGGGATTTCACGAGTAACAAGTGACCTGGCTCCAATTTGGGAAGAGAGTGTTGCTTTTACAATTCTCTTGCTTGGAATGCAGCAGGGAGTGAGACTAGTTGCCTACACTCAGAGAAAGGAACTATAACCAATTCACTGGGAATGCTGTTTTCCAAGGACATTGGATTTTGTTTTTTTCAAGTTTAAATTTAAACTACCAGTGTGTTTCCTAGGAAACTCTTTTGGAATGTATCTTATAATATTTTGAGTATGACACAATAAATATCCAATACAAAACTTTCATAGACAGTCACTCTCAGGTCTTAATAAATCAATGTTAGACATTTCCAAAGTGACTCTTTGAGGAGATACAAAGCCATTAATTTATTAGTATGCCTATATGCCTCCATTCAGAGCTGGGGCTCCAAAGAAAAGGACAGGTTTTACTTCTGGCATATATGTCAGATACTTTAATAATTGTCTTTATACAGTATAGTGCATAATTTAGTTATTAACGATATACAGTATAGATGCTATTGCAATTCTTGTTATAAAGATGAGGAATCTGAAGCAGAGAAAGACTTAATCACATTAATCACCCAGCTAATAGTTAGTAGAATTAGCATTCAAACGTTGATGTGTCTTAATCTGAAACTCATGTTCTTTTTACTGCAGTATGCTGTGTTTCCTATGAAACATATTTAGCAGCAGTTTTATATCTTGTGACTCATAATTTTTTGTAGAGAACATTTGTATATAATAATTATATCCAAACAAGATGGCATATGACTGTTTTATTGACATCATCCATTTTACACTGTGTTCTAATATATAAACATTTATATTTTTTATGTAGCCTTGATTTGGAGTATAGTTTTAACACAGATATTCTCAGGGATCTAGAGCTTACTGTAGGTGAGCCTGTCTTCTAGGCTGTTAACTGAACTGTGTGAAGGAAGCATTTCTTCAGTATAGGGGAAAAACCTATTTTTTGTTAATCAAAAAGGCTGTACCTGTGACACACTTGCTTGGAGAATGTCTTATACCAGTTGTTTGAAAGACTGTAATCTCTAGTTTAAACAACTTTCATGAACAAGAGAAATTGAAATTTATCTTCTCAGTTTCCATGATATCTTCTGTCAAAGGAGATGGTATCAAAATTAAATGACTTTTAGAGAAATTATGACTGATAATTTTTACATTCAAAAAGTTTTTAAAGAGAATTTTTTAAGAAACAGAGGAAAGGATATTATCCATTTGATCTGAATTTACAGCTTCCTATTACTGACATTTATCTTTTATCTTAGTATCAACAAATTCTGACTCTTTTGGCTCAGAAAACACTAAATTATCGATAGTCTATTCCTGTGTTTGCTCAGACACTAACTTGCGTCTGACTCTTTGTGACCCCTGGTTGGTAGCCCACCAGTCTCCTCTGTCCGTGGGATTTTTCCAGGCGTGAATCCTGGGGTGGGTTGCCATTTCCTCCTTCAGGGGATCTTCCCAAACCAAGGGTTGAACCCATGTCTCCTGACTCAGGAAGCATAATGTGACAGTTGATACGGGGCTGTTGATAAGAGGTGGGTTTAGGTTCAACTTGGTCGAACACATTCAGTTCAGATCTGGTTAGTTTTCTAATTTTTCTTATCTCAATGTTTTCTTCACAAAAAGAGTTAGGTTTCTTGATCTCAATAGCTTGTTTTATTTTTTTAGTAATCTTCTGTAAATCAAAAGTCAGTGGATGGCATAAACAAGTGAAGAGTCAACAGATCCTTTCACCCCCCAAACAAGTCTAAAGCTGGACAGACATAAAGCAAACAGTTATTTGCTCTAGAATTAAAGCAAAAATATAAAGTGAAGGGTGTTGTTTCATGGAAAATGTGAACTTTAGGAGAGGACACTTCAAGTCTATGTATCATTTTTGCCTGGGTGTGCTCCTACACTCCCTTCCCCTGTGTCAGTCTGGTAGTTAAATCAGGGAGGGGACTTTCTTGCTGCCCCTGCCAACTGTGGCTCAGTTAGTTTGGAGTATTGTCACTTAAAGTGGTCATCTCAGGAGCAAATTGACAAAGATGATGAATACTTTATTAAGACTTAGTGCACAGGCCTGTATGGCATATGCAGGTCCAGGAGACTGTCCACAAACTCAACAGAAGTTTAAGAGGTCAGGAGGACATAGAGGGCTTGGCAAACTTTCCATGTATCACAAGTTGACAAAAACTTAGATGCATTCTTTTTAATTCTTTTATTAATTTATTTATTTTAATTGGCGGCTAATTACTTTACAATACTGTGGTGGTTTTTGCCATGCATCATCATCAATCAGCCCTGAGTGTACATGTCCCACCATCCTGAACCCCGCTCCTACCTGCCTGGTTTGTCCCAGAGCACCAGCTCTGGGTGCCCTGCTTCACGCATGAAATTTGCACTGGAATCTCTTTTACATAGTAATGTAATTTGATGCTATTCTCTCATTTCGTCCCACCCTCACCTTCTCCCACATTGTCCAAAAGTCTGTTCTTTACATCTTTGTCTCTTTTGCTGTCTTGTTACAGGCTTTCTTATAGCAAAACAGTCCTAAGAAACCCACAGTCTTTGGCTATAGAGCCACTGGGTGACATAGACGTCTGAGAGCCTTGTAAGAAGTAAAACCCAGGATGAACTTGAAAACACAGTCTAAAGTTTAAGTGTGCTATCTGGGTCACAAGTAGAACAATCAGAAAATAAAAGCCTAATGACTGAGATAGGTGAGCACAAACAGTGACCAAATTTTTCTTTGGACACTAAGCTATATAATAACAGATGCCGCTCTTACAATGCCAAGCTTGAAAAAACAAACTGAACAGAGATATACATTGTAGATCACGCATTGCTGGAGAGAGAGATTTCATAAATTTAGTCTAGGCAAACTAAAGAAACAAATTAGCAGAACAACAGCAATAGCTTCAAGCAAAGAAAGCAATACTCTGATTGTTTTATTATCTAAAAAGCCCAATATTCAACAAAATTATGAGATGTTCAAAGACACAGTATGACCCTACTTATGAAAAGAGAAATTTGTCTTAATTTTTCTAAATGTTGAAAATAGTAGGCCAAGTTTTTGAATTAGCTATTATAAATAAGTTTAAAAATAAACTTTATTAAAAGAAGTAAAGTATATATGAAGATAATGACTCAGTGAATAGATTATATACAAGGGCAAAAATATTTAAAAGGAGTGGGAATTGTGAAAGTGATAGTACAATAACTGAAAAATGAAAAATTCACTAGATGGGCTCAATAGCAGATTGATGAAGAAAGAGAAGGAAAAGAGAACCAGTGGACATGAACACAGGGCAATAGAAATTTTCTTATCTGAGCACACAAAAATACTGAAGATAAATGAACAGAGTATGGGACTTTGGGGACAATATTACATATACCAAAATACAGATAATGAGAGTCCTAGAATGAGAAGGGGGTTTGGGATACAGTGGTTGAAAACTCAAAACTCGATGAAAAATAGTAATCGAAACCCCTGGAAATCACGAAGTAATTAAATAAGATAAATATTAAGTGAATCACACTGAGACATGCCGTATGTCACACTTTTCAAAGATGAAATCACCATCTTGAAAGTAGCAAGAGAGAAGCAACTCATACAGTGGAATGACAGAACAGAAAATGGCCAGCTTCTAATCATAAACTGAAGGTGATAAGGTGGAGTAATTTATTCAAAGTACTGCAAGGAAAAAAAAAAAAACCTGTCAACAAGAATAATTTATTGGGCAATATTATCCTTAGTAATAAATGTGAGTAAAGACATTTTCAGACAAAGACTGGAAGATTTCCTATACAATTTCTTGCCATGCAAAAAGTACTATAAGAAGTCTTTCACGATGAGAGAAAGTGACACCAGTGAAGAACTCAGATTTACAGGAGGTAGTTAAAATTGCTGAAAATGGTAAATATGTAAGGAAATATAAAAAGATTCTGTGAGTCCAGTTTTCCTGTTTCATCTGTTAATTATTTTAAAATACACAATATGGTATCAAGTAGTCATTATGATAGGCTTCCCTGGTGGCTCAGACAGTAAAGTGTCTGCCTGCAATGTGGGAGACTCAGGTTCGATTCCTGGGTCGGGAATATCCACTGGAGAAGGAAATGGCAATCTACTGTAGCACTCTTGCCTAGAAAATCCCATGGACTGAGGAGCCTGATAGGCTACAGTCCATGGGGTCACAAAGCGTCGGGCACGACTGAGCGACTTCACTTTCACTTTTCACTTTCATGCATTGGAGAAGGAAATGGCAACCCACTTCAGTGGAGTGGAGATATATTGGAGCAAGATTTCTATATTTTAGCAGAATTAAGTTAAATTAGATTTTGATAAGTATAGTTAGGTATTGATATCACTAGCAAATCCACTAAGAAAATAACTGACATGTTTAAAATTAGCAGAGAAATTAAACAGATACACTGGAAACATTTATCACAAAAAGACAGTATATGAGAAACAACAAAGTAAAATGCCATTAAAAAATAGGAAACAATAACAAAATAGCATGCATAAATTCAGCCTTATTAATACTTTCATTAAATGAGAATGGACTAAATACCCAAATCAAAAAATAGAGATTGTTAGACTTGGATTTTAAAAATCCAGTTATATATGTTATTCGTAAGAGACTAACATTAAATTCAAATGCAAATACAGGCTAAATGTAAAAGAATAGTAAAAGAAATACCATGCAAATAGCAACCATAAGAGAACTGGAGTCTTAAAGGTGACAAATGGCAGTACATCAGGATTATTTAAGACTTATAAATGTGTATGTACCCACGGGATTCAGGATATAAACGTACATAGACTTCTGAATGCATGAAGCCTCTAAATACATACTGCTGCTACTGCTAAGTCGCTTCAGTCATGTCCGACTCTGTGCGACCCCTTAGACGGCCGCCTACCAGGCTGCCCCGTCCCTGGGATTCTCCAGGCAAGAACATTGGAGTGCGCTGCCATTTCCTTCTCCAATGCATGAAAGTGAAAAGTGAAAGTGAAGTTGCTCAGTCGTGCCCGACCCTCAGCGTCCCCATGGACTGCAGCCTACAGGCTCCTCCATCCATGGGACTCTCCAGGCAAGAGTACTGGAGTGGGGTGCCATTGCATTCTCTGCTAAATACAGAAGCAGGAGCTAAAAGATTAAAAATAAAAATGAAAACTTTAACATCATTGCCTTGATTTTTTGATACTTCACCCTTTGTAATTTATAGGAAAACTGACAGAAAAATAGCAATAATAAAGGAGTTTTTAACAACACAATCAACCAACTATATTAAATTGGCATATAGGGAACACTCCACCAAATGACTGCAGAATACACATTCTGTTCACTCACTCACACTCATGGCACATTTTCCTGTAGAAATTATTTGCTGTTCCACAAAACTAGTCTCAATGAATGTAAAAATATTGACATACAATATATATTTATGTAGTATATAATTTGACCACAGCCTAATTACATGAAAAAGCCACAACAGAAAGAAACCTGGGAAAACCCCAAATAGTGGAAATTAAACAAGACACTTCTAATCATACATGAACAAAGGAAAAATCACAAATAAAATTAAAAATATTTGAGCTAAATGAAAATAAAACCCCAGCATATTTATGAGATGTAGTTAAAGCAGTGTTTAGAGCAGAATTCATAGATTTAAATGCCTATCATTTAAGAGAAGAAGACAGGTCTTATATCCGTTACCTAGTTTTCCATCGTAAGAAACCAAACTAAATCCAAAACAAACAAAAGGGATGAAATAGTAAATATTAGAGCAGAAATCAGTGAAATAGAAAATAGAAAGTAATAGAAAAAAATCACTGAAACAATTAAAGATTTATTTTTTGATGAAATGAACAAAATTGATGAAATATAGCTAACCAAGGAAATATGAGAAAAAAATACAAGTTACCAAAATCCAGAATAATAACTAAAACTTATAGAGGAAAACTAGGCTTCCCAGCTGGCTCAGATGGTAAAGGATGTGCCTGCAATTCAGGAGACCCAGGTTCAATCCCTGGATTGGAAAGATCCCCTAGAGAAGGAAATGGCAACCCACTCCAGTATTCTTGCCTGAAGAATCTCATGTACAGATACAAAGAGTCAGACAAGACTGAGTGACTGACAGTTTCATAGCGGAAAACTGGTGAACATCTTTGTGACTTTGGATTAGGCAAACTGAGTTTAGGCATGCTAGTGAAACCATGACCCACAAACTAAAAATTGAAAATTGAGACTCCAATAAAATTAAACATTCTTGCCCTTTAAAAGACAGAAGCAAGAAAAATTTCAACAAGCTAAAGTGGGAAAAATATTTGCAAATCCTATGTCTGATAAATGACTTGTATCCATATTATGTAAATAAGTATCCAAGAATAATAAAATGACTTGGTTAATAAAATGGACAAATGAATTTATAAATTTCACCAAAAACTTTTATTTATTTTTTAAGGTGCAGAATAAATTATTTTTGATTTAAAGTTTTAGTAACAAACATTAATTTGTTCAAAGTTATATGAGCCTCCAGGTTGAAAAAAGTCACTTTGATTCTCAACTACTCCTCCTCACTGTAGGCCCACAAGTGACTGAGATTTCCAGGGAATTGTAATTTTGAGAAAACAATTCTGGGTTATTTCAGCATTGCATATGATATTGACAAAATTTTTTTCAGATACTTTTTAAAAAACAAGTAAGTACATGAAGAGCATAGCATTCTTAATCAACAGGAAAGTAAATTACAATAATAAACCTCTGCATCAGTTCAGTTTAGTCTCTCAGTCGTGTCCGACTCTTTTTGATGCCCTGTACTGCAGCACACCAGGCCTCCCTGTCCATCACCAACTCCTGGAGTTTACTCAAACTCATGTCCATTAAGTCGTTGATGCCATCTCATCCTCTATCATCCCCTTCTCTTCCCGCCTTCAATCCTTCCCAGCATCAGGGTATTTTCAAATGAGTCATTTCTTTGCATCAGGTGGCCAAAGTATTGGAGTTTCAGCTTCAACATCAATCCTTCCAATGAATATTCAGGACTGATTTCCTTTAGGATGGACTGGTTGGATCTCCTTGCAGTACAAGGGACTCTCAAGAGTCTTCTCCAATACCACAGTTCAAAAGCATAAATTCTTCGGTGCTCAGCTTATAGTCCAACTCTCACATCCATACATGACTACTGGAAAAACCATAACTTTGACTAGATGGACCTTTGTTGGCAAAGTAATGACTCTGCTTTTCAATATGCTGTCTAGGTTGGTCATAACTTTCCTTCCAAGGAGTAAGCGTCTTTTAATTTCATGGCTACAATCACCATTTGTAGTGGTTTTGGAGCCCCCCAAAATAAAGTCAGCCACTGTTTCCTCTGTTTCCCCATCTATTTCCCATGAAGTGATGGGACCGGATGCCATGATCTTAGTTTTATGAATGTTGACCTTTAAGCCAACTTTTTCACTCTCCTCTTTCACTTTCATCAAGAGGCTCTTTAGTTCTGCTTTGCTTTCTGCCACAGGGTGGTGTCATCTGCATATCTGAGATTATTGATATTTCTCCCAGCAGTCTTCATTCTAGTTTGTGCTTCATCCAGCCCAGCATTTCTAATGATGTACTCTGCATACAAGTTAAATAAGCAGGGTGACAGTATACAGCCTTGACATACTGCTTTTCCTGTTTGGAACCAGTCTTTTGTTCCATGTCCATTTCTAACTTGCTTCCTGACCTGCATAGATTTCTCAAGAGGCAGGTCAGGTGGTCTGGTATTCCCATCTCTTTTATTTTTTTTTCCACAGTTTGTTGTGATCCACCCAGTTAAAGGCTTTGGCATAGTCAATAAAGCAGAAATAGATGTTTTTCTGGAACTCTCTTGGTTTTTCGATGATCCAGCGGATGTTGGCAGTTTGATCTTTGGTTCCTCTGCCTTTTCTAAAAGCAACTTGAACATCTGGAGGTTCACGGTTCACATATTGCTGAAGCCTGGCTTGGAGAATTTTGAGCATTACTTTACTAGCGTGTGATATGAGTGCAATTGTGTGGTAATTTGAGCATTCTTTGGCATTGCCTTTCTTTGGGATTGGAATGAAAATGGACCTTTTCCAGTCCTGTGGCCACTGCTGAGTTTTACAAATTTGTTGGCATATTGAGTGCAGCACTATCTCAGCATCATCTTTTAGGAAATTAAATAGCTCAACTGGAATTCCTTCACCTCCACTAGCTTTGTTTGTAATGATGCTTACTGAAGTATACTGCTGCATTCCCAGTAGGAAATCTATGATCAAAAGCCAGATAATACTAAGTGACGGAGAGAACGTGCAAAACATGAAACCCACGTTAATTTCTGTTGGGTTATGTGGAACAACCACTTTCAATATGTTAGGCAATTTCTTAAAAATTTAATTCATCCAAGGGAAATGAAAAGTTATGTTGGTGTAAATGCATGTATCTCTATTAAGTAACATTTAAAAATTTTAATGGAGGCTTATGATTTGTTACTTGTTACTCAAAAGGGAATAATGTACATCAGCGTCACAGTGTACAGAAGAAGTATCACAGGGAACTTCGAAATGCAAATTATCAAACATTACCCCAGACCTTCTGAATCAGAAACTTTGGGCAGGGGAGGCAGCATTCTATTTCAGTAAGCCTTCGCCTTGATTCTGTTGTATGCTTGAATTTCAGAGCCACATACCTTCATATTCCTATAGTAGTGTGGTTCTCTTTCTCTGAGTGAAAATAAATACACAGCTCTTAAGTCTCCACAAGCCAAATACTGTTTTTATTTATTTTTTTAAGGTTGAATAGGCAAGTATTTTTTAAAACATAAGTATTATATACAAAAGCATAAATTCTTGTTTCTCTTGAAAAAAACCACAAGATGAGGCAATACTCCTCTGGTCTTCCCTCCATGGCAGTATTGAGCTGCAGCAGATCCTGTGTATCCCTTGAGACACAGAGGGCTCTTCATGTGTCTTCATCCCACACAGCTTCCTTCACACATCTTCATTATCTGCATGACCCTTTTGGGTCTAATTTCCTTACCTTTAATTTTCAATTAAATCCCAAACTACTTCAGTACAAATTACAGATTTTGGAAACTACATTGAATTATTCAACTATGCAAGAAATATTTTTAATATAGTATTGTTGTAACAGTTCTGGGAGATAGTATGTAGAGTTTGATTTTGTAGCCATATTTTCAGTTAGTTCAATGACTTTGTTCACATTGTGTACTTATTTGGAGGGTTTACTTTTTTTAAATCCCAGGAGTCTCAGTCACAGTTAGTTTATTCCTAGAGTGGATAGATTTGCTTGTGTTGGTAAAACAGTTTTTGTCTTTTAAAATAATACAACTTCTGTGATAGCAATTTTGAATGAGAAATCTTCTTACATTTCTGTAATAACCACACTGTTTATTTATAACCTATATAGCTTTAATAAAAAAAGGTGATTATTTAGATAATTTAATGATGAAGTTCTTATTTCTAGGTGAAAAGGTAGAAGGTTGAGGTGGTGGCCAGACTGTAGCAAGCTATGTGAATATTTTGTTATTAAACCCTTAAATGTGAAATTTATTGATTTTTCCCTCTCCCTGATTCATACTTTTTTTGACTAGATGCCTAAGTCTTTTTGAAAACAGTGGTATTCAACTTAATAGATTAATGAAAAGATAGTTTAATGAATTTAAATTATTGAACATGTTAGGTTGTTTGAATCAGTTTCTGATTTATTCATAATAGTTGAAGGAGAAGTGTTTGATTTGCCTGTCAGGAACAACTACGAGATAATCCATCTCAGAGCAAACAACTCCTTTCCTTATATTGAGACCTTGAACACTGCCACTGCTGATTTCATTATTTTCCTGGCAAATAGTCACAGAATCTGCTATAATCAATTTTCTCAAAGATTTGGAATAATTTTCCTCAAATTAGTAATGAAATAGAAAAAAAATGAAACTATACTTATATCATAATTAGTATCCCCATTTTTTATTTTTGCTGATTTCAATATTTATTAACTGACTTTCTGATTCTCTGCTGCTGCTACTGCTACTGCTAAGTCGCTTCAGTCGTGTCCGACTCTGTGCGACCCCACGGACGGCAGCCCACCAGGCTCCCCTGTCCCTGGGATTCTCCAGGCAAGAACACTGGAGTGGGTTGCCATTTCCTTCTCCATCTGATTCTCTAAACATGAGAATTGTTAGTTAAAGATTTATATTGTTGAAGGAAGGAATATCTCAGCTCTGAGTGGGGGATCTTGAAGTTGCTAACTTTTTGTCTACTAATCTTTTAAAGTGGGAATTTAATAGCACCTTTCTTGTAAAGTTGTAGTAAAAAATTAATTCAGAATATTCATTTTATTACTATACTTGATACAAGGTAAAATTAAAGATAGATTAATTTGATACAAAATAATAGTTCAATATCTGTTGATATCTGTATGCTTATTAGCACCTTTTTCTCATAACATATTTAATCACTTGTTTTATAATTAGATTACCAATCCATAGTATATTTCATATTCAGATATTTAAATAAAAAATTATCTGCAATTATAAGCAACTCTATGGAGTATAAGTAATATATTCAAGTAATAAATTGATACTAATATGGTTGATGAATATAACTTCTAAGAAGGTCAAGTTAATGTCCTATTTTTAAAGTTATTTTGAGGTAGGAATATGACCCTCATATATTTTCATTTGTCAGTTCTAAACTAAAATTTTTGAAAACAAGTTACTTTTATAGTGGGTGAGGTACCTGCATGATTTAAAAAGAAGATCAAAGTTTGGTTTATTATTTACATCACAAAAAGTATTTCATTAGCTAGAACTATAAAAGCCTTGTGATTTAAATAGTATCCAAAATATAATTGGTTTTCAAGTTAATTAGTAAGGTTTTCATTGGCACTTTTATACAGTTAACATTTATCATTTATCTCCTGGGTTTAAAGATTTTAATTTGCCTTGCAAAGAAATGGAACTTTAAAATGAGAATCAGATTACTTTTTGGTAATTAATTGCCTAGAAATGTCGGTAACCCAAAAGCAGAACCAGCAAATTTAGGCACAAAATAGCAGGTAGAACATTTTAACCAGTAGTAATCAGTGGAACATAGTAACTGCATAGAGGAGTTTTATATTTAGAAAATCATCCATATGTTCACAATTTTAATTTCATTCTAACACTCTTTCATTAAATGAAACATTATCCTAGGTCCTAGGGAATAAGCAAAGCTGAACAACATATAGTTCTACCCATAAGAACATTTACAGCCTAGTAAAACAATGTATTTCAATATACAATTTTGGCAACACTCATGATAAAAAATTGACCTTCAGCTATAGTGTTTAAAATCTAGTAGGTATGTTGAAAAAATCTTGTATTAGTAAAACCTTTTTGTTGGTATAATACGAAAATGTAGGTAATAATTATTTAAGTCTTAATTGATTCCAGAATTAGAGTGAGTCTGTGTCTTAAAATTTAAATGAATAAACTCTCAAAAAACTTCCCCCATCATGGTCACAGAGCTAATTCATTTAATTTATTTTTTTAGTGAGAAAGTAAAAGTTACACTTTTTTGCATGTAATAAAAGCAGAATAAGCTTTGACATAGATACAATTGTTCTAAATGGACATAAGCATCTACTATGTTCTATAGACATTAATTTTCTTTTTTTACATTTATTCTTAATTATATGTAATACCCCCAAATGTGGTCAAACCTACTTAATACATAGAAGATTGAATAATAAAGTATGGATTCTGTCTTAATCACTCTGTTCTATTAAATATTAAAGGTCTGTTATTAATAGCGCTTTTATAATGGATGTCATTTTCTACCTTGGATGAAAATCTCATCTCCTTCCATGTATTCATTGCAGAAGTTATATAATCTTTTCAATTTGGAATCTTGTACCAGAGGAATTTTCTGTTGACCACATACCATATTTTCTTTGTAACTGCCTCAGTTCTTGACATGTAATAAATGCTCACCAGTTGTTTGGTGAATGCATAAATGACCTCATGATTAAATGAAAGAAAGAATAAAAAAGAAAAGAAATTAATTGTCACAAAGCAAAAATCTCTTTCTTTAGTTCAGGTAAACTGTTTTCAGGTTTTGGTGTATAAACTTCTACTGCCAGGTAGATTTTTTGATTTGTCATCTTTTGAAACCTCTGTAATGGTGAACTTTTTGATAATTGAGTACTATGGTATATTAATGGACTGGGACTCACAACTATATTTAGTAGGAAAAATGGATGACACAGTAAGTTTTTACAAGTTGTATACATTAATTATAATTTGAGAGATATGTATGATATTCTTTGTTTTGGCAATGGCTATTAATCCATTTTCTAAAATCTGAGCTATCTATAGGAACATTTTAAGACAAATTAAAGATACAGTTCTCCAGATGACATTTTAGAAGATTCAAGCTATCTAAGGGCATAATACTATATCACATATGCAGGTACACTTCAAGAGAAAATCTATTGCTTAACATTTTACTATCTTTCAAAAAAAACAAAGGTATGATTGAAAAAACTTTACTGTTTGAGTAGTCATTAAATATATATCCCTTATATAGATCCTCCTTGGTAATCAAATGAAGCCAAATAATTCCACTTGTAGGAAAATAAGCATTATAGTAGATTTCTCATATACCAGTTTCTGTGACTGTATTTAATGTTGTACAAATGTGAATATGTTGTATTGGAGGTATGTATTCATCATTTGGTAAATAAGATGCGTATAGATAATGGACACAAGTTAACTGGAATCAAGATTAAAATTTGATATAAGCTCAAAATCACTGCAGATGGTGACTGCAGCCATGAAATTAAAAGATGCTTGCTCCCTGGAAGAAAAGCTATGACAAACTTCAACAGCACATTAAAAAGCAGAGACCTTACTCTGCCAACAAAGGTTCATATAGTCAGAACTATGGTTTTTCTAGTAGTCATGTATGGATCTGAGAGTTGGACTATATAGAAGGCTGAGTGCCAATAATTGATGCTTTTGAATTGTGGTGTTGGAGAAGTCTCTTGAGAGTCGCTTGGACTGCAAGGAGATCAAACCAGTCAATCCTAAAGGAAATCAGTCCTGAATATTCATTGGAAGGACTGATCCTGAAGCTGAAAGTCTAATACTTTGGCCACCTGATGCAAAGAGCTGACTCATTGAAACAGACCCTGATCCTGGGAAAGTTGAACGCTAGAGCAGAAGGGGACGACAGAGGATGAGATGGTTGGATGACATCACCTACTTGATGGACTTGAGTTTGTGCAGGCTCCTAGAGATGGTGAAGGACAGGGAGTCCTGGCGGGCTGCAGTCCATGAGGACACAAAGAGTCAGACACAGCTGAGCCACTGAACAACAAGAACTAGTGAGCAGTCTAATTGCAGAAAAGACTAAATGTCTGTGTATACTCTATGCAATGAAATTTAAGAAAATTATGGGAATATAGTTTAATCAACCATTTAGAAAGGACAACTTGTTTCTTCCATTCCTGATTGAAATCTTATATGATAGTAGACATTTCATAAAAGATCACTTGAAAATGGAAGATAATATTCCTATTCACATCTTAAAATGTAAACGTTATGTAGATGAACTAATTCAACTCTGTTAAGATGGAAGGATAATGAATAATAACAATAGCATTGGATTTGGGCTCAAGAAACCTGAGTTAAATATATGACACACTCTGCTACTGCTAAGACGCTTCAGTCGTGTCCGACTCTGTGCGACCCCATAGACGGCAGCCTATGAGCCTCCTCTGTCCCTGGGATTCTCCAGGCAAAAACACTGGAGTGGGTTGCCATTTTCTTCTCCAGTGCGTGAAAGTGAAGTCGTTCAGTCGTGTCCGACTCTTAGCGACCTCGTGGACTGCGG
Organism: Aepyceros melampus; assembly: GCA_006408695.1. Classification (NCBI taxonomy): domain Eukaryota; kingdom Metazoa; phylum Chordata; class Mammalia; order Artiodactyla; family Bovidae; genus Aepyceros; species Aepyceros melampus. Next base: position 934,964 of record SJXQ01012207.1, read on the forward strand.
CCTACGAGGCTTTTCCGTCCATGGGATTTTCCAGGCTAGAGTTAGTATATGTTATCTCCAAAACTGGTTTAATAGGAATTATGCGTAGTATGGGTGTCCCTGGTGGCTCAGATGGTAAAGAATTTGCATGCGGTGCAGGAGACCTAGGTGCGATCCTTGGGTTGGGAACATCAGCATATAGTTCATAAGTAAGGAGAAGGGGTGCTGGGAGTCTTTCGCAATAGGTCCACAGGGCCTTTGCTGCAATAATTGCACATTATCTGTCCCCCAAATCGAAATCTTCTGTTGTTTCTTCCCTAAGAAAATGTTTTCCTTCAAATAGGCATCTTCAGGAGGTAAAATAGCTCAACCTAAGTAGCAGTAATTTAAGAAATGTTAGGCAGCCTGTCAAGACAGTAGGGAAGGCATTCTTTAAGTCAGTGATCCCTTTTCAGGTCAGTTCAGTCTCTCAGTCGTGTCCGACTCTTTGCGACCCCATGAATCGCAGCATGCCAGGCCTCCCTGTCCATCACCAACTCCCGGGGTTCACTCAGACTCATGTCCATCGAGTCAGTGATGCCATCCAGCCATCTCATCCTCTGTTGTCCCCTTCTCCTCCTGCCCCCAGTCCCTGCCAGCATCAGAGTCTTTTCCAATGAGTCAACTCTTCGCATAAGGTGGCCAAGTATTGGAGTTTCAGCTTTAGCATCATTCCTTCCAAAAAAATCTCAGGGTTGATCTCCTTCAGAATGGACTGGTTGGATCTCCTTGCAGTCCAAGGGACTCTCAAGAGTTTCTCCAACACCACAGTTCAAAAGTATTAACTCTTTGGCACTCAGCCTTCTTCACAGTCCAACTCTCACATCTGTACATGACCACAGGAAAAACCATAGCCTTGACTAGACGGACCTTTGTTGGCAAAGTAATGTCTCTGCTTTTGAATGTGCTAAGTTGGTCATAACTTTTCTTCCAAGTAGTAAGTGTCTTTTAATTTCATGGCTGCAATCACCATGTGCAGTGATTTTGGAGCTCCAAAAATAAAATCTGACACTGTTTCCACTGTTTCCCCATCTATTTCCCAGATGCCATGATCTTCGTTTTCTGAATCCTCAAATCATGTGCTGTCCATTTCAGGTGCTCACAGATCCAATCCTGATAATATTTTACTAGTTTTTACAACAATACATTTTTGAGCACTTCCCCAGTTGTCCAGTGGCTAAGACTCTGTGATGTCAATGCAGGGGCCCCAGGTTCCATACCTGATCAGGGATCTAAATCCCACATGCTGCAACTAAGAATTCACATGCTGCAATTAATGGTCCAACACACTGCAGCAAAGATGGAATATCCTACCTCCCACAAGTAAGACCTGGCACAGACAAATGAATAAATAAATATTCTTTAAAAATAATAAATCAATTCTACTGGAAATGAAATATATTTTTGTACATGTAAAACTTATCTAACATTTTCACTGAATGATACCCTGCAAAAATAATTAAATTAAAAAATTAAAATAAAGCAATATGTTTTTTGATCACACAGATAGAAGGATGAAAGGTGAATATTAACAAAGCCACAGTTTGAAGCCTGCTATGTAATCATTGGTCCTAGCATATCGTTTCTCGATTATATTGTACAGTATATATGAATAATGCCAAGATACACCTTTTCCATTGTTTATAACTGATTTAGTTAGAAACAGTTTTTAAAGAGTCCTGGCCAGTTATCTCTTGGAGAGTCACCTGGGTGAAAGAAGACTGTCATCAGCCTTTATAGCAGTATTGCCTTGTAGCTATTACCCTCAGCAACCAAAATGACTTTAAAAATATTTTATAATGTGAATCTATCAGTGCTAGATGACTGTTGACAAATCTGCGTATCTGTGAGCATGCACTATAAGCTTAGGATGGACAAGTGTTTGGACTTTCATGTCTGGGAATTGTGCCATCAGTACACACAGTTAAGTCACATGTTTTGTGGGGTTTTTTTTTTTTTCTTGGCTCCCCCCCACACCATGCCATCTGTGTGTTTGGCATTATGCCCACTTGCAAGTTGGTCAGACCTGTGCCAACATAATGGAATGTAGATGGATGGTACATAGAATGCTGAAAAATATAACATTTTAAAGGAGAAAACCTGCTTCAGGGGGCACCACGTTGGTTCAACATATGGCCTTCCATGGATACCTGAGGAGAAAGGGTGAACAGAGACAAGAAATCCACAGATACTCCCAAATGGCAACAAAAGAAAGAATGCTGTGACGATGTCTATACAAGCACAAAATGAAAACATTCTCATACACCTCATGGCTTGACATACTTAAAAATTAAGTCATATGTGGAACCTCCATGGAAATGTTGATTAGTAATAGACCATTAAGATTTTTATAGGCACATTTACTATTTCAGGAGCATATCCGATAATATGCTCAGAGAGTTAAGTGTTTCGTTAAAATCGCAGCATTCCTTGGAAAAAATAATCAGAGCTTAAATGATGCTTTTGAGTTTTGTGGGTCAAAGAATAGGATGCTAGGTTTTAGAATTTTCATGGAAAGCACTGGTTGATCTTAATTTTTTATGTCAGTTTGTGAGACTTTTTAATATTATATAGTTGTTTGAATTAAGCATATGTGTTGGAGAAGACTCTTAAGAGACCCTTTGACTGCAAGGAGATGCAACCAGTTCATTCTGAAGGAGATCAACCCTGGAATTTCTTTGGAAGGAATAATGCTAAAGCTGAAGCTCCAGTACTTTGGCCACCTCATGTGAAGAGCTGACTCATTGGAGAAGACTCTGATGCTGGGAGGGATTGGGGGCAGGAGGAGAAGGGGACGACGAGGATGAGATGGCTGGATGGCATCACGGACTCGATGGACGTGAGTCTGAGTGAACTCGGAGTTGATGATGGACAGGGAGGCCTGGCGTGCTGTGATTCACGGGGTCTCAAAGAGTCAGACACGACTGAGCGACTGAAGTGAACTGATGGTTGGGTGATCAGCTTAATGATACGAGTTTGAGCAAACTCCGGGAGACAGTGAAGGACAGGGAAGTCTGACGTGCTACAGTCCGTGGAGTCGCAGAGTCCGACATAATGGAGCAACTGAACAAGAACAAATGCTAGCTGATGCTGCAACAACAAACACGCTTTTAAATCTCTATGCTTTAAGCAGTGGACATCATATGTTGTCCATGGGTTAGACAGTTGACTTCTAAATACCCCAGGCTCTTGCAGTTACTACCTCTGCCATGTTGTAAGTACACTGTCACCTTGGTATCATCCAGCCTACAGGAGTGGGGAATAGGGCAAAATGAAGGAGCCCTGGACAGGTAACTACACCTGGACACAAGCGTAGCTAATACTCCTACTTCCTCCACTTAAAATCCACTGGCCGGAACTAGTCAGTGGTTAACCTGCTAGGAAATAGAGAGGAAAAGAGAGTATCAGGCAGTGTCAGCAGCCACTGCTACAGCAGAAGATGTCAGCAGTAAATATTTTTTTGTGTGGAAGATCCAAGGGTGTCACGATGTTCCTATGCATTCACCTGCCGACAGAATCTTGAATTTTCATATACCCTGGGGATCCCAGGTGTCATCTCCTCACAGGTCTATTCATGGCTTTCTGATTCTGTGTTTCCAGTGCCTTGCACGGTCTGTAGCGTGTTTTTGTTTTATGAATGAATGAAAACTGAACTCTTATTGTACTACTCAACTCAAAAGAGATTAAATGATTCTTATAAATTTCCAAAACAGCCAGATCTTCTGATTCCAGGTGAGGCTCTGTTCCAATACAGAGGACACTTTATTTGCAGATTTTCTACTTTTTTTTTTTTTTTGGCGTAAATATTTTGAAGCTGGACACATCATTGTTCAATTTAAGAAATTTAAAAAATGATTAAAAAGTCATTTTTGACTGTAAGGAGTTTGCCATTTTGCCTCCCCACAAATGCACATTGTGTGACGATCTGGACTTGCCATAAGCATGCTCTGTGCAATCAGGACAATGTCCTTCCTATGGGTGCATTTACAGTTAGTAGTTTGTGAGAGGCCTGGAATTTTGTTCTTCCCTATTAAGAGGATTCTGCCAAAATCTTTCTTCTGAGTTGTCAGGAAGTGTGGTTAGTCATAGTGGTAGAGGATTGTGAGTTAGAGAATATACATTCAATAATGCCATAAGTTCTGCCTTGTGGTCCTAGCAGTTGAAAATGCGATGCAGCCCTTACAGAAGAATCTGTGTGTAGCTAAAAGTGAAAGCATTTTAAGTCACATTGCTGGCAGGGGAAGAAGTTTGCTCTGTCTTTAGAATCACAAGTGAAGAGACCTAAATATTAAACAAATGTGCTGCAGATCAGAGAGAGGATAGAGAATTTACATGAGGACTTTGTAAAGAAGCAAATAAAATAAACGGGTTTTGAGCTTCATTCACATGTGTACTGCCCCAGCACTTTGCTATTTCCATACTCTTTGTGACCGCATGGACTATGGCCCACCAGGCACCTCTGTCCAAGGGCTTCTCCAGGCAAGAATACTGGAGCGGGTTGCCATTTTCTCCTCCAGAGGACCATTCCAACCCAGAAATCTCTTTAAGTCTCTTTCATTGGGAGGCTGGTTCTTTGCCACTAGCACCACCTGGGAAACCCATCTTCTTGAGGAACGTCAGTTAAAGATTTGTTTTCGGTTTCAAAAAGAGGAAGGGTCTAAAGAATATTTAACCAAAGCCTAAGGCAAATAATTATATACATATATGTTTAGGAGGAAATTTTAAAGTGAATTTTGAAGGTATAATTTGAATAACATGGACTAAGCATTTTTAAAATCTTTGCAAAGGCAGTGAACTTGTGACAAGTAGAAGGTAGTCTACAAGATAATGGACGATGCAGATGGTGTGGGAAATAAGGTTAGGCAGTCTTGAAACAAGATGAAACAAAAATTAAGAACATGAAATAAATAGTTGACAAGTTCAGAAAAGGGTATATTATTTCTGAGCTCTATGCCTTGACTGCTGTAGGGGCTAAAAGAACAACATTAGGGAGCTTTGTTGTAACGTAAAATCTTATTTTCTGCTTCTGATCTTTAGGGTGTAACAGGTATTGAATGCAAATCCTTGTGAATTTGAGGATTTGAAAATATTTTAACACATTCAAGGAGTGATTACATATGGAAGTAACTAAGTTACATGACATCCTTTACCTGGTTTGTTAGGTTGAAAGAAATTTCGTTTTCAGTGACACACAGACCAGTGCAGTTGGAGTCAAATTTTGGAGATTATCCACTAAAATGCCTGCAAAGAAGAGTCTCTAAATAAAAATCAATTTCAGTTCAACTGTGAAGTTTTTGTGAGAATCATGTCTTTATCTGTTTGGTTTAAAGAAAGACAGTACTTACTGGTGATGATTTTGTTTTCATATATTGACAACTTCTTAGTGATGCATGTGACGAGTCATTTTGGAGTATTTGTTCCCTTTAAAAACAGTAATGGAGAGTACTTAAAATTTTATAGTAATTACACATCTCAAATGGATGAATGGTACCCTGTGAATTACAAGGAGAAAGATAGGGGAAAAAGTCAACAAGTTCATTTCTAGATGCCTCTTAGCTACAACCTTCTAGCCACTCTTCATTTGTCAATACTGAACTTTAATGAGTCCGGATAAGAAGCAAGTCAATGGATATCCATTTAGCTAGAGATAATCTGAACTCCAGCTGATTGTCCTAGCAGCTGTGTGACTTCATTACCATTAGAAAGGCATGCAGCCAAGCCAGCTGGTACCCAAACCAGCTACTCAGTACACAGAGCATATCCATTTGTTGGTTTACACATCAAAATTACACAGGCTCCATGAAAAGTTTGGAGTAGGAAATAGAATCTGCATAAAGCTTTAATTTAAAGGGTTTATCATTACTAGCCAAGTACAGCTAGTTTGATTTGTTTTTGTTATAATATGGTATATTGTGGTGGTTTTCGGTTCTTCCATGAATGCAGCCTCCATGCAGAATTTGCATTGACGTACCAAACATAACTGCACATCATAATTTCCCAGTTAAGAAAACATTTTTTGGTTGTGTTTGTTTTAGTACTTAACAACAGTACATTTTCATTTTTTGTTTCAAGGCAGCTTTTATAGAAAACAGTTGCACAAACTTATTAATAGCTAGTTTAGCTGCCATCTGTCCCCTCCTTTCTATCCATAATTCCACTGTTTAGATCAGGCTTCTAGTGGCTCTTCATTACACTTTTACAAAGGTTTTCTAACTGAACCCGTTTGCTAGTCTGTCACTTCTTTATGTTCAGTTCAGTTCAGTTCAGTCGCTCAGTTGTGTCCAAATCTTTGAGACCCCATGAATTGCAGCACGCCAGGCCTCCCTGTCCATCACCAACTCCTGGAGTTCACTCAGACTCATGTTCATCAAGTCCATGATGACATCCAGCCATCTCATCTTCTGTCGTCCCCTTCTCCTCCTGCCCCCAATCCTTCCCAGCATCAGTCTTTTCCAATGTGTCAACTCTTCACATGAGGTGGCCAAAGTACTGGAGTTTCAGCTTTAGCAGTAGACAATTGTCTTGACTTTTACCCTCATTGAATAGAGCACTCTTTACGCTGTAGTCTCTGGACCAGAAACCTCTGGAATGCAGATTTTAAGCTCTTTTCCAGATCCTCTGTATAAGTCTAGGAATTGATTTTATTTATACTAATCTTTGAAAAATGCTTCTGTAGTGAAAATTGTTTATTGTTTAGTTGCTAAGTTGTGTTCAACTCTTTAGCAACCCCATGGACAATGTAGCCCAACAGGTTCCTCTGTCCATGGGATTCTCCAGGCAAGAATACTAGAGTGGGTTGCCAGTTCCTTCTCCAGGGATTCTTCCCAACCCACGGATCAAACCCATGTCTCCTGCATTGTCAGGCAAATTCTTTACTGCTAAGCCACAGGGAGGCCCCACTTTGGGCAGAATACCAGTATGTAAAATATACTCCCAGTTTAATAAAATGATTAAACTTTTACCTAAATAAAAAGGAGTTGAATATAGATCATAAGTTCAAAGTATGTGAAAAATCAGTGAATGTAAGTAACCCTTGTAGTGTTCTCCATGAGGATAACAAGGTAGACGAGGGTTGGTCAGTTCCTGAGAAAGACAGTCACAAATGCAGAGTTTGTACAAGAATGCAGACGTTTCTAAGGAAAGACTAGCAACAGCATATGGTCACCTACATTAAATCCTGGAGAACACAAAATCACAAGGGGAAAAAGACAAAAACTTAATTGCTGGAGTGAAAGCAAATATTCAAAAGAAGGACAGAGCAAGACCTTTGAAATCTTAAGCTCTCTAGTGATGCTTTCATTGATTACAGTTTTTTTTTTTTTTAAATAAGGAAACTGGTCCTTGAATGGAAGATTGGGGGACAATGTAGCCCAACATTGGAGGACAATGTAGCTGAGGGTAGTAGAAAGTTCTTAAGTGAAGGAGAAAGGAAGTCTGAGTCAGAACACTAGGTAAGGTTTTTGAAAGCTGGTAGGAAATGTAAGGGGCTTTGGGTGATGTGGACAAGCAGCAAGAGCAGTTTTGCAGTTGGGATGCACTGTGATGGGAGCAATGGTACAGATCTTATCATAGTTTCAAAGACTATGTATTGGCATTTTAACAGCGATTATAAAACTCAAGACAATCTAAGTCAACTTTGAATTAAGTTGTCAATCTAATGTCAGATTTTGTGATCTTTTTATTTCCATCAACTGCATTCAAGGCTCAACTTTTATAAATAACATTTTAGTGCCAGAAAAAAACAATTGCCAAAGGATTTCCAAATCATAAATGAATAGTGAAATGACAGGATAGGTGTGTTTGGCATAGTTAAAAATTATTTTGTCGTTTGTGTAACACACTAATTCAAACTGTGAGGACTTAAAACTACCATTTTATCTTTCTCACGGCTTTGAAGGGCAGAGATTTGAAAGTGATCAGTGGGTGATTTATCTCTAATTCATGGACATTATCTCTGGCAGCTGGGGCTGTGGGATCTAAATCCAAAATAGGTCCTTCACTGGCATATCTCGTCCAGTGGTGCTCTCCTTGACTTTCCTCTCTGCCTCGAGGATGGCAAGGCTCTTCTCTCTCTTACATCATGGAGGTCTCGCTTAGTTGAGCTTCTTACATGGAGGCCCGGTGGGTCCCCCACAAAGCAAATATTTCAGAAACAGCCCTCCAAGAGACTAAAGAGGCAGCTGCAAGACCTGGAATATCACTTCCACTCCATTCTGTCAGTCAGGCCCAGGTACAAAAAGAGGGCAATACACTGTACATTTGACTGCACTACATTTCATGTGGGTATGATACAGGAATAGAAAACCACTGTTATTGAGACAGCTATAACATTCACCCCTCCTCAAATTTATGGCCATATTACATGCAGAATATGCCATCTCCTTCAAGAGCTTCAGCCCAGTACGAGATCAGCTCAAATGCAGAAAGTCATTATTGAAATCAGGTGCAAGCAAGATGAGGTTCCTGAGTGCACTTCCTCTACCACAATTCCTTGAATATGATTTATGAAATAAAGATCTGTTAAGAGCTCTCTACCCTCTGTACACACCCTACTTACAATGACATGGGAAAATAAGCCGTAGATACTCCCATTCAAAAGTAAGGAAATGCGAAGTATCAAGACATAGCGGTGACTGGTTCATAACAGTTCTGAAATTCACCAGAGCACATCTTGTCAGTTTTGTATTTAGCGTCTAGTTCAGCTTTCTGGAGATGATTTTCTGAACACCTAGTCCTGCTTTCTGAAACACTGTTTTGTTTCCAGAAAATGTAGTCCATATTTTCTGTTAAACTCTTACTCAGCTTGCTACCTTCCCATAGTAAGATGGGGCTACAGCATCTGTTCTGTCTCTGTCCCCTTCGGTCCAACTGGAAAAGTTTCTTTAAAAAACTTTTCATGCTGCCTACATGTCAAACAGTAAATCCACCCCCCTAGACAGCAGGCATACCCCTATATATCTTCCTGATAGACTTTTCTCTAACATGGCTTCCCTAAGAGTCTCCTATGGGAGGATTTTCTTAAGATTTTTAAAACCCTATTAACTGAAAGTCTATAAAGCATACTGTTAAGAGTCTTAGAAGACCCACTAAGCAAGACCTTAAAATTTTTTGATACCTTAACAAAGAACCATAGTACCAACTTCGTGATCTTAAGCCTGATTCCATATGTTATTTGTGGTACCTGGGTTTTATCTTCCCTATGAAGCAAGTTCTTGAGAATATTTGATGAGAGGAATTGAGAATGAGAAACAATTTTTTCAAACCCATCAAATCCTGTCTCATTTTTTTCCTTTCCATTTTACTTTAAAACTTCCTTTCTTATTTTGTTCATCTTTCCCTCCCTCTCTGTCTTGCATTTTATTACAGGCAACTAGAAGATGTGAAAGGATTGTTTTTTACCTTTTGCCTAGAACGTTTTGCGACCATATTCATGAATTTATTAGATACCGTTCCTTTCTTCCATGTAAGAAGGAGGAGAAATGTTACTCAGCATTTCACCACTGTATAACAAAGGTCCTCTTTTCTCCAGTTACCAGTACCATTTTTGCACTAACTCAATGGACATAAGTTTGAGCAAACTTTGGGAGATGGTGAAGGACAGAGAAGCCTGGCGTAGTGCAGTCCATGGAGTCGCAAAGAGTCGGACGCAACTCTGCGACTGAACAACAATTCAAATTTCACCAATAGACGCTCTGATATCTTTGAGTTTCTGCACATCAGCCCCTCCCCAGACCAATTCTTTCAGCAAAAATGCTTACAGTACCAGTAAATTGATTATGTGTAGGTGTAGTATATATATCACTTGTTATTTTTATTATTGTGAATAGTAATCGTAGAATCAGAAGGGTGGAGGTGAGATTTTACAGAGTACATGGGAGAACTACTACTTCTGATTATCCCACCTTAGCAAAGTTACGCTAGCAATGGAAGATCAAGGAACGTTTCAATCATGCCTTTTGTTACTCAAGCCCTAATTCTGGTACCAAACATATATCAAAATTCAAGTGAATTAATAGTAAAAATATGAGCAGTTTTAAAAAATTGTATTTATTTTGTTGGAATCTAATTGTATAAGGTTGTTTGGGTTCCTGTTTTACAACAACGTGAATCAGATGTAAGTATAAATAGCATCCCCTCCTTCATTAGGCTCCCTCCCACCTTCCCCATCCCACTCCTCCAGGTCATCACAGAGCACCAAGCATAGCTCTCTGCAGTATACAGCAGCTTCCCCCTAGCAATCTGCTTTACACATAGTCCGTATTTACATCAGTGCTGCTTTCTCAGATGGTCCCACCCTCTAAGTCCTTTCTCTACGTCTATATCTCTATTCCTGCCCTACCATAAAAAAACAGCATCATAAAAGAGCATCCTAAGTACCATCAGTACCATAAAAAAAGAGCAATTTTTAAATGCAGAGAAAGGAGAGATAATTTTATTGGAAAGGTTGATCAATAAAACCATAAAAATCTTACAAACTTTTTATCCCAAAAGATGAAGTTTTAGATGACTTATAGTCTAGGTTGGTAAAGTTAAAAGGGCAAAGATGTTAATCAAACTAAAAATGCAAGAAAATTAGCCATTGTTTGACTCTTGAAAGTTAACATTGATTTATACCAAATAAAACTCAGTCAAGAATATTATTTATAGACCATATAAAATTGGGAAACAGAGAAATATATAAAATATTCAGAAAAGCTATAACAGATTCATGATAATAACATCACAAGGATAATTGTGCTTCAGCTTAATGTATTTTCTAATTTGGGGCTTGACCTGTGGGAGAAGAAATGTGTCCTCTTCTCATTGCCATGGCCAGAAAGAAAATACTAGAATAGCCGGGTGTCTGACCCATTTTGACAGTTCTTAGATTTTCTGTTTTCAGTATATAAGAAATATTAATTGTTCTATATTTTCTATTATTGCACTCAGCCATGCCTTGAGCAACTTCTACCACTCTTCAGAAAGTATTTGATTTTTTGCTGCTTGGCATTAAAGTTAGATTGTGTGGTATAAGGGCATATGCTAGGACTCAAGAGACAGATATTGCTGCCACAGCTCGTTAACTATTTGCAAATCATTCCATTCAGAGTGTTTCCCTCAGTGTTTCCCTCAGTTTTCTTGCCTGTATGAGAAATTTCAAACAAGATGATCTGTGAGATTACATATTTATGATTATGTTAATCTCTCCCTGATCTGAAATATCTTAATTTCATTTTCGGTATTTAAGAATTCTTGCACCAGAAGACAGAGAAGTCAAACCAAAAGTGAATCTTTCGAAAGTGATGTTGATAGCCAATACAGATCATGTCTTTGTAGACTGTTGTTGTTCAGTCACTAACTTGGGTCTGACTCTTTGCAACCTCACGGACTGCAGCACGCCAGGCCTCCCTGTCACTCACCATCTCCGAGTTTGTCAAGCTTTTATGGTAACAAAAAACTCACTAATCTCTCTTGAATAGTTCCAGATAAACAAAACATACTGAAAAATGGAAACATTTATTATTTTAATCAAACAAAACCTTGCATCTCATTAAAGCTGGTAATGCCGTGCCTCAAATAACTACTTGATGTCAGCTCAGAACAGAATTATATTTCTGTGCAAAACCAGTGAAAGGGACAGAAAATAAGTTTGAGTATAATTATATTTGGGACATTATTTGCTGCATTTTACCACTTAAGAAACACATGTAAAAACCTTTTATTAATGTTGTGATAAGGTAAGCTTTCCAAAACAGAATCACAGGTATCTTTTTAGATTGAGACTCTAAGATATACCCTTTACCCACTCTGTTCAAGAATGTATGATGAGGACTCAATTGTCAATCAAATCAAATTAAAACTCTTTGCCTTCACATAGTCATAGCCCTTTCATATTCATACAAATGTCTTTTTTTTCTCTTAAAAAATCCAGTTTTCTTCTAACTTCATCTCCAAGTGATTCTTCTGCTTCCCTATCAATTATAATTGTTCCCCATATGTGAGCAATTAATAAATGTAGCCAAGTAAATATATATCACTATTTAAAGTAATTAGTAGTTTTGACATTTTCAGTCTGTTGGGATGAATGTTTTCTCATTGTACCATCCAAATTAGTTTGGTCCTATATGCCCTTGCTAGCAAAAAGCTGACAAGTGCTTATAGATAAATCTTGCTACTCATTGATAGAATTCTATACTTTTTGAGGCAAAAAAATGATAATTCCCTGAAATTACTTCATGACCTTAATTAAAATGATTTAATGTACAGTGGATTTTGATTTCGAATAATTTGTTTGTTGTACAGATTATCCTCTGAATCTATGAATTTGACTCTCGAAAACCTCTCCAACTTTTTAGAGTTCCCTGGCTTATTTCTTATGTTATTTTTCTTTTCAGTTTTTAGCTCTATAATTTTATAATACTGTGTGTTAATTGAGTTAGCTATATTAATGCATCCTTAGAGCAGTTTTTTTTTAAATAATGTAACAGTTATGTTTGTGAATATATTTTAATGATCTTTAAAGGCTTTTAAGCAAAGTAAGCATCTTCAACAAATGCTATTAAATAGAATGTATAAGGCAGCAAATTTGCTTTTCCAAGACAATTTTTGTTTGTTTCAAAAGGTCCTTTTCACAAATCAAGGAATAAGTAAAAATTTCATAACTTTTGAAATGGAAAATATTCCTGGGCTGGACTTAAACCCTTCAGATAGAGTAAAATATGAGGATTTCCCCATATATTTTAAAATGATAAGAATTTAATTCAATATAAGTGGGATATAAAAGTCTAAAATCAAAACACTTTAAATATATATTTTTATTAATAAAATTAAGTGTACAACCAAGTTTTTGCTTTGAGGTTTAGTAATGCTAGGATGTCAAATGCTTGACATAGCATTTGAGTAGCATTTGGTGATAGCAGTTTTATCAGCATTGGTAACATGTAAAGCAGATAACCGACTGTCTCCTAGAACAGAGCCATTTGAATACCACTTGAAACCAGATATTGATTTTGAAACATTGCACGATTATTGAGCATTGTGAACGTCCATTTGTTCAACTATAGATACAGTAATATCCAATTCAGTGAATTATCTTTACTTTCAATTAATTTTTTTGAGTATCGCTGATTTCAATGTTGTATTAGTTTCAAGTGTATAGCAAAGTGAATCAGTTATACATATACATATACCCATTATTTTTTAAGTTCTTTTCTCAGATAGGTCATTGCAGGCTATTGAGTAGAGTTTACTGTGTTATACAGTAAACACTTATTAATTGTATCTATTTAAATAGAGTAGAGTATGTATGTCAATCCTAATCTTCCAGTTTATCCCTCCCTGCCTTACCCTGTTGGTAATCATAATTTTGTTTTCTATGTCCATGACTATTTCAGTTTCATAATATGTTCATTTGTACCAGTTTTCAGGATTCCACTTATAACTGATAACACATGACATTTGTCTTTGTCTGACTCACTTCACTCAATATGACAGTTTCTGAGTTCATCCATGTTATGGATGCAGATGGCACTGTTTCATTCTTCTTTATGGCTGAGTAATATTCATTGTGTGTACACACACACAGCCCCCACGTCTTTATCCATTCCTCAGTGGGCATTTATGTTGATTCCATGTTCTGTTGTAAATAGTGCAACAATGAACATTGGGGTCCATATATCTTTTTGAATTATTATTTTCTCTGGTTATTATTCTTGGTGATCCTGCCAGGTTTCAGTTCTTCCTTACAAACTCTGGGTCATTTCGTATCTTAAGGTATGTAGTACGGGCTGTTTAAGCTTACTTGTGCCTGTCTAGATGTGTGTTGGGAAATAGAGTCACACATTCTGTCAAATGCCTTGTTTGAAGAACCCAGGAGCATGAAGTTAGCCACAGAAGACATTCTCTGTAACATGGAGGATGAAGTTCAGAGTTTGATGTACGTTTCGCAAATAAATAAAGTAACATCAATGTGGAGGGCTAGTGTTTAAAATTTTTCAGTTTTTATACCACTCTCCTGCCTTGTACAACCTACATCTTGAAGCATTCTCACATATCTTTAGAATACATTCCTATTAGGTATGTTGGTTTTTTGATACTCTACCTGAAATTGGAATTGCATGTTCATCAACATAATTATAGAACAGTAATATAATTTCTGTAAATACCTGAAGCAACTCCACCTTCTGTTTTCAGTTGTATTGCAAAAAACATTGCTTCTTCTGTTTACAAGAATGTCAGAGTATTGTTCCTGCCTTTTTGTCACTGTTGCATCAAAGAAAAGTAAGACAAATAGAAATTTACAACTGTTGTGATTTTCCTAAACACAGGTCTAAGTATGTTTAATTTTGTCAGCTTGGAACCCAGCACAATGTTTAGCCAATAGTAGGCTCTGAATAAATATTTATACAAGAAATGACAAAGTTAGTTTGATGAAAATGGTCATTTTCAATAAAGTATAATAATAATATACCCCTGTACCATTCTTTTTTTTTTTTTGCCGGAATCACTCTGATTTGAATAAAAGAACCTGAGGACGTTCTGTTTTGTAAGAGATAACAGCCATTTGTAAGAAAAAAATACTCATACATTGTACTACCTTATCACCTTTTATTTTTTTAATATGCCACTAAGGTAAAAATCCAACAACCAAATGCTTCAGGCAGTTAGTGTAAGTTTGACCATATGAGCATTACTGCTGCAATCTACATGTGAAATAGGAAAACAAATCTTACACACATGTTTGATCAAACATGGGCTATCTAGTTGTTAAAGGTAAAGCAAGAAAATGCTACTTCAATAAATTTTTAAAACTGCAAGTCAGTAGGTTAAATATTAATTTCAATGTCTACAATAATGAGTACTTCTGCTATTTAAGGAAGTCATTTTTCTACTTTGTAGTCAACAAGCATATTGATTAGAATTAATTCACTGCAAAAAAGTCTCCCATCATTTTTAACATAAGTTTTTCCTCTTTAACAGTAGCCTGAAGCCTTTTTTTTTTTTTTTTTTTTTTTTTTGAGTGTGGTCAATTTAGCAACAAATTTGCAATTAATCATTCCCTGATTGCAATGAGTGATCTGTCAAAATATGCAACTCACATTGCTAAAAGGGTTATTCTGAGCTTTATTGTTTTCTTTTTGTCTCGGGAATGCTTTGACTAGCTATATTTCCTAGAATGGATTTGAATAGTTGTTTTGAGGTAATGCATGCCAGTTTTAAAGAGACACTTCAGACTGCTCTGAGGGTATTAATCAAGATATGCCCTAACTTTCTTTTGGCATTACAATATTTGGACATCTGTTCTGACTCCTTATATGTGAAACAAAACTCATACCAGATAGTAGAATAAATGAAGGGTTTCATTATCTTAAATGTCATAACATTTGTTTGAATTATCATGTGTAAATTTTAAATGCTGAAATTGTCATTTTGGTTTTGTTTCATCTATTTTGCTGTCCTTTCAAAAGACTATATGCCTGAAAAAATTCTTTTCTCTATTGAATTAATAATTTAAAAGAAATAATTTACTATTTTATGCAATAACAATGAAATTGTTGTGGATGAGCTATATATTCTGGTAATTTATAAAGCATAAATATTTTACTGAGAGAAAGTTACCCTTTTAAAGCACAAAAGGTTTCTTGTTATAATGGGAGTGTGTTTAGTGACAAATAGTACATTTTTAAAAAGCCATTTGTTGACTATTATTCTAGTTCTCTTTGTGTAATGGTATTATAGATTCGTAGGCATTCACTTATTAAAGTCTTTTCCATTGTGTTTATCAGGAAAGACTTGTTTTTGAATTCCATGGTGCCACTAATTAGTGGCATCTAGATGTTCACAGGTCAACCTGAAGTGTAATAAGAATGTATTTGGACTTTTCATATAAACAGTGAAAATAATTTGATTGTGATAGATATCAAAAATATCAAATTTGATTTTAACCACCTTAATACCTTTACCTTTCTGAAGGATTGTTTTTAGTTTATTTGTTGAACCATTATTGTTAATCATGGAAAGGTAACTGTTTATCATGAATCCATATCACATATATTCACTAGGCTTGCCAACAGTAGTTGTACAAGATACTGGATTGGTGTCTATATTATATATTTTTTTTTCATTTCACATTAGAGTGAAAGAATAGTATATATAATTTAACTTACATAAAGTGATTTAACTAAATCATGGAAGCAAAGTAGTGTTTTACAGACATTTAATTTTGAATATCTTTAGAAAGCCATAGGTGCTTTCAACCTTCTATTTTCATATTTGATGTCAGAGTCAGTGATGTTTTGCCTAGCAAACCATTTCAGTCCAAGGTACCCCATAATATTTTGCATGTAAGACTAATTTTAAGTCATTATAATTCTTAATTGAAAGCTATTTTTATAAATGTTGGTAATTTGAAATGAGATAAAGTTTAAATTTATCTTTTTATATTTGCAAAAACTGAGAGATTTTGTACTTCTTTTAAATAATGGGATCCTGAGTTAATACCAGCACAAAAATGAAAAAAATTATCCCATTGGAAATATTAAATATGGTTTGTCTTAAGCTGTGCATATGTTTTGAGTTAGACATCTAAAATCTTGCCATTTTATGAAGCACTAAATAAACTAAAATACCAGATTACCATATAGGATAAAATAATAAATACTAAATGAGATAAAATACTAAATGTACTAAAGATTTACTCTTTAAAGGACAATTTTTATAAGGCAATACATTTTAGTCATACATCTTCTCTAAGCAGGGAGAATTTATAGTTTGAATTGGAAAGCACTTTTATGTGTTTAAACATTCACAGCCCCTAAAAGATTGAAACTAATATGTTGGTACCAAAATATGGAACCTTTTACCCACTCACATATTTATGGCATTTGATTAAGATCTCATTTCAGGCTTCCTTGGTGGCTCAGATGGTAAAGCATCTGCCTGCAATGTAGGAGACCTGGGTTCAATCCCTGGGTCGGGAATATCTTCCTGGAGAAGGAAATGGCAACCCACTCCAGTACTTTTGCCTGGAAAATTCCATGGATGGAGGAGCCTGGTAGGCTACAGCCCATGGGGTTGCAAAGAGTTGGACACGACTGAACAACTTCACTGGTTCATTTCTGTTTAAGTGTCTGATGAGTAAATAACTACAATATGTAACTCTGTGATGATTTTTGTGCTTAAAGTTAAAATGATAGTGTTATATGAGGAATTTTTCATGGTGAATGAAAATTTTCAGAGTCTTAGAAATTTAATTTTCAAATAGCAATATGGAATGTGAAACTCCATTTTTAATTTATTCAAATAAACAGAATTGAACATCATTGTCTGCTTAATCATAGCACCAGTTTGCTAAACACATTGATATAAAATTATTTTATCAGAAAATAGTAACAGTAGGCAAATATGTCTCTAAAAGTATTTGCACGGATTAAGCATTCAAAGTAGATGTATTGAAAATGCTTCTGTCTGAGTAAGTATGTGTGATAGTTTGACTTATGCAAAGTTTGCCTGTGGTTATTACTATTCATTAAACCTACAAACAGTATAATTAACAGATTTTTCACCTTTTCAACTCCACTCAAGTTTAAATATTTCATTTTCATGTACTGTAAATAAATACTTTTATTGTTAGGATTTGTATTGCTATTGAATGTAGAATATCAAAATGATTTAAATTTCTTGGCACCTGTTTGTTTTAGAGATGACCCATGTTTCTTCATTTTGAAGGTTCAGTAATTACATGAGGTACTCAAAGCAGTTTTCTGTTTGTAAAATTACTTTATAATGGCATAATAGATATATGTACTAGTTAATTGCAAACAGAGGAGTTGTGATAACAGAAATATAAGGATTATATTTAAATATTCATAAATATTGAATAGATTCCCAGAGCTACTAAGTTTTAAATGTTAGAGTGGCCAGGGAATAAAAGGGCTTGAAAGCTAAGCCTCAAATTTTGAGCTAGCACAGCTTCAGTTGAACTTGATAGCTTCAGTTAGATCTATAGGACTGATTATTGACCGGATATGGAAGAAAAGGGAAAGTAAGAAATAACTTTTACTCTGAATCCAAGTAGCTAGGATTTGGATGAAGGCATCAGTGATGGAAATAACAGTTTGAGAACTGTATCCATTTTGGGGGGAAAGATGAGTTGGACTTGAATTTTCAACGTGGGACCTGAATGGCAGAATAAAGTATGGCTTTGGAAGCCTGGGTCTGAATAGCACGAGAGCAGCCGAGGTTGCAGATACTGAACTAGATTTTATCAGAATAGTTGAAAGCTGTGGATAAGAGTATAAATAGAGATGTGGAGATTTTAAGAGCACTGGATTTTAAGACTGTTTCTTTTGGAAGAAATGGAGGACAGTGTTGCAGGGAAAAGGAGAACAATTTTGAAAAACACTTTGGAGTTCAGTGACTTGGGATTATTTTCTCACACTGTGGACTACTAATAATTTTGATTTCTCATCAGAATTGTCAGTGAAGTATTTCTCAGTATCACTCAAAAAAGACCTTGAAACAAATATATGGCACATTTTTAAAAGTGTAAATTTTAAGAATTGCTGAAAAGATACAGAGAATCTAGGAATAAACCAATAAGTATATCTATATTAAGTATATGAAGCTACTTTTCTGAAGGAAACATTTTATTTAAAAAATAGACCCATATATTGTATACAATATGAAAGTAAGGAGTATTTTAATTGGTATCCATAAAAGATAATAATGCATATACTTATTTAAAAATCTTGTGAAATCATAAATATTATACTTTTCTTATAATTTTTCAGTAACAAGTTTTACATTGATCAGTGGTCAATGCAAAGAAATAGAGGAAAACAAACAGTGGGAAAGACTAGAGATCTCTTCAAAAAAATTAGAGATACCAAGGGAACATTTCATGCAAAGACAGAAACAATAAAGGACAGAAATGGTATGGACCTAAGAGAAACAGAAGATATTAAGAAGAGGTGGCAAGTATACACAGAAGAACTATGCAAAAAAGATCTTCAAGAATCAGATAACCATGATAGTGTGATCACTCACTTTGAGCCAGACACCCTGGAATGCAAAGTCAAGTGGGCCTTAGGAAGCATCACTACAAACAAAGCTAGTGGAGGCAATGGAATTCCAGTTGAGCTACTTCAAAGCCTAAAAGATGATGCTGTGAAGTGCTGCACTCAATATGACAGCAAATTTGGAAAACTCAGCAGTGGCCACAGACTGAAAAGGTCAGTTTTCATTCCAATCCCAAAGAAAGGCAATGCCAAGGAATGTTCAAACTACTGCACAATTGCATTCATCTCACATGCTAGCAAAGTAATGCTCAAAGTTCACCAAGATAGGCTTCAAAAGTACATGAACCATGAACTTCCAGATGTTCAAGCTGGATTTAGTAAACACAGAGGAATCAGAGATCAGTTGCTAACATCTGTTGGATCATAGAAAAAGCGTGAAGAGTTGAAGAAAAAAATCTACTCTGCTTTATTGACTATGTCAAAGCCTTTGACTATGTGGATCACAACAAACTGTAGAAAATTCTTCAAGAGATAGGAATACTAGACCACCTGATCAGCCTCCTGATAAATCTGTATGCAGGTCAAGAAGCAATAGTTAGAACTGGACATGGAAAACAGACTCGTTCCAAATCAAAGGAGTACATCAAGGCTGTATATTATCACCTTGCTTGTTTAACTTCTATCAGAGTACATCATGCAAAATGCCAGGCTGGATGAAGCACAAGCTGGAATCAAGATTACTGGGGAAAATAGCAATAACCTCAGATATGCAGATGACGCCACCCTTATGGCAGAAAGCAAAGAAGAATTAAAGAGCCTCACGATGAAAGTGAAAAAGGAGAGTGAAAAAGATGGCTTAAAAACTTCAGAAAACTAAGATCATGGCATCCAGCCCCATCACTTCATGGCAAATAGATAAACAATTGAAATAATGAGAGACTTTATTTTGGGGGACCCCAATCACTGCAGATGGTGACTGCATTCATAAAATTAAAACATGCTTGCTCCTTGAAAGAAATACTATGACCAAACTAGACAGCATGTTAAAAAGCAGAGACATTACTTTACCAACAAGGGTCCCGTTAAGTGAAAGCTATGGTTTTTCCAGTAGTCACATGTGGATGTGAGAGTTGGACTATGAAGAATGCTGAGCACCCAAGAATTGATTTTTTGAATGTGGTATTGGAGAAGACCCTTGAGAGTCCCTTGGACTCCAAGGACACCAAACCATTCCATCCTAAAGGAAAACAGTCCTGAATATTCATTTAAGGACTGACACTGAAGCTGAAATTCCAATACTTTGGCCACCTGATGTGAAGAACTGACTCATTGGAAAAGGCCTGATGCTGGGAAAGATTGATGGCAGGAGGAAAAGGGGACAACAGAGGATGAGATGGTTGGATGGCATAACTGACTGATGGACAGGAGTTTGAGCAAGCTCCAGGAGTTTGTGATGGACAGGGAAGCCTGGCATGCTGCAGTCCATAGGGTTGCAAAGAGGTGGACGAGATTGAGTAACTGAACTGAATTGAACAAGTTTTACATTCAGTTCAGTTCAGTCACTCACTTGTGTCTGACTCTTTGCAACCCCATGAATTGCAGCACGCCATGCCTCACTGTCCATCATCAACTCCCAGAGTCCACCTAAACCCATGTTCATTGAGTCAGTGATGCCATCCAACCATCTCATCCTCAGTCGTCCCCTTCTCCTGCCCTCAGTCTTTCCCAGTATCAGGGTCTTTTCAAATGAGTCAGCTATTCGCATCAGGTTTCCAAAGTATTGGAATTTCAGCTTCAACATTAGTCCTTCGACTGAACACTCAGGACTGATCTCCTTTAGGTTGGACTGGTTGGATCTCCTTGCAGTCCAAGGGACTCTCAAGAGTCTTCTCCAACACTGCAGTTCAAAAGCATCAATTCTTCGGTGCTCAGCTTTCTTTATAGCCCAACTCTCTTATCCATACATGATCCCTGGAAAAACCTTAGCCTTTACTAGACAGACCTTTGTTGACAAAGTAATGTCTCTGCTTTTTAATATGCATCTAGGTTAGTCATAACTTTACTTCCAAGGACTAAGCGTCTTTTAATTTCATGGCTACAATCACCATTTGCAGTGATTCTGGAGACCAAAAAAATAAAGTCAGCCACTGTTACCACTGTTTCTCCATCTATTTCCCATGAAGTGATGGGACTGGATCCATGATCTTAGTTTTCTGAATGTTGACCTTTAAGCCAACTTTTTCACTCTCCTCTTTCACTTTCAAGAGGCCCCTTTAGTTCTTCTTCACTTTCTGCCATAAGGGTGGTGTCATCTGCATATATGAGGTTATTGATATTTCTCCTGGCAATCTTGATTCCAGCTTGTGCTTCCTCCAGCCCAGCAATTCTCATGATGTACTCTGCATAGAAGTTAAATAAGCAGGGTGACAAAATACACCCTTGATGTACTCCTTTTCCAACTTGGAACCAGTCTGTTGCTCCATGTCCAGTTCTAACTGCTGCTTCCTAACTTGCATACAAGTTTCTCAAGAGGCAGGTCAGGTGGTCTGGTATTCCCAACTCTTTCAGAATTTTCCACAGTTTATTGTGATCCACACAGTCAAAGGCTTTGGCATAGTCAATAAAGCAAAAATAAATGTTTTTTTGGAGAATTTTAAGCATCACTTTACTAGCATGTGAGATGAGTACAATTGTGCGGTAGTTTGACCATTCTTTCACATTGCCTTTCTTTGGGATTGGAATGAAAACTGACCTGTTCCAGTCCTGTGGCCACTGCTGAGTTTTCCAAATTTGCTGGCATATTGAGTGCAGCACTTTCACAGCATCATCTTTTAGGATTTGAAATAGCTCATTTTGAAGACAGTTTTCAAAGAAAACATAAATTTTAGAAAAAATCACTTTGCTAATACTATAGCAACATATAAGTTTAGATTTGATGTTCTAATATTCTTAATATTTCTAGTTAACACAGACTCTCTTACTAATAATAGTCTCATTAGTCATCAGTCTACTGTACTGTTTTGTTATTTAAAAGTCATTCATGACACCATGACATAATTATAGTTTCATATAAGTTCATGAATTCCAGAAATAATTTTATGTAGGCTTTGAGCCATTGAGCTTTTCAAAGACATAGGCAAATATTCTAGTCAAATGGCATATTTTACTGTAATATTTAGGTGAAGCTTAGCAGGTGCACACCTTGTGGAGCTGTGTCATAAAAAGAATGCAAGGATTAAGAAGGCAACATAATGCAAGGGAAGCCATTGAGTGCTGCTGGAACTGGGGAGTTTAGAAGTGCCGTCTATGGGGTCGCACAGACTGAGTGGCTAATATTTTCACTTGAATTGTCATTATGTTTTCAGAGGAATGAATTGCTTGGGAAGTTATCACCTGTGTTTTCTTCTATTGTATTTGACTTTATGAAGCAATTACAAAATGACAAATCAGGGAATCTTTTTTTTTTTTTTGGCGGGACATCTGGTATTCAGGTGCTACTGCAACCATCAAGATGTTTTAAAGAATCAGGCTTCTTATTTTTTTCCTTTGCAGTTTTCAGCAGTAACTTTTATCCTTATGTTTTCAAGTTATCTGCTTATACCTCTTAGGAATTACACCCAATTTCCTGTGATTAAATTGGTGGTGGTGGTGGTGGTAGTGTTAAAGGATGGAAAGAAACTATATCTAGATCACAGTTCTTTGCCATAAAGAGGAACCTTGAGGATTTAGGGTTTGCTTGCTTTTTGCTTGGTCATGTGTTTATTATCTGGGTGGGTATACAGCTGCCCAGATGAGATTAGAGTTCCACTGGTTCCCTCCTCTTTGTAGAGGAGGGAAATACATATTGGAAAGGCATCAGGTGGCATCTGCCACAGACCAGTTTAACCCTATTAGAACCAAAATGCCATGGGTAGGTATACTGTTCTAGGAAAGGGATATCTTGGAGAAAAAAAAAAAAAAAGATGAAATCTACCTAAGGGACATTTAGTATGTGTGTATTTAGAAAGACAGAGAATGATGACAGATAGATAGGAAAGAGAAGGTGGAGGGACAGGAATGGGAAAGAGGACAGGAAATGAAATGTAGTGCAGTACTCCAGTGAGTTTGTCCTCTCGTGTCAGTTCAGTTCAGTCGCTCAGTTGTGTCCGACTCTTTGCGACCACATGAATCGCAGTATGCCAGGCCTCCCTGTCCATCACCAACTCCTGGAGTTCACTCAGACTCACATCCATTGAGTCCGTGATGCCATCGAGCCATCTCATCCTCGGTCGTCCCCTTCTCCTCCTGCCCCCAATCCCTCCCAGCATCAGGGTCTTTTCCAATGAGTCAACTCTTCGCATAAGGTGCCCAACGTACTGGAGCTTCAGTTTTAGCATCATTCATTCCAAAGAAATCCCAGGGTTGATCTCCCTCAGAATGGACTGGTTGGATCTCCTTGCAGTCCAAGGGACTCTCAAGAGTCTTCTCCAACACCACAGTTCAAAAGCATCAATTCTTCTGCGCTCAGCCTTCTTCACAGTCCAACTCTCACATCCATACATGACCACAGGAAAAACCATAGCCTTGACTAGACGGACCTTAGTCGGCAAAGTAATGTCTCTGCTTTTGAATATACTATCTAGGTTGGTCATAACTTTTCTTCCAAGGAGTAAGCGCCTTTTAATTTCATGGCTGCAGTCACCATCTGCAGTGATTTTGGAGCCCAAAAAAACAAAGTCTGACACTGTTTCTACTGTTTCCCCATCTATTTCCCATGAAGTGATGGGGCCAGATGCCATGATCTTCGTTTTCTGAATGTTGAGCTTTAAGCCAACTTTTTCACTCTCCTCTTTCACTTTCAACAAGAGGCTTTTTAGCTCCTCCTCACTTTCTGCCATAAGGGTGGTGTCATCTGCATATCTGAGATTATTGATATTTCTCCCAGCAATCTTGATTCCAGCTTGTGTTTCTTCCAGTCCAGCATTTCTCATGATGTACTCTGCATATAAGTTAAATAAGCAGGGTGACAATATACAGCCTTGACGTACTCCTTTTCCTATTTGGAACCAGTCTGTTGTTCCATGTCCAGTTCTAACTGTTGCTTCCTGACCTGCATACAGATTTCTCAAGAGGCAGGTCAGGTGGTCTGGTATTCCCATCTCTTTCAGAATTTTCCACAGTTTACTGTGATCCACACAGTCAAAGGCTTTGGCATAGTCAATAAAGCAGAAATAGATGTTTTTCTGGAACTCTCTTGCTTTTTCCATGATCCAGCGGATGTTGGCAATTTGATCTCTGGTTCCTCTGCCTTTTCTAAAACCAGCTTGAACATCAGGGAGTTCACGGTTCACATATTGCTGAAGTCTGGCTTGGAGAATTTTGAGCATTACTTTACTAGCATGTGAGATGAGTGCAATTGTGCGGTAGTTTGAGCATTCTTTGGCATTGCCTTTCTTTGGAATTGGAATGAAAACTGACCTTTTCCAGTCCTGTGGCCACTGCTGAGTTTTCCAGATTTGCTGGCAAATTGAGTGCAGCACTTTTACAGCATCATCTTTCAGGATTTGAAACAGCTCAACGGGAATTCCATCACCTCCACTAGCTTTGTTCATAGTGATGCTTTCTAAGGCCCACTTGACTTCACATTCCAAGATGTCTGGCTCTAGATTAGTCATCGCATCATTATGATTATCTGGGTTGTGAAGATCTTTTTTGTACAGTTCTTCCATGTATTCTTGCCACCTCTTCTTAATATCTTCTGCTTCTGTTAGGTCCTGACCATTTCTGTCCTTTATCGAGCCCATTTTTGCATGAAATGTTCCCTTGGTATCTCTAATTTTCTTGAAGAGATCTCTAGTCTTTCCCCTTCTGTTCTTTTCCTCTATTTCTTTGCATTCATCGCTGAAGAAGGCTTTCTTTTCTTGCTATTCTTTGGAACTCTGCATTCAGATACTTATATCTTTCCTTTTCTCCTTTGCTTTTCACCTCTCTTCTTTTCACAGCTATTTGTAAGGCCTCCTCAGACAGTCCTCTCATGTAGACCAAGTAAAAAGAACATACACTGTCACTTCCAAGTACCTTATTGAAATCAACCATTTCTCAGTATCATTTTTCAGACATAGAGAATATAGTCATATTTGGAAATCATTTTTTAATAAAGCTAGAATTATTTTGGAAGCAATTGGCCTTTAGAGACAGTGGATTACTATTTTCCTGTGTGTATGTGTCTCTGTGTGTGACTACTCCAACTTGATAACCTATGATAGGTTATACAAACTGATGAAACTTCACTGTTTTCTTTACCATAGTATTTACCTTATAGATTCATGTGGCATTGTTGTTGCTGTTGTTCAGGCAGCAAATAATGTCTTACTCTCTGTGATACCATGAACTGCAGCATGCCGTACTTCCCTGTCCTTCACTATCTCTCAAAGTTTGCTAAACCTCATGTCCTTTGAGTCAGTGATGCCATCTAACCATCTTATCCTCTGTCGCCCCCATCTCCTCTTGCCCTCAGTCTTTCAAGCATCCGAGTCTTTTTCATTGAATTATCTCTTTGCATCAGGTGATCAAAGTATTGGACTTTCAGCTTCAGCAACAATCCTTCCAATGAATATTCAGGGTTCATGTCCTTTAGGATTGTCTGGTTTGATCTCCTTGCAGTCCAAGGGACTCTCAAGAGTCTTCTGGAACACCACAGTTCAAAAGCATCAATTCTTTGGTGCTCAGCCTTCTTCATGGTCCAACTCTCACATCCATACATGACTGCTGGAAAAACCATAGTTTTGACTATATGAACCTTTATTATGTCCGCAGAGTGATGTCTCTGCTTTTTAATATGCTGCCTAGGTTTGTCATAGCTTTCTTCCAAGGAGCAAACGTCTTTTAATTTCATGACTGCAGTCACTGTCCACAATGATTTTGGAGCTCAAGAGAATGAAATCTGTTACTGTTTGCACTTTTCCCCCATCTTTTGCCAAAAAGTGATGGGGGACCAGATGCCATGATCTTTGTCTTTTGAAAGTTGTGTTTTCAGCCAACTTTTTCACTCTCCTCTTTCACCTTCATCAAGAGGCTCTTTAGTTCACTCTGCCATTAAAGTGGCATCATCTACATATCTGAGGTTGTTGATATTTCTCCCAGCCATCTTGATTCCCACTTGTGATTCATCCAGCCTGGTGTTTCACATGATGTGCTCTACATAAAAGTTAAATAAGCAGGGTGACAATATACAACCCTGACCTACTCCTTTCATAAGACTGATTCAAAGGAACCAGTCCTTTGTTTCATACGCAGGACTAACTGTTGCTTCTTGACCTGCATACAGGTTTCTAGGAGGCACATCAGGTGGTCTGGTATTCCCATCTCTTGAAGAATTTTCCACAGTTTATTGTGATCCACACAGTCAAAGGCTTTATCTAAGTTAATAAAGCAAAAGTAGATCTTTTTTCTGAAACTATCTTGCTGTTTTTGGTGATACAATGGATGTTGGCAATTTGATATCTGGCTTGGTCTTTTCTAAATCCAGCTTGAACATCTGGAAGTTCTGGGTTCATGTACTGTTGAAGTGTGGCTTGGAGAATTTTGAGCCTGGCTTGGAGAATCTTTGGACATACTTTATTATTTTATGACTGTTTTAATCACACCTCTAGTCAGAAGTCTCATGTAAATGTCATCATCTCACAGTACCAAATCTCATCTTTTAAATCATCAGAATCAGTTATAGGAGACTCATAAAAAATTATTTATTGTATAAAACTAGAAACCAAGTTAACTGCTTTATATGGTGATGAAACAAACACAGTATAACAGTTAAACATTCCTCCTTGAAAGAAAGGGCAAGATAGCACAGGGTCCTCAACCCCAAGCAATATCAATACTTGAGTTGGAAACATCTGCAAGAAGTTTACAAGGTTGTAGGAATTAGGTTTTAATACCTTCTAGGAATTAGGTGGCCACTTTTCAGCCTACTACAGAAGACATCATGAGAAATATGACTTACATGTAAAGAGAAAACGTAAGTAAATCACAGAAATGTTAAAAATTATCATAATGTTGCTTCTTTCAAAAATTGCTACACCAGTAATTCACACATAGTCTTTTAAAACCTTCAAAGAACAAACTCTGCTTTATTAACTATTGTAAACCATAAAATGGAAACCTGACTCCCTTTATTACGCCAACACAATGAATATCAATATCTGACAAAAATCTGCCTATGAAATAATCTTGTCTGTAGCTATTGATGTAATGTTCTCAAATAAAATATTAACAGAAAATACATTGTGTATTTCAGATATTCAGGTAAAGAGTGTCAGGAGAACACAGATTGTTAACTGCAGATGGGTAATATATTATGGACTGTAATCTCTTATTTAAAATTTCAAAACCTAACAAAGCTCAGAAAACTAATATTTTCATTATTTACTTTGTGAAATGTATAATCTGAACTGGCATATTCTTTGCAGTGTTGATTTATCTTTCTTTACATCAATATCCATATGTCCTAGTACAGAAATATGTGAATTTTACAACATGTTGTTCCTGACCCTTTGGGTTTGTTATTTAATTTATCTTTTATGCATAGTGTAACTTTTCTGAAGTCCGCAAAGTTTTAAATACCAAAGCCCAACTGTCTCTTAAGTACTTCATCTACTGCGTATAAGAATTTATTTAATTTACTATACCAGTAAACCAAAAGAGAAAATCATGTGACTCTCAAAGTGATGAATATATTTCTGTAATAATAAGAGCTAGCATTTATTTGCTTGCTTTATAATGTCAGGCACTATTGTATTAGAACATCCATGTCTTCATAGTAAAGCAGGTAGTACTAATATCATTCCTATTTTAGAAATAGGAAATTAGAAACACTGATAGTCTAAGCAACTTTTTAAGGTCAAAGATCCAGTTAAGTTTGCAGCAGGTCTCAAAACCAGGCAGTTTAACTCCAGAGTCCAAGTTCTTAGCCTCTCTGGCATTGTCAGTCAGTGTCTGGTGATTATTTTAATAATTTCCCATTCAGTCAATCACAGTTTGAGTGCTTGGTCTTTCGTAGGCTAGTAAAATGATATGATATCCAATTCTGTGGTATGGAAGTGAATCAGGCAGGTAGAAAATGTATATCCTCACTGAGCTTACATCACCTTGCATGGTGCTTAAGAGGAGAAGATGATAAAAAAGCTGCAAAAGAGAAATACATAGCCTTTCAGATTGTGTTAGCATGCTGTGTGTAAGATGATAATTGGTGTTATAGAAAAATAAAGCAAGAAAGGGAGACAAACTCTTAATAAAATGTAACTAAATAAGACATCTCTAAGTCTGATAAAAACATAATTTCTCAAAAGTGAAGCAAGCATTTTGAGTAATAACAACACATTACATATATTATTATTAAATTAAATATGCAAAATGTGTACCAGCATTTCCATTTGGTATTGTTCTGGGTGTACTGTATAAAGCCATTAGATAAGAAAAAAGAGTTAGAAATGTCTGAAAGGATCTGGAGCATGTTTATAGATGGTAGTACTGTGTTCCAAGAAAAAAATGAATCAATTGAAGGGAACCATATAAAATAACAGCATTATAAGGTTTAAAAGATGAATAATAAATAATCACAATGTTTCTATATAAAACATAGCCAGTTAAAAAGACAAAATAATAAAGAATCATATTATGGTAAATATAGAAGTAAGATAAGTATGTATGAAACTAATAAAAATATATTGGACTTAATGTGAAGAAAATGTTGGACCCTACTAAAAATCATATGAGAAAATATAGTAAGCAGAGAAATATATCTTAAAAAATAGAACGTAATATTATAAAACATTCTAGGTCTTCCAAAATTTATCTATCAAATCAGATCTAATTGCAACAACCAAATATTTTAGCTGAATATTCATAGCAAGGTAATGTGAATAAAAATGAGGTCAAATTTTATCAAATCTTCTAAATAATCCTACATTTTTAAAAGAGTTAAATGAGGAATATGACCCTTGCCCAACAAATATGAAAATTGATTATAGAATTACAATAATGAAATAATTTGGTATACTGGTTCAGAGTAACAGAGAAATGCAGAGATGGACATTTATTATATATAATTTGTGTCTTTCAAACAAAGAGGGAAACATGAACTGTTGACAAACTCGTATTAACATAAATTATATGTCTTTTGGCAAAAATTCGGCAAGATTTCTGCTTAACTCTTATGCCAAGATAATATGAAATGATTCAGATATTACACTGTAAAATATGAAGTCGTGTCTCTTTCAATTCTGGTTTCCTTGATGTGTATGCCCAGCAGTGGGATTGCTGGGTCATAAGGCAGTTCTATTTCCAGTTTTTTAAGGAATCTCCACACTCTTCTCCATAGTGGCTGTACTAGTTTGCATTCCCACCCAGATTGTAAGAGGGTTCCCTTTTCTCTACACCCTCTCCAGCATTTATTGCTTGTAGACTTTTGGATTGTAGCCATTCTGACTGGTATGAAATGGTACCTCACTGTGGTTTTGATTTGCATTTCTCTGATAATGAGTGATGTTGAGCATCTTTTCATGTGTTTGTTAGCTATCTGTATGTCTTCTTTGGAGAAATATCTATTTAATTCTTTGGCCCATTTTTTTATTGGATACCCCAATGTTCATTGTAGCACTGTTTATAATAACCAGGACATGGAAGCAGCCTAGATGTCCATCAGCAGATGAATGGATAAGAAAGCTGTGGTACATATACACAATGGAGTATTACTCAGCCATTAAAAAGAATACACTTGAATCAGTTCTAAAGAGGTGGATGAAACTGGAGCCGATTATACAGAGTGAAGTAAGCCAGAAAGAAAAACACCAATACAGTATACTAACACATATATATAGAATTTAGAAAGATGGTAACAATAACCCTGTATGCGAGACAGCAAAAGAAACACAGATGTATAGAACAGTCTTTTGGACTCTGTGGGAGAGGGAGAGGGGTGATGATTTGGGAGAATGGCATTGAAACATGTATAATATCATATAAGAAATGAATCTCAGTCCAGGTTCAATGCAGGATGCAGGTACTTGGGGCTGGTGCACTGGGATGACCCAGAGAGATGGTATGGGGAGGGAGGTGGAAGAGGGGTTCAGGTTTGGAAACACGTGTACATCTGTGGTGGATTCATGTTGATGTATGGCAAAACTAATACAGTATTGTAAAATAAAATAAAGCTAAAAAAAAATGAAGTCATAATGGCCAAGACATACAAAAAGTAGCATTATTCCTAAATTGGAGAAAAGAAAGAGATTTCTAAGCATGACTCAAAACTCAGAAAGTTTTGATATAACTGAAATATAAATAGTTTAAACTCTACAAGGTAAAAAAGTCAGAAAACAGACTTGTGAAATATTTGCAATGCATGACTTTTTCTATACTAGAAAAAAAGGCATGAAATGCTTGCATTCTAAAGATGCTTCTTGTATTCAACTGTTAATTCCACAGCCCTTTCTTATATAGTCTGGGATGATTAAAAATTCTGTAATCCTATTTCCTAATTTGTAATGGTGTTTAACAATAGCTAGCTCATAAAATTTTATGAGGTTAAATAAAATACTACATATAAACTTTTAAAACAGTGCTTCAGTAGTAGTAACTATGTAAGTACTATTTCCTCACTATGGTTATTAACATAAGTAGTTTCTTAATGTACACAGACAAAATGGATAATGTACTTAAATAGGTAGTCCACAAACGAATAAATATGAACAAAAGCATATGAAAAGATCATCAACTTCAATCAACAATGACAAACTTTATTTAAACAATTGTGTCATACTTTTTAGCCCATCAAATTCAGAAGTTGATAAACTTAGTGATGACTAGTCACGTTAGACACTATTAGTGGGAATGTGTTAACCTTTTGGAGAGTAATTTTTCACTACACAATAAAACATAATACTTACCTATACTTTCAGCCAGGAATTCCACTTCTGAGTATTTGTTGTAAATATATATTCACAGAGATGCATGAAGGTTGTATAGAATTTGGTAACCAAACATTAAATAGTATTAATTTCGGTAGCAAAATAGTAAACCCAAACCATACAAATAGGAGATAGCTGCATAAATTATAGCACATCTATAAAGGACAATAGGCTACTGGCATTACAAACATAAGGAAAATTCTTGTTTCCTGGATATGTATATGGTTTATTGATAAGTGAAAAAAAATCCCAGTTTTAGCAGCTTGTATGTCTATTTTTGTAAACATACAGTTGTGCATATGTATTTTCATACATTTATGCTTTTTAGATAGGCTGTTTTCAAAATGATGCATGAGAAAGGACCTCTGTTATTATCTGTCGGAATTAAAATTGGGGAAAGGTGGGTCTTTCACATTTCACATACTTTTATATACACTGAAAATTTTAATATTGCTTTTATTTAAAGTATTTGGGCTTCCCTGGAGGCTCAGATGGTAAAGAATCTGCCTGCCATGCAGGAGACCAGGTTCAATGCCTGGGTCCAGAAGATCCCTTGGAGAAGAGAATGGCTACCCATTCCAATATTCTTGCCTAGATAATTCAATGGACAGAGAGCCTGGCAGGCTACAGTACATGGGATTGCAAAGAGTTGGACATGACTGAGCAACTAACTAACTAACTAATGCTACATATCAGTCCCTGGGTCTGAAAAATCCCCTAGAGGAGGGCATGGCAACCCATTGCAGTATTCTTGCCTGGAGAATCCCATGGACAGAGGAACCTCCAGGTCTACAGTCCATAGAGTGGCAAAGAGTTAGACAGACTGAAGCAACTAACAATTTTACTTCACTTTAACCAAAGAAAAAGATCATTATCAATTTGAGAGCTCAAGTTCTTTAAAAAGAGATATCCTAAAATATTCCCTGAACATCTTTGGAAGGAATTAAAAAAAAAATCCTTTGAAATCCTTGAGGCTATGCATGGGATGAGTGTTGAGTTGAATGCACAAATGGACTTTCAAAGTGCTCATTGCTATTTTGTAATTGTTGAATATAGCAAAGCTGAGAAGATATACTAAAGGCTGTGAGAATGAATGAGCTGTGATAAAGCTGGAAGCATTTATTAAATCTGTACCAGAACTTTAAATCCTATAATTTTACCAGAATTGACAACCCTTGTACTGAAGCAGATAGTGTGACTCAATAAGGGTTAACGCTATAAAATAGGATATTGTTTCTTGCTGCTACTGCTGCTGCTGCTAAGTCACTTCAGTCGTGTCTGACTCTGTGCGACCCCATAGACAGCAGCCCACCAGGCTCCCCCGTCCCTGGGATTCTCCAGGCAAGAATACTGGAGTGGGTTGCCATTTCCCTCTCCAATGAATGAGTGAAAAGTGAAAGTGCAGTCGCTCAGTCGTGTCCAACTCTTGGCAACCCCATGGACTGCAGCCTACCAGGCTCCTCCATCCATGGGATTTTCCAGGCAAGAGTACTGGAGTGGGGTGCCATTGCCTTCTCCGATTGTTTCTTAGGAGGGTAAAATTTAAAAGACTATTGAGAGTGGCTGTAGATGTGGAGTGTTGGTAAAGATGTGGAGTAACTGGAACTCACATACTTTACTAGTAGGAATGCAAAATGGTACAAGTACTTTGAAAAATAAGGTTTGTTTTTTTATATATATAAAGTTAAATGTACTAATACCATCTAACACAGCAGTCTAGTTCCCAAGTTTTTACACAAAGGCATAATCACACATGTTTACAAAAAGAATTGTGCTCAAAAGTTCATAGCAACTTTATGCATAAAAGCCAAATGTCATCAATTAATGAATAAACAAACAGATTGTGATATACTTATTTAATAGAATACTACTTAGCAATTAAAAGGGACAAACCCCCGACATTGGAACAAATGACTGAATCTTAAAGACATTATAGTAAAATGAAAGAAGCCAGACATGAGAGTACTTTTAATTTCCATTTATAGGAAATATTAGAAAAGACAAACTATAAAGACAGCAGATCAATGATTTGTATATGTATATATGTATGAAAGTACATAAATACAAAGGGCCTTATGGAACTTTTGGGGTGATGGAAATTTTATATATCATGATTGATGAAAGTAGTTATTAAAACCTTCCTCAAGACATTTAATTGTACCCTAAAATTGGTAAACTTTATTATATGTAAAAAATACATCAAAATTTCATTTGAAAATCTTTGAAAATTATACAAAAAATAACAAATGGAACATCACACATTTCAGCTTTTGAAGCTCTTAAAGAAATTGCAGTTATTAAAGAAGAAAAAGCTCACACACAGGAAATCATTTATTCATCAAAAACTAAGGAGGAACTGAACTATTTCAGGAAATCAATGAAAATTCATCTAGTACACAAAGTTTAATTTTAAATTCTATGGTTGCATTTGGAATAACTCTTGATATCATCCATTTGTCATTGGTTAGATTTATATTCTATCGTAAACTGTAATGGAATTGAGAAAATGTTTAATTTGCTATAATATTCAGAAATAAATTATTTGTCAAGTTTTGTAAAAATAATTGTCAGAGAAATGTTCTTTAAATGAATTAAAAATATAGTACCTATGATAATATTTGGATATGTATATTTTACACCTCAACTAAAAGATTAGTATTGATAATGTCCTCTTCTTAGTAGAGTTTGCTGTTTATAGATATCTCAGCAATTTTGTTTGCTCTATTTAAAATGTTATAACCTATGGAAAATAATCAAGTCTTTCGTAACTTAAAATGCAACTTTGGAGATTTACTTTTTAAAAAAATAATAAGCTTTCATAGGAAAAGAAAAAAATCAGTCTTTAGAAAAATACCAGTACAGAGTATTAAAGGTAGATATGGCTAAGAAGCTAATTCTTTGATAAATTTGTATGCATGTGTATGTGTGTGTATATATATGTATATATATACATATTTATATATGTATGCATATATATGCACACACATATTTACATATATATAAATTATAAAGTACCACACAAAATACTCTGCTTTGAAAATCAACCTAAAGAGATTCAATTTTTTTTGTTTTAAAAAAGATCAATAAGTTTTATTTCCTCTGTCTGATTTTATTTTTTAAATTAAGATGAAATTTTTTTTAATTCAAGAAATAATAAAACCAAATTGAGAGTCAGTAAATATATACAAAGAATTGGACACAACTGAGCGACTGAACTGAGCTGAACTGAACTGAAGTATATCTTTCAAAATTATCCAATTCAACTATCTTTTAGCGTTCTCTTTAACTTTCAGTAACATTCTAATGTGGGTATAGAATATATGAGTACCCCAATTATACAGGAGACAATTGCAATTGCTATATGGAATAATCTAAAAATATCTCACTACAGGACTTTTATAAAGATATATTAGTATCTTCTTATAAACATAAGAAAACTGTGACTCATGGTAAATAAGTAATTTGCTCAAAGTAACAAGTCTTGAAAGTGAAAGTCTGTCTGAACTCAACATTTAACCATTCTAGGATATGAAAGAGATGCCAGTTTAGGTTTTGTTTCCTAAAAACTGCAATATTTAGAGAATGAAAGGGCAGAGTTCATGTAAAAAACCAACATTATGTGTGTGTGCAAACTCAGTACTGTTCAGCTCTTTTGTGAACCCAGGGACTATCTCCCATCTGGCTCTTCTGTCCATGGAATTTTCCAAACAAGAATGTGGAAGTGAGTTGCTATTTCCTCCTCCAGGGAATCTTCCTGACCCAGGGATGAGATCCATGTTTCTTACATCTCCTGCATTGGCAGGCAGGTTCTTTACCACTGTGCCACTTGGGAAGCTGGTGTTTTATTATTTGGTCTTCTTAGAGAACCTTTAGTGTCCCTGAAATATGGCTGCTGCATAAGTTTGCAGGGTTTGGCAGTTCTCTTTGAAGCCTCTTGGGGTTATGCCAAAGGGACAGGGTCCCATGGGAATTTAGTCTGAATTTTCATCCAAATGAACACCTGCTGTCATTGTTCCTTATCCATCCTTTAGTCAGCAATGCCAGCTCTCTCTTTGTGGTGGGACCCATTCAACACAAGGAAAAGGCATGCCAGTGTTCTTCACTAGCTTTTATTTCTCCCCTCTCTTTCCTACATGATTCATTGCCTGATTGTCTTGAAAATAGAGGAGCTAAAGCTAACTTTATCTTTGGCTGTGTGTTGTTCTGTTTTCTAGGAATTTAGTTAGTTATAGTCCAGTCTACATAAATGGTCTTTTGATCCGATCCTCTCCTTTCTCTTCTCTTCTCCTCCCTCCCTCCCTCCATCTGTCCTATTTATGTTGTTTTGGAAAGGAAGAGATCTATTATTGCAAAAATATATGCTTATGAAACAATCTACTTTTAAAAGTTTCATTTCTATAACTTAGAAACAAATAATTCAAGCAGAGGTAAATTCACTGATCATATCCCTGTGGATAACTAATTTGACCATTCGTTCTCAGTACTTGATTCATGTTTCTTTACTTTTGTTTAAATAGTCTATTGGATGAAGGCATTTAACTACATAATAAGGTATTCCAAATCGATTTTGAACCAGATTAGGGGTAAAATCAAAATAAATGATTTTTAAAATTTAATTAATGATAATGCTGTATAATACACCATAAATAGCCCAACTCAGATTTTTCCTATAATTTCATACCATAGCAACAGAACTTTGCTTTATTTAAAATGTATTTTTATGAGTTATTAGTGAAAATTTTTTAAGAGGAGGAAACTTTAATTTTTAAAGCTGCTGGACTAATAAGAGTAAACACCTTGATATTCATACTTAGTAAACCAGGAAATTGACCATGTATGTATAACAAAATTATATCAAAACATAGAATCTTTCAATAACTTTTATTTTACAAGTGTTGTTTCAGTACACATCTGTCTATATATTTGTGTCCCTTACCTTTGTGGATTAATTCAATTACTCAACAATTTTTAGAGGATAAAATATACAAAATCATTTAGAGTTCTATCACATCTCTATCTTGGGGGAAAGCAGCACTCTGTCTGCCATCTGCAGAGGGCATTGGTCCCTCTCTTGTGGCTAATGCTTTGTTATGCATGAGTAAGCACATTAGCCTTTTCATTTCATTCATTAGACTTTTAATCCTTGATTAGTGTTTTCAGGATTCTTTCAAATACACAGCTTCTTTATTTCCTTTGTGTTTGGTTTTTCTTTTTCTTTTATCCCTACTAGAAACAAAATTAACAGTGATTCGCTAAAATTGCCCCATTTCTTCTGAGATGACTGGTAAATATATTAGTTTCTCATTGGAGTGATTAATCATGTGTCAATGAAGAAAGGGAAAATATCTCCTTGCTTAGAATAACAGAGACAACTATTAAAAGTCAGAAAGAACAGCAAGTTGAGAAGCGAGAATCACAATATTCCACCAGTCCCACATATTGTGTGATTCTGTGTCATAGAAACTCTGAATGCATTTCCTAAATGGAAGAAACATCCATTGGGATGTGGAACTGGTATATTTGGGATATCAGGGTTTAGTTACACTTGTCACCAATTTTCCAAAAATAAATTTCCCCTTTGTTATTTTTCTCTGATAAGCTCTTTAAGATAAGTCAGAAAGTAGCTTGTGAAATGAGCAGTTAATAACTACACATCCAATACACTCTTAGCAAACTTTGAAGTCGTGAATTAAACTTAACCTTTACTAAATAGAAACACTCACATTATATTTTTACCCATAATTAATCTCAAAAGACGAGACTAGGAGCTTCTCCACTCGATCATTTCTCCACTTACACCATCTTTCTAGCTTTTGTATAACAAGAATTTTAAATATTTTTGGCATTTATGTACATATGAACTATTTTAAACATTCTTTAAGCATAGATCAAAGGCATGTAGAGGAAGTGTATGCATTATATAGAAATTAATTCCTTGAAGTAAATATGAAAAGTAACCAATAGTGACTAATTCATACTTGTGCAGAATTTATGTGTATTACTCATTTCTGCCTAGTTACACAATATCTTCTTGACAATGGTACTTTTTAGGAAAGGTTAATTTAAAATATTATTCTTTAATTTTTTCTCTTTTAATTGTTTCCACAAGATATTAGGATCATAAACTGTCCTGTCTTTTGTTTCTCTTTCTCTCCTTAGGATGCTTCCATTGCACACAGATTCCATATCATGAGAGAGAAACACCCAGAAAAATTCAATAGTAGGTAAGATGAAAAAATGATTCATTATAATATGGTTGCTGTTGATGGACTGTGTCATAAAAAGGGTTACTGTATTATATAAAACATTTAACATATAAATGACTGAATAGGGCTTGGCGTGTGTTAAAGTATTAAGACATAAAGGTAACCATATTTAATTTTCCTTGCTAAATTTTAGGGAGGTTATAATAGGGAATACAATGCGGTCATCTTTGGTTTATTTTCATACTGAGAAGAAAGATATCAAGTATAAGGTGAAAGGAGTTATTGGGATACACTGGAAGCCTTGACGTGGCCCACTATGTGAGGGGTGATCATCCTCAATCTGAAGGAGAAACACGAGGCTCTGATCTGGTCATGCTGAGTAACTGTACACTCCATAGCTATCATATAAGGCCTCTAATTTCTATCAGTCCTGTATTGGCTTCAGCTAAATGGAAAAGAAACCAGAGAAATATAAGTGCTGACAAAAACTACTGTTAAAGACTTTCTCTTCAAGGCAAAAGCCCTTGAAAGCCAAAATTAGTTTTGCAGCTGTAACAATACACAGACATTATTTCCTCAGAAATGTAGATACTGACTTGTGCTGATATTCAGGGAAATTGAGAAAGATTGGCTTTGTTATCTTCCCCGTTTCTAGAAGGAAATATAGCCATCTCCACCCCACTACCCAGGAAATTTTGGGCAGAAGGGTATTTTGTTTCATTATACCCATTTCTACTCTGTTCATTTCCCAGTTACAAAATAATAGTCAACATTTATATATACATATTTAAGTGATTTATATATTAATGTTCAAAGTCAAAGGCCCTGGGATCTCTCTATTTGGCTAGGTTGACATTATACCACGAGTGTTATAGAACACTTACAACTACTGGAAATTCTTCTGTTTATTTCACTTTTGTTATACACTAGGAGATTGACATAATTTTCTTCCATGTGATTCCCTAATAAATGAATGTATTTTAAATCTATTTTAGATGTTTTAACAATAGACTTTAGTGTACTATATTATATAAGAATTATCATATTAAATAGTTTCATGTAAGATCTACCTAATTTTTCATTATATTGGTCTATTTAAAGGTTTTAGCAAGACATATGAAAATGTATTTCTAAAATGTACTCCAGGTATCACCTTGAGATCTTCCTACCCTACAGATGATAAATCATGATGCTATGGTTTACTTTTTCTTTCATAGTTCAAGCATCTATGATTTTGTCTTAAGGAAAATGGAAAAAAGTATGTAATAAATAGATATATATGTGCATATAATATCTTTAGAAAGATTTGTGAAAGTCTTTTAACTTTGGTTTCTCCTGGAAAAGGGAAAGAAATGGATGGGATGCATACTGAATTTTTATTGCAGTATTTTAATTTTATGCCATCTATATTACAAAATTAAGTCAAAAGTAATTTCTTTAAAACTTTACACCATTTTTCTTTATATCTAGGATATACATTTTCATTTTACAAGATTTAACTTTATTTCATGAAATTTATGTAAAAATGATGTAACAATAAAATTACATTTACTTTGTAAGTATTTTAGCACTTGATGATCTACCTTGAATGTATGGAAATGAACACATTTGTTAATGCACATAAAGCCATATTATAGAATCAACTATCTTATGCTTACCCCAGTGCCGTTCTATGAGTCTTTCATGTGTTGATATTCATATATTAAAATAGGTTTCAAGCCAAAAAGATGCTATTTGAGAAATGCTGCATGCAGTGCACCCCTTTAGGAGATTTACAATTTAAAATCCATCAATGCATTAAGATATGCTTAAGGGGGGGAATTTTTGTTTCAAACTTATTCAACAGAGATAGGATTAGGGAGAGAGTGGAGAAAACCAGAGAAACAGAAAGAGAGACGTGTGTGACGGGGAGGGAGAAAGGAGAAGAGCACAGAGGAGTGTATCGATATATTTATGAGATGCTCAAGTTTGATGGCCTTTATTAGAATGCCAGTATTTATAATGCTCCTTCGAAGCTAATCAATTCTGTTCTCCAGAATAATTTTAATTAATTTAATAATGAAGACTTCTATTATTCATATATGTCTATTAAGTTTTTTATTATTAACTGCAGTACTAATCTGTGACATTGCTCACTGCCTAACATATGGTTAGATGTCATTGACTACAATGTGTTTATGTATCCCAAGTTTAGAAGATGTAAAATTGCATCTTACTGAAACGTAAGTGTAAATTTAAGTCAAAAGTAACTCTCATTTATATAAAGGGAGTATTTCATTTGGAATGGTAGTAACAGAAAATCCCTTCTATATTGACACAGCTCACATGTTTCTAGTATGAGTTCAAAGGCTGCCAGCTACATCAGTAGTTGCTCAGTGAATTATCGCTATTTTTTTTAAGGTAACAGTCAGCCCTAAAATTATATATATTGCCAAGTTAACTATCCATATTTATTGAGTCTGTACTTTTGTAGATTGTCTTCACTCAGTGTTATGAGCATTTAGGTAATTCCCTGCGCTACAATGCAGCATATTCAGAATATGAAAATATTCTAATAAATTTATATGAGGAAGAAGGCCAGATAGTGTGCACAAGCACTTTCATACTCACAAGGACAACTTGCTAGATTTCAACATTGATACCGGTTCAGCTAGAGCACGTTCATATTTTCAGGAATTTGCAAATGGATTTTTTTAAGTACTCCTAATGATGGTGTTTCAGATCAGATCTCTTGTCACAATAAATCATATGCCATTAATATTATCTTCTAGCATGCTCACCTTGAAATTCATTTATATTTTAAAGAACATGATGTTTCTAACATTATCTTAAGGAAATTAATTACCAAAGTATATAGTTCTGTTCTCTATGCTTCTTATGACAGAAATTGAAAGAACTGGGAAAGATAATGATTTTTTTCTGGTGGTGCTTAAGCGAGTGCTAGTTGAGAGGTTTATATCATATTTTTTTCCAAAATGTCTACATAAATCTATGTTAATTGTTAAAAGGAAATGTGCTTTTCAGCTTTGTAAACTTTAAGATAGTCTTTAATCAAACTGAATTTAAGTAAATATTTCTGTTTTTTTAGGCTGGAAAAAATAATTCTTGAAGGTCTGGGCTACTATGTCTTATGCACATAATTCAAATTCATTATACCTTTCCTAATTTTATTTAGAAGAATAATTTTAAGTTTTAACTTTTCCTAAAAAAATTAACTAGACATAGACACACTAAAATATTAACATAATTATGAAAGGTTATAATAATTTGGAGAAAATGGTTGAATTCTATGTGTAAATCTGTGTAACACTGACAAAGACTTATAAAGTAATATGCAAAATGCAGCTAACT
The DNA here is from genome assembly GCA_006408695.1 of Aepyceros melampus. Taxonomy (NCBI): domain Eukaryota; kingdom Metazoa; phylum Chordata; class Mammalia; order Artiodactyla; family Bovidae; genus Aepyceros; species Aepyceros melampus. The sequence continues at coordinate 975,479 of SJXQ01012207.1, forward strand.
AGAAAAAGCCTTAGTGATTTGCAGAAATTTCTTAATAATGTCATTATAACTTGTTTTTAGAGTACAAATTCTAATTCCTAACATACAACACTTAATGAACCTGCTATCAAACATCAAGGGCTAGCAGTACTCCACAAGGATGCTGTTTCATTATGTCATGTTAATCACTTAAAAGTATCTCGTCTCTAACTCCCTGAATGAAACAAAGATCATTTTCTTAGTCCCCTGTTCAAGAGGTATGAGCCTTATTTCTGTCCTACTTTCTGCTGTTTTATGAAGAAATCTGTGAGTAGAAAACTTAAATTGGTATGTAAATTTTAATACTGCAGTTTAACTAAGAATATAGGTAGTGATATAAAATATGACAGAGGAGCCTTGCCTTCTAAATGTATGAGAAGAAACAAAACTAAAAAATTAGTATTCCAGGCTGATAATTTGATATTACCATATTAATAAGGGGCTTCCCTCAGAGCTCAGTTGGTAAAGAATCTGCCTGCAATGCAGGAGACCCAGGTTCGATTCCTGGGTCAGGAATTGGCAGCCCACTCCAGTTTCTTTGCCTGGAGAATCCCTTGGACAGAGGAGCCTGGTGGGCTACAGTCTCTCTGGTTGCAAGAGTCAGACATGACTTAGAAACTAAGCCACCACCACTATATTAATAAAACCTAATTTTGAAAAGAATTTGTGCTCTGCAGATTGCTCAAATTAATAGTCAACATGAATTTAGAAGATTTGCCTCTGCCTTTAAGAACATACTCACGCTGTGGAGTGATTCTTGACTTTTTCCCTGACAATAGCATTTGAGAGACCATGGAATGAGACTCTTTCTCTCTGGGACTTTAGTATCTACGTAGTGCATGGAATATAATGAGCACTCAATAGATATTTACTAAATTTATTCATTAAATTATACATTATTAAGTGGTATGTTTGTTTTTGAAATATCTTAACTACTTATTGCTGAGAAAGATAATGGAAAGAGAGTTGAAACATGCCTACAATGAGTCTTGATTCTAAGTAACTGTTCTTTTAGGTACTAAAAGACTTTTCTGTACTCATGTATTTAATATCCCAAGACCTCAGCCAGCAGTGTTAACAAATTTTTACTATATAAATCCCTGAGCACTGTGAATGCTTTGCTAATTAATAGCATATGCTTACTTATAGATTTAACACTTGTATTATCAACTTTATAGGTTAACAATATGTAATTTTCAGTTATTAATATTACCTTGGGCTTCCCAGGTGGCGCTACTGGTAAAGAACCCGCCTGCCAGTGCAGGAGACATAAGAGACATGGGTTTGATCCCCGGGTGGGGAAGATCCCCTGGAGGAGGGCATGGCGACCCACTCCAATATTCTTGCCTGGAGAATCCCCGTGGATAGAGGAGCCTGGCAAGCTAGAGTCCATAGTGTTGCAGAGTCAGATACGACTGCCGTGACTGAGCCAGCATGCGCCCTGTGATGGTGTGTGAATAGAAAATCTCTCTCTGTCTTACCTTCTCTGTATACAGGTATATATAATAATTATTTTGCAGTTGTATATCATGTGATATTAAGTAAAAGACAATAAACTAAATCTTGCCTAAATTATATCTGAGGAGATATTTTACTGCACAAGTATTTTGGATCAGTCAAAACCAGTCATAATATATTCTTGTGTGTGTGTGCTCAGTTGATTAGTCATGTCTAATTCTTTGCTACTTCATTGGCTGTGACCCACTAGAGTCCTCTGCCCATAGAATTTTCCAGGCAAGAATACTGGAATGAGTTGCTATTTCCTTCTCCAGGGGGTCGTCCTGACCAAGGATCGAACCCATGTCTCTTCTGTCTCCTGCATTGGCAGCCTGATTCATTAAACACTAGTGCCACCTGGGAAGCCTGATATATTCCTAGAATTCAATAAAATAAATGTTCAAAGCTTCACAAGCAATGTTCAAATTCTGTGTGGCATTTTATTTTAGGCCTTTGACCCCACTTTCGCATCCACCAGTCAAGACAACTTCATTATTGCATAGTGAAACATCTTTTTCAATTTAAAAATACAGATTATGTTTCATTGTTAAACTTCCACATTTGTAAATGATACCATCTTTTAAAAAACAACTAGGGAAATGACAGTATTAATATTAAAATTTTGAATATTTGTCATTTAGTATTTTGAATGAAGCTGTATTCATTAGAATTTTTCAAATTGAACAGGGACGTTTTGGACAGAATTATATACTCATGAGATTCTCATGACCTAAACCATTTTTATGTCTTTATTTTCTGTGTACCTAGCCAACTTTGATCTATGTTTAAAAACAAAACTTACTCATTTTTCATTGGCACTTAGAATGACTACTGAATTATATCATTTAAATAACATTTCTTTAATTTTTTGTGTAAGCATTATTAGGTCAGCTTTTACAGATGGATGAAATATTATCCTCATATAAGACGTACTGTGTAGATAAATAGATGGGTATATAAACTATAGATTTATACTTTTGTGTACATACATACACACCTTCCCTGGTGGCTCAGTTGGTAAAGTATTTGTCTGCAATGCAGGAAACCCAGATTCTATCTCTGGGTCAGGCAGATTCCCTGGAAAAGGGAATGGCTACCCACTCCAATATTGTTGCCTGGAGAATTCCATAGACAGAGGACCCTGGCAGGTTATATAGTCCATGGGGATGCAAATGTGCATTTGTGTTGCATAGATTTCTGTATTTGTGTACATTTATGCTATATATATTTTCTGAGAGTTTCAGCTTTTCATATTGTATGTATATTGTTTTTCATAAGTATATGTCTTATTGCTGTATTTGTAATAGAGAATTAAAATAATTTAGTTACTAAGCTATCCTATCCATATAGTTTCATTTGTATGTTGAAACTCGTTAAATATGTGTCTGATCTGGGCAGATGGAAATATAATGGTTAAACGAGTTAAAGCCTTGTGAACACTGACACAAGAGATTCGATTCCCCTGAATCTTTGTGCATTATTTCCTGGTACCAAAAACTGAAATGCTAACTTTTATATCAGAGTTGTTCAAAACCATATTTGTAAGATAGCTCTTTGGAATAGAGTGAGTGAGAACTGGAGCATAAATCAGGAAAAGATTCAATAACTTTTCTTCCATCTTTGCCTCTCACTCTGTCTTTTCTTCATTTTCTCCAGCTTTCTTATTCCTGCTCTCTTTTTTTTTTCTTTTGTTTATTTTTGACACTGAAGGGGAGTAACAAAAGGAATAGTGATGGTCTTGAAGTTGGATAAAATATCGATATCTGTTATTGATTTGGTTGACTATTCTGTACACATTTAATAAGTAGTTCTTTTCATGTGGTGGGCAGCACACCAGATGTTGAATTTTTAAAGTCTCTACGGCAAATGAGGAAAATGAATTTGGGGTTATACAGAAACCATAAATGGCTCTAGGTCCTGCAGAAGAATGTAAACTGGGAGAAAAGTCTACATTGTAACAGCACAGAGGGATATTTTATGGGGCTCTCAAGCTAAGGTGAACATTGAGCTTTAAGGAGTATTGTAAGGGTTGCTTATATATTATCTGATTTAGCTGAAGAAGAAACATTCCTAGTTTTTGTTTGCAAGATACTTTTAGATATTTTATTAGTATCATCTCCATGCAAATATTCAAAATTTTTCCTCCTTGATTTTGCCTCTCTATTCTCAGGATTTGTGTTTTTGCTTTACATGAATTTGCAAGTATTTTATGCAAAACTTTTGACTCACACACAAACACAATTCCTAGGATACCAAATTAAGAAACCAGATTTGTGAAGTAACAGTGGTTAATTCAGAGATGATGTCTGAAAAGTCACAACTGAATAATCCAAACGTAAATAATCAAAGATATAAACTATTTTCTTACGGGGAAGAATTTAAACAGACGGCAATTTAAAAAGAATTTCTGCTCATTATTATAGATTCTATGTGTACCTGGAATCTTTCAGAAAAGAATTATCAAATTGAAACACTAAATTATTTCTTGTTTAAGCTGACAGCATATATATATGTAATATATATAAATGTATACATATACATACATATATATAATTTCAAGAAGTCCATGATAAATGATCAATTTTAAAAGAAAAGCCAAAGATAAGCCTAGCCATAAGTTAAAGCTGCTGTTTTTTAAGCTCTGAATTGAGGATAGAGCTCTAAGAACCCTATCCTCAATTTACCAAGTGTTTTAGTGTTGGAAAACTGAAGCTTCCATTTTCTTTGTGTTCAGGCCTCTTCCCGGGTTTAGCATGAGTCTAACTGTAACAAGAACCAAGTGTGCTCTAGGGGCTGAGGGGATCCACTGCACTAATTAGACAGTGGACAAAAGATTCTGGGGAAAGAGCTTATAACACTGACCAGTGTGAAGGACAGAAATTTTTTTCTTTAATGTTCATCGGTAATCTAGAGGCTTGCATTTGTAATTCGTTAAGAGTTCAATTCCTACATTCTTTAGTATAGATAAAGTTAGTCCCAGATAATTAGTTAATTTGATATGAAGTGTAAATGCCTCATTTATAGTATCCAGATACTTTAGGATTTATTCCATTAGTAATACAATAGAAATATTTTGGGGCTTTCCAAAATAAAATCTATTGATTCTTGTTAAAAATTATCCCTGGCGTGGATCCTTGGGGACCCTTTTTATACCAGTTCTTTATGGGACATATTAAGTGTAAAGTAAGTCTATCTTGAACTCTTTCCAAAGAGGTTAATCACCTCATTATAAGGTAATTTTACCTGGAGAGTAATCCTCCTGCATGGCTAATTGGAACTAATTAGACGCTCTCCATTGCTTCTTGCTCCACCTAAGCATTAGTTACTAATGCTTTTCCTTTTGGAATACATGTTCTATATGGGTATGTTCGGCATTATTTTCTGACTAAATATAATTAATTCTGAAAGATTAACCTTGAATGACAGACTTACTTTAAAAAAAAAAAAAAGGTTTTCCCACATACATTTTTCTTTGGAAAGAAAGATTATATTCTCAAATATGCAGCATCTTGAAGTTTGTGTTTTCTGCTTTGTATTTCTACATGACCAGTATTTTCACAAAGCGGGGAATCTTATTTAAGTCACCTTCATTATTCTATGTACTAGCCCTAAAATATGAAGAAAAAATATTTCCTTAATGGATAAATTTCTGAGGAGACTTAGTAGAAGTACAAAAAATCTTGATTTATTATGAATTTTTAATTTTAACTTCTTAGAAGTTATCTCCCTCTCCACCTCAGCTTCTATCAAGGAAACATGGTGTAACTTTATTGTATTTTTTAAAATTCTTTTTGGCAAACACTTACAAGAGGCCAAAATATGCTAAGAATCGCCAAGGTATTCTCTTTGCTATTGCTCCATAACAAGCTCTTTGCCACCATAGGAGTTCAAGTTCTTCCCTTTTCCAATAACATTGTTCCTATATGGTGGAAGCCCTCATTAGCAGTATCCTAAGGCTTGTCAGTGTCCTCCTGTCTCTTCCAAGTTTTTTTTTCAACCTTTGGTTCCAAGGCAGTTGTCACATGTTTTCTGATTTGCTGCCTTTCATTTCCACATATCAAAATCTCTTTTCTCTACTATTGCTAAATAATAAACTACTTGAGGGCTTGACAATGTAAAACAACCGTTTTATTATATGCATAGCTTCCATGGGTCAGCAGTACAAACAGGACGAAGCAAGGATGGCTTTTCTTTGCTTCACCACATCTTGGTCTTCAGCTGGGAAGACTCATTGGTTGGAAGTGATTTGATAGCTAGTAGAAGGGATCGTGACTTCCCTGGTGGCTCAGCAATAAAGAATCCACCTGCCAATGCAGGAAACACAGGTTTGGTCCTTCACATGGAAAGATCCCCTGGCAGAGGAAATGGCAACCCACTCAGTATTCTTGCCTGGGAGATCCCATGGACAGAGGAGCCTGGTAGGCTGCAGTCCATGGGGTCACAAAGAGTCAGATGCAATGTAGCAACTAAACAGTGGAGGGTGTCTGGTGGGTGATGCTGGTTGTTGGCTGAGACCTTATCTGAAGCATTTACTAGTCAGTGTTCTCCATAGAAACAGAACTAGTATATGGTATCAGCCATGTGACTGTAGTGACTGAAAAGTCCCAGAATTTACCTTCTGCTGTCTGGAGACCCAGGAATATAGTGGTGTAATTCAGTCTGAGTCAAAGGCTCAGAGGAGCAGATGGTGATAATCTCAGTTTGAAGACCAGAGAAGATGAGATAAGATGTCCCAGTTCAGTCAGTGAGGCAGGGGAAAAAGGGCAAATTCCTCTTTCCTTTGCCTTTCATTCTATTCAGGTCCTTCACAGTATGGATAACGCCCACCCACAATGGGGAGAATATTTTACTTTACTGAGTCCACCAATTCACATGCTAGTCTCATCCAGAAACACTATCACAAACACATGTTTAATTGGAGCACCCTGTGACCAACTTATCACATAAAATTAACTATCACCAATACCTGCAAATGACTTCTCCCTGTGGCCTGGGCATTTTCAGAGTCTGGTGGTCTAGGACAACCAGATTTCTACCATGGCAGCTCAGGCCTCCAAAAGTTAGTGTCCTGAGAAGACAGGGAAAAGCTGTATCACTTAGTTTTGGAAGTCACAGAGGTTCACATTCACTGTACTTTTTATTGATTGAAGTAGTCAAAGGCTTAGTCAGATTCAAAGGGAGGGGACATTGATATCTTTGCAAAGGAATACTGAAATATGTTCTGTAAACTTCACAGAAGGGATTCAGTGATGAAGAATACTGAGGTCTTGTTTCAAAGCAACTTAGAGTTTAATGGGAAAAATATCACAACATACCATTTAATAAAAGCTGCTATTTATTTAGGAATAACACTTTCACATCATTTGTTGTTGCTGTTCGGTCTCTCAGTCATGTCCCACCTGCAGCTCCATGGACCACACGCAGCAGGGCAGGACTCCCTGTCCTCCACTATCTCCTGGGCTTGGCTCAGACTCCAGTCCAGTGACTGGTGATGCCATCCAACCACCTCATTCTCTGTCACCCCTTTCTCCTCCTGCCCTCAATCTTTTCCAGCATCAGGGTCTTTTTCAGTGAGTCAGTGGGTTCTTCACATCAGGTGGCAGAGCTTCAGCTTTAGCATTAGTCCTTCCAATGAATATTTATGGTTGATTTCCTTTGGGATTCACATAATTAAATTGAGTTTATCATATGATATCTTCTTTAATCCTTAAAGAAAGGCTGCTCTGTATCTGTTGCTGTCTTTATTTTGTAGTGGTAGTAGATGTGTAGTAGACATGGTTACTGTCCAAAAACACTTCAAAGTAGAACCAAAGCTCATGCCCATCAGACATAAGCATGCTGCTGCTGCTGCTGCTGCTAAGTCGCTTCAGTCGTGTCCGACTCTGTGCGACCCCATAGACGGCAGCCCACCAGGCTCCCCCGTCCCTGGGATTCTCCAGGCAAGAACACTGGAGTGGGTTGCCATTTCCTTCTCCAATGCGTGAAAGTGAAGTCGCTCAGTCGTGTCCGACTCTTAGCGACCCTATGCACTGCAGCCTTCCAGGTTCCTCCATCCATGGGATTTTCCAGGCAAGAGTACTGGAGTGGGGTGCCATTGCCTTCTCCAAGACATAAGCTTAGTCAGGAGTAAATGATGTCTCCACACTATCTTCATGCCCTGCTCTTGTTCCTATGGCACTTATTTTCTTTGGTTCTTGACTTAAATCTTCTGTTGAGATTCCCAATTGCCTTCTTCATTTTCTGGATCCTCTGGTAACATTTCAGTAGTCTTAATGCTGATTGTGTTTCACTAATACCAGTTACTGCTAAGCATGATTGCTGAGTTTGAAATCTGTCCCAGGTACTCAGATCTTCACTGTGCTTATTAGGTGCCTATAATTTGCTAAGGATTGGTGAGGGTGACAAAGGGAATGCTAGATTTACATATAATCTTCTTTAGATAGGTTATATAAATAACATGGGCACTATTTCATGTCTATAGACAGAACTGAGATGACCTGGTTTGGAAAACAGGTTATTGTAACTTAAAAGACAACTTAAATTTTAAGAGCAAATTGTTGTTTGGGGGAAAATCCTGGCACTTTATCCCAAACTCTATTGGGAAAATGACTTATATCTCAGAACTTCTGAAGAAGGAACAACTACTTTAATGATCCTCTTGTTATTATTAAATAATGAATAAATTCTGAGAGTCTTTCCAGAAACTTGAGAGTGATCTCAAAGGAAGATGAGAGTTAACCCACCCTCCTTTATCAAGCTCATTAATTTCTCAAATCCCTACTAGTTTATAAGGCTCTCCATGATTTGTTTCCTGGCCTGACTTTTGACGTTTTCTCTGTCCTTTGCTGTTTTTGCATCTCCCTGCCTTTCAGATTGGCTGTTGCTCTTCATCAGAATGATATTGATTGAGTTACTGCTTCCTAAGGATGGCTCTCTCTTGTTTCACTTGACTGAGTTTTAGGCTCCTGAACTACTTTATGCTTTTCTTTTTGTATATTTTTTAGAGGATCAATCTTTGGTGTGTTTTTAATTCCTTGAATAATTTTTATTTAACTTCCAGGTTCTTCCTTTTTCCAAACTGTATTTTAGAACATCTTCTACTCTGGGAGATCGTGAATGACAGGCTAGCCTGGCATGCTGCAGTCCATGGGGTTGCAAAGAGTTAGACACGACTTAGCGACTGAACAACAGCAATTACTTCATGATAAGATTAGGGAAGAAGGGGTCACAAATCTCAGTTATTAAATTTCAAAATACTTGGAAGTTCATGTCAGAGATAAAAGTTTGAGAATAGATTTTAAAATTTCATAATCCTGGGTGTGAATATCAACAGTGGAAGCCTGAAGGACTCAGAGCATGATATTTATGTTGTAGTCATAATTCTGATATTACAGAATCTCTGAAGTGATCTGAAACAACAGAAAAGCTTTATTTAAAAATATGAGTTTTATGGCACTTCAAAGCAACTTGACAGTAAAGAGCAATGTACTTAGGAAACTAATGTTGGAGTTGGTCATGCCTGGGAAAAAATGACAATTGCATTAAGCCATGAAAATATTAAAAAAAAAAAAAAAGGAAGACCTTACTGATTGCTATTTCCAATGTGCTTTATAGTTGTTAAAACTTCCTAGTTTTATTTCTCAAATCTAGTTATAGTTGTTTCATAATTCCAAATTTTCAGTTTTCAGACTTCGGGTTTTTAATGTAAGCTTCATCATATACAACACATAACAAATTTTTTATGCTGAATAAAGACTATTAATGTAGTGTAAATGAAGTCATCAGTTCAATTCAGTCGCGTCCGACTCTTTGCGACCTTATGAACTGCAGCATGCCAGGCCTCCCTGTCCATCACCAACTCCTGGAGTTCACCCAAACCCATGTCCATTGAGTCAGTGATGCCATCCAACCATCTCATCCTCTGTCGTCCACTTCTCCTCCTGCCCTCAATCTTTCCCAGTATCAGGATCTTTTCAGATGAGTCAGCTCTTCACATCAGGTGGCCAAGCATTGGAGTTTCAGCTTCAACATCATTAAAATAATTTTATTCTATAAAAGATGATAAGGCCTAGCATCGGGGATCTTCAAATAATTAAGTAAATGTGAATTCTTTGGGTCTCATTTTTTCTAGCTCTTTCTCTGTCTCCTCTTTTTTTGGTGCACAATGGTTCATCTCTGAACATTTTCCTAAGTGCTGGGTGTTCCACTGAACACCCAGGATTGATCTCCTTTAGGATGGACTGGTTGGATCTCCTTGCAGTCCAAGGGACTCTCAAGAGTCTTCTCCAACACCACAGTTCAAAAGCGTCAATTCTTCGGCGCTCAGCCTTCTTCACAGTCCAACTCTCACATCCATACATGACCACTGGAAAAACCATAGCCTTGATTAGATGGACCTTTGTTGGCAAAGTAATGTCTCTGCTTTTTAATATGCTGTCTAGGTTGGTCATAACTTTCCTTCCAAGAGTAGGCATCTTTTAATTTCATGGCTGCAGTCACCATCTGCAGTGATTTTGGAACCCAGAAAAATAAAATCTGACACTGTTTCCACTGTTTCCCCATCTATTTCCCATGAAGTGATGGGACCTGATGCCATGATCTTAGTTTTCTGAATGTTGAGCCTTAAGCCAACTTTTTTACTCCCCTCTTTCACTTTCATCAAGAGGCCCTTTAGTTCTTCTTCACTTTCTGTCATAAGTTCATAAATAAAGTCATAGTCAGATGTTTATTTTCTTTTAATGAATTTTTTTCAAAATTTGATTTATATTTTGTTTTTAACTAATTTTTAAAGTTGTAAAACACATATAGCGAAATTGTACTGCTTTACTTTTATGTGTACACTTTGGTGTCATTTGGTACATTTACATCGCTGTGCAACCATTCCAATTACTCACTCAGTCATGTCCAATTCTCTGCAAACCCCATGGACTGGGGCCCACCAGGCACCTCTGTCCATGAACTCTCCAGGCAAGTACACTGGAGTAGGTAGCCCTCCCTTCTTAAGGGGATCTTCCTGACCCAAGGATTGAATCTGTGTCTCCCACATTTAGGCAGATTCTTTACTGTCTGACCACCAGGGAAGTCTTAACCACCATCTATCTCCAGAAATTTCTTTCTTCTCAAAGTAACGCTCCGTACCCTTTAAACAACAATCCCCTTTCTCCCCTCTCTCCAGTCCCTGGTAACCACCATTTTACTTCCTGTCTCTCTGATTTGACTCCTGCATGTAAGGGAAGCCATACAATATCTGTCCTTTTGTGACTGGCTTCTTTAGCTTAGCATGATGTCTTCCAGGTTAATCCATATTGTAGCTTTATTGTAGTGTATTATAGTCAGAATTTCTTTCCTTCTTAAGTCTGAATAATCTTCCATTGTGTATATATACTACAGTTTGTTTATTCATTCATTTGTTGATGGACATCTGGGTTCTTTTCACCATTTAGCTATTTTGAATAGCACTGCTGAATATTGGTATTTGAATATCTGTCAAGTCCTAAGCTCATTTATAAAATTACTTTTAAGCTGCCTGAAAAGTTTAAAGGAGTTACAATCAGCATTAAAATAATTTTATTCTATAAAAGATGATAAGGCCTAGCATAGGGGATCTTCAAATAAGTAAATGTGAATTCTTTGGGTCTCATTTTTTCTAGCTCTTTCTCTGTCTCCTCTTTTTTTGGTGCACAATGGTTCATCTCTGAACATTTTCCTAAGTGCTGAGAGAAACTTGAGTATAAGTTTCTAAGAAACTATCTAACTAATGAACAAATAGATTTACCCTATAACTAAAATGTTAGAAGTGTTCCATGTATAGACATCAAATATATATAATTCTCTTAGGCAAATATTGACTCTCAAAAAATTAATCGCTTTTTAGTTTATGGCTGAATGTTTTAATATTCCAAGAATACTCATATATCTTATTCAGTAGAGGATTAAAGATTTACACAGTTACAGTGTATTGATAAAAGCAAAAAGACTATTACTATCAAATTTTAAAAAGTTCCACAATTTTAACACAAACACCTTTAACACAGTTTCATATTTTTCCATTATTTTTTAAATTTATCTTTAATTGAAGGATAATTGTTTTACAGTGTCGTGTTGGTTTCCTCCATACATCAGCATGAATCAGTCATAAGTATACATATGTCCCCTCCCTCTTTTACCTTCCACTCCACCCCATTCTACCCCTCTAGGTTATCACAGAGGGATTGAGCTCCCTGTGTCATACAGCAAATTCCCACTAGCCCTCTATTTTACATATGGTAATGTATATGATTCCATGTTACCCTCTCCATTCAATGTGTGTGTTAGTCACTCAGTCATGTAACATGAGAGAAATGTTTATTCCAGGTCTCTAATATAAAAGTGCTTGGAAAATAAGTGAGGTTAATAATGAAATATTCTCCCTGCCCTTGAAAAGCCTCTAGGGCAGTGGAGAAGACAAACCAAACATGTAATCACAATGAAATGTGGTAAAAACTATCGCTAAAGTTAACTACAAAATTGGTGCAGTGTGCTACTAGGAGGAAGTGTCTGGTTCTGTTGGAGGTAAGAAGGAAAGAGGCTATTACCCTTAAAAATTAGTCTTCTCCATAGCCATGTCCACTGCTTACAGCATCATCACCAAGTCCCTCCTCTGAAAGTCACACATGTCACTTCTGTTCACGGTGTGATTCTGAAACAGCCATCCTGAAAGGCAAGAGCTCAGGAAAATGTGGTCTCCCACTGTGGGGATAGGTGCCCACTTGAAGCCTGGGAAGCGCTACGCATAAAAAGAAAGGAAAATGGAAGTTGATCAGCAGACTTTGCCAAAAGTGAGTTGGGCTGTTCATGGACTTTAGGATGCTTAGTTTACTTTCTCAGGTTTCAGGAGTCAGTCATGTCCAAATTTCTATGGTCCTCATCTTCTATTATGTGTGCTTAATGATATAACAAAAATACTTATATCAAGTGTGAAAAAACCTTATATAATAACACCTGTTCATAATACAAGTAGTCAGTCCCACATTTATCAGCTTTGTAACTTTAAATCTTTACTTGTCTGTTTATCTCTAGGCAGGGCACATGTTACTTATGTCACCCTTCTAGTTTGCTGAAAAGTTCATTATTTACTGTGACAGCATAATTTGTTTTGGATTATTTTTACACATAGACATATTCAGGTCTTTACAAGTATTTTTTACATATTTTCATCTTGCTGTCATTACATTTTTCCCTTATTTAATTCATTTTGCTTTAGTTTTTAAGGCATATTCAAATTACAAAGGTCATTTGGAATTTTGATAATAACTTCTGAAGTACAGAAACATTCATGTCCTTTAAGTCATATAATCTGTGAATTTATGAATATAACTATATTATAGTCATACTCAGTCACTTTACATTTATTGGCATTTTTCCATTTCAAACTAGATGTTTTAGCCTGTTTTGTATTATATAAACAGTATTCAGATATATACAAACTAGCTGAAACAATTATGTGGCATGCATGAAAGAATACAAAGTCTAATAAATACTATAAATACTATTCATTTCTCTTTATTAATTTTTGTTACTTATTAGAAAAAATATTTCATTAAGAAATACAATGAATTATCATGAACACTTAACATAATATCACATTTATTAGTACCCATCTTATATTCTCATAGCCTAGTAGTTACAAATCTGATAGTTGTATTTTGTTCTAACCATGTACTATAATAAAACTCATCACAAATGTCTTAAAGGCTCCACTATGTTCTAGTTATGCTGCCAAATGGTTTTTCTATATTATTTTAATCTGCACACAAACCTATGACATTGGGGCTATCATTATTCCCACTCTTTGTTGGAAAATAGAGTTAGAATTATAAGGAACTTGTTTAATTTACATATTCAGCAAGTTACAAGCCTTCTGTTCTGATGAACAGTCATTTAGTATATATCTACTAACCAGAAAATATTTTTATCGCTCAGGGTAAGAGATGAGTTTGATACCATTCCAGTAACATGGAATCTGTGGCTTAGTAGCGGCTTACCAAGTGGCTCACTGGTAAAGAATCCCCCTGCCAATGCAGGAGATTGCAGATTTGATCCCTGGGTCAGGAAGATCCCCTGGAGGAGGACGTGGCAACCCATTCTAATATTCTTGCCTTGAAAATCCCATGGACAGAGGACTGGTGGGCTACAGTCCATGAGATCACAAAGGGTCAGACATGGCTTAGCAACTATGTACACACATGGGAAAAATATTCACCATACTATGAAATGAATGCAGTAATCACAACGTCATACCTAAGTATATGAAGGTGAAGATAATTTTCATGTAGTAGCACAAGGGAAGGCTTTGTATAAAATGTAATTCCTGAACATGGTTCTGAAAGATGATTGTGGAGTTAACAGAAAAAATATGATATGTGAAGATAAAGAGGCATAAAACACACTCATATGTAGTGAGAACCATAAATAGTTTCAGATAGATGAATGGATGGATAGATGGATGAATGTATGGATAGACAGATGAGTTTGAAATTAAAAAAATAGAAAATTGAAGGGTATTTGTTGATCGACTCTGATCACAAAGAACTTGGATTAGTGCCACTGGAAACTGGGACTTTATATCCTTGAGGTAATATGAAACAATAATAGGGTTTACAACAAGGATATAGACTAAGGAAATGGATTTTTAGAAAAGGAGCTAATGTTATCAAACTTAGTAATTGATATGGCTGTGAATATGGACTTGAAGGAAATAGGGAATGCAGATATTTGAATGAAGGCAGAATGGTAGCAATACCAACCAAGAGGCGAATATAGGAGGAAGTGGTGGTATGTAGGAGGAAGATTATGAATTTGATTCTATGCTTATTGAATATGAGATATCTGTCTATGGAAAAGCCAGATCAGTTCCATAGACAGTAGATCCTTTTATGGCCTGGCATTATATGGAGTGTCTGGGGTTGAGATGAAGAGCTATTAAAGGAACCATTCTTGGCACATCACCTATAAACTAGAGCACTGGTAAAATCCAGATTAGTGATAACTCTGTCATTTGACTGGGTTTGGATACTTTGAACTATACTTGTTATAATAAGTGGCTTTTTGAAGACACTGACTTAAAGTCATTAGTGAATTATTAATGTATTTTCACATATTATAAGATAAAATTATATTACATATAACTAGTAATATATGTAATTATATACATTATTAATAACTAGTTTAGAAGAGGCATTTATGTAGATTGTTTTATTTATTTGCTTATTTAGGCTATTTTTTCAGAAGCATTATTTATTATTTTAGAATATTAGCTTATTAAATTGTGTCTTTGTTTTTGGATAAGAAATTTAAGAATCTACCTTTATTGTGACCCTCACAGAAAACCATTTTGTTAGAACTCCTGGAATTACGTTTAAAGTTCACATGCTTACATAGTTTCCTTCCCACAGAGTCTTAATTCCAGAAAGAAAGACAGAACATCCTTATCATAACAAGTCTTGAAATGATTCTTTAAAGAAGTTGAAAAATCAAACCAGCAGAGGGCGGTGGCCCACACACGCTCAGTCATTGCAGCAATCCTTGTCTTCAACAAAGGCAGGGAGTCCGTCCTTAATAAGCTCACTGGCAAAGTAATTGTTTTGCAGAGAATTTTGTTAGTACCAGAAGGTAGAAATTTATACCAGTAGTCCTTATCTTGTGTAAATATGCATCTGGTTTAGCAAAGTGCACTTTGAGTTGTATTTGAACATTTGAGAGTTTGTTATAAAAAGTCAAAATCTGAGCAATCTGTGTTGAGAGGTCAAAGGACATTTGTGTACCCTAGTCCTGCTAACCAACTAAGGAGGTTTTGATCACAACTGATAGACAGGACCAGATTTAATCTGATGTGGAAAGGATGTTACTTAAGGCAAACTAAATGTCAAAGTTTTGATACTTTCTTAATTGTAGCATTACTAATTTTAAAAAAGCCCAACTGTCTGTAGCAATTGTCTAATTGGAACTGAGGGCATTCTAAGAAAAAAATATTACTTAAAAATTTTTTTAGATAATTAAAGACCAATAGCATTACTATGCTATAATACATAAATTATTTCTAAAATTTTTTTCAACATCCCTCCCCTCCTGGGCTTAGAATATTTAATGATCTTGCAAAAATATTATCTTCTAAATATTAGAAAATGTAATATTTTTCTTTAAAAAGCATTTTAGCTAATTTCATATTTTACATAGATTTATTATTATTATCTTAAATTTTCTATTTAGATAAGAAAATGAGGAAAACATTTTTAAGCTCAGAGAAACTTTTTAACGTATATACTTTATTGACAAGTGTGTATTTTAGGTAATTGCTTAATAATATTAATTTGTTTTTAATGATGCTGGCCCTTTTAAATGCCCTCTTTACCAACACACACTGATTTCTTGTTGTTGTAACATGAAGGAAACTTTTAAACTGTGTTCGATTAAATACATGCCATATCTGTTGAGTTACTGAAATCTGTTTACTTTTAAAAGCTGTTGTGAAATATGTTTGCTTCATATGTTATAAAGAAAAGTTAAAAATTCTCATTTCTACTTTATGATCCAACACACTGAAAGTGTAGTAAACTGTTAGAAACCTGCAGGAAGTTAATTTTAATGTTTAATAGTGTGAGGGGGTCCAGCCTCTTTTCTTCATTTGATGAAGCTTGTAACAATTTTGTTTGCCAAGTTTGCCAAGATGATGATTATTTAATAAAGTGACAAACTGTCCCACTGATAGGATACATTAATTTGCCTCTAAAGCTGTTCTCTGTCCTTCATAAGAAGGTGATAATTAGGTTTTCAGATTAGAATAAAACAATCATGTCTGTTATATAGATGCAAGTTAAAATATATTTAATCCTTTATACAAACTTGAAATAATTAAAAGCTGTAAAATATTTTTCTGTATGAACTTTTAGGTGAATATAGCCACTAAACCAAGTTAATTTTAAGCTAACATTACTCTTTGGAAGGTTAACAATTGGAAAAATAATGTAAGAGGTGATTAACTTTTTAGGTAAAGCAATAGTATTAGGCTTAGCTGGAACATTTACCTAATAAAACTACACTCATTCATATCCTGATTTAATTTCTTGCTCTGTCCACACAGATATTGCAGTTTAATCTTTCAGAAGTCACATAGAATCAGTTTGTGCATGTCTATTAACATCCTCATTTCTAATGTTGAGGGCTTAAATTATTGTCAGATACTATAAATGATTATATTTCATTTTTAACTTTATATTACACAAAATTAACTCAGTCCCACAAATAGGCACCTGAAAAGTACTCTATGGTGTTTGAATTTCCAACAGTGAAAACAGAATTTATAAAAGCAAAACAGTAAGTGATTTTTTAAAAAGAAAAACTCTTTCATTGCCTTGTGCTTGATGATAGCACATTGTCTTAAATTTCTAAAGCCTCATTTTCTCTAGCTTTAAATAACCAAAGGTAATTTCCTCTTAAAGTTTTCAGAGTATTAAAAACTTTCTTTAGGAAAGTCTATTTCCTGAACCAAGTTGGAGACTGCTCAGTGCACGTTCATTTAAAATACCTTTAAATGTTCTGATTCAATTATTTTTCATAGAGTGAAGAATGTTTGGTGTAGCTTGAGTGTACATCATGAAAGGTTGGGTTTTAGTTAGAAAACATACAGAATTAGCTCCTGCTCAAAGATAATCTGTAGAGAAATGTAAGTAACCAGAAAACCTTGTTACATATGCTGCAAATGTCATGTACTTTCTTTATGCATGTTATATACAGAATTATGACATAAATGAAGTTATGGTAAGACACTGGCAAGATAAAAGGAGATTTTATTGATAATATGCAAAAATGCCACATCTGTTTTTATTCATTCTGCAATTATTTCTTTGAGGGAGCTTTTATACAGCTGTGAAAACCTAGAGAATTTGCACAAAACAACTTGACAAATGTTCATGATTCCATACCAATGAACTGCATTTTAATTTCATTCCGAATGTTTCAAGCTCTCTAGCACATAAACAGTAATAAAACTCATATTGAAGTTATTTCTGTGATTTTTAACTTTATTGTTCAAATGATACAAGCAAGTTTTCCTGGTCCTCATTAAGAATTGTTGAGACTCTAAACAGGGCTTACATAAGAAAAAGTACACTGATGATGCGGAAATTTGAAACTGGCCTGTCATCCTGTCATGTTGTCATAGCAAGTGCACACAGTGTGTGAATTCTATTTCTGCTTTCTACCAGCTCTGAAACTTTGGGCAAATTATTTCGAATCAGCACCATTTTATC
Organism: Aepyceros melampus; assembly: GCA_006408695.1. Taxonomy (NCBI): domain Eukaryota; kingdom Metazoa; phylum Chordata; class Mammalia; order Artiodactyla; family Bovidae; genus Aepyceros; species Aepyceros melampus. The sequence continues at coordinate 993,280 of SJXQ01012207.1, forward strand.
ACTTAAAACAATAGAAACAGTTACAGAATAATAATAGAATTCCTAGTTCTCAGGGTTGTTAAAAGATTAAATTGAATAATGCAGAAGATATAGCTAAAGTAATACCATTTTCTTTGCTTTTATTCCCATCAGAATTTACTATCAATATTATCATTTGAAGTGCATAAGGAATACTGATGTCAGAATACGGAGGCCAGTAATTCTCTGGAATTTAGGAAGGCAGGTGAGAAATACTAAGTGATTTACAGAAAATGGAAAATGAAGTAGGAGGTTTTTGAAAAATTTAGTATTCAACAGGTAAATAGCATGGGACTTCCCTGGTGATCCAGGGGTTAAGACTCTGCTTCCAATGCAAGAGCACAGGTTCGATTCCTAGTTGAGAAACTAAGGTTCCACATGTTACATGGCCAAAAAAAACAAACAAACAAAAAAAAAGGTAGCATGTGTCTGATAATCACATATGATTATTCTTTGTAATGCAAAAATTATGTGATATAGTAAAAAGAGCACAGAATTTAGATTACAAAGCTATGTTATTATTCCTGGTCGTGGAAGTTACCTCCTCTGTAAACTGGAATGATTTTGATCAGACACGTCATCGGTTCATTGTACTTTTCTGATGTGTAATGTTCGTGAAAACACAGGCTAGCACAGGAATTGGCTCAAGATGATTTTCCAATAAAAATCATGGTCAAAAAGAGAAGATAAATTTGATAGATATATACAGGTAGCACTAGTGATAAAGAACCCACCTGCCAATGCGGGAGACATAAGGGATGTGGGGTCAATCCCTGGGTTGGGAAGATTCCATGGAGGAAGGCATGGCAACTCACTCCAGTATTCTCCTATGGAGAATCCCATGGACAGAGGAGCCTGGCGGGCTCTAGTCCGTAGTGTCACAAAGAGTGGGACATGACTGAAGCAACTTAACCCGCATGTACATTCAGAGAATGCTGTAGAATTTAGCAGTATATCTAGATGGAAGAGCATTTTCAGAATATCCTTCCCTCCTGAAGGCGGCACAAGCTATGATAACTTTCTAGTACAGCCAAGCAAGATAGATCAGGGGTCAGAAAACTATAGTGTCCCATAACAGTTCCATTTCTCTGCTCGCTTTGTGAAAAAAAGTGGGTTTTTTTTTTTTTTTGGAACACAGCCAAGTTTCTGGGTTTTCCTGCTGTCTATGCCTGTGTTCAAACCTCATGAGCAGAGTTGAATTGTGACAGAGACCATGTGATCAGCATAGCCTAAATAGTTACTATCAGGTCCTTTACAGAAGAATTTACCCCCTGGAAGAGATAGAAAACTATAATTATGGAGAAAATGTTCAAAAGAGTGAGGGTAGATATCAGAGGATATGAAAGGTGGGGAGAAAATCCAGTTCTATACCATAGGGACATCAACAATAGATACAATTGAGAAATACAGGTTTCTGTCACTATCTGAAAATGGGCCATTCTTATGATATCTTTTGTTAAGCCAAAATGGCGTAAAGCTAAGAAGCTTGCTTGTGGATACAGAAGAGAATTCAAGACAAAGTAGAGATGCTCACAGATGCAGTTCAGAACTAGGATTGCTGCTGAAATGCCAAGTTTAGTTCTCAGGGAAGGAGCTTGAATGTGTTACTCTGTTGTTGGGGTGCCTGCTATTACTACAAAATCAACCTGAACACTATTTTTGCTTTTCTCCTTTTTCCATGAAAGTGAAGACCCTGTCAGGATTTCTTTAGGTTAGGGAAAATAAATAGTCTTTCACAAAAGTGAAATGACGTAAAGCAAACTTGCAATAAATGGGGGCTTACTTGCAGATAATCATGATGATGTGATGATTAATCTAGAGCCAGACATCTTGGAATGTGAAGTCAAGTGGGCCTTAGAAAGCATCACTACGAACAAAGCTACTGGAGGTGATGGAATTCAAGTTGAGCTGTTTCAAATCCTGAAAGATGATGCTGTAAAAGTGCTGCTCTCAATTTGCCAGCAAATTTGGAAAACTCAGCAGTGGCCACAGGACGGGAAAAGGTCAGTATTCATTCCAATTCCAAAGAAAGGCAATGCGAAAGAATGCTCAAACTACTGCACAATTGCACTCATCTCACATGCTAGTAAAGTAATGCTCAAAATTCTCCAAGCCAGACTTTAGCAATGGTTTTTCCTGTGGTCATGTATGGATGTGAGAGTTGGACTGTGAAGAAGGCTGAGTGCTGAAGAATTGATGCTTTTGAACTGTGGTGTTGGAGAAGACTCTTGAGAGTCCCTTGGACTGCAAGGAGATCCAACCAGTCCATTCTAAAGGAGATCAACCTTAGGATTTCTTTGGAATGAATGATGCTAAAGTGAACCGTGAACTCCCTAATGTTCAAGCTGGTTTTAGAAAAGACAGAGGAACCAGAGATCAAATGCCAACATCTGCCGGATCATGGAAAAAGCAAGAGAGTTCCAGGAAAACATCTATTTCTGCTTTATTGACTATGCCAAAGCCTTTGACTGTGTGGATCACAATCAACTGTGGAAAATTCTGAAAGAGATGGGAATACCAGACCACCTAACCTGCCTCTTGAGAAATCTGTATGCAGGTCAGGAAGCAACAGTTAGAACTGGACATGGAACAACAGACTGGTTCCAAATAGGAAAAGGAGTCCGTCAAGGCTGTATATTGTCACCCTGCTTATTTAACTTCTATGCAGAGTAATGCTTTTGAATTGTGGTGTTGGAGAAGACTCTTGAGAGTCCCTTGGACTGCAAGGAGATCCAACCAGTCCATTCTGAAGGAGATCAACCCTGGGATTTCTTTGGAAGGAATGATGCTAAAGCTGAAGCTCCAGTACTTTGGCCACCTCATGCGAAGAGTTGACTCATTGGAAAAGACCCTGATGCTGGGAGGGATTGGAGACAGGAGGAGAAAGGGACAACCGAGGATGAGCTGGCTGGATGGCATCACGGACTCAATGGACGTGAGTCTGAGTGAACTCTGGGAGTTGGTGATGGACAGGGAGGCCTGGCGTGCTGCGATTCATGGGGTTGCAAAGAGTCGGACACAACTGAGTGACTGAACTGAACTGAACTGAACTACTTGTACTGTGGATGAAGAATTTAAGTAGACTTCTAATCTTATACCACGTGTGAGTTTTGAGCAATTGTGGAGAAAGGAGTTCTCTGCAAAAGGTAATACATTCTAGTTCTGATCCATATGTGTTACACAAAATTGTGAACTAGGACATGTGAAACAAATACTCTGTGTTTAGTCTGTATCTGGTTCAGCCTTGTTTATTTGTTAGGAAAGGCAGTGCATACCAGAAACGTTTAATTTGATCTTAGAAATGGCTATAGTGATGGTGATGGCTATAGTGTCCTCAGTGACAAGGGCACACTCTGGAATCTGACAGCCTAGATCTCAATCCAGGCTCCTTTGTTTACCAATCGGGTGAGCAAGGCACCCTCTCTGTGCCTTGGTTTCCTTCTCTTTAAAAAGGCATGACTGTAATTCCTGTCCTTGAGAGTAGGAAGGCAGTGTATGAGTTAATGTAAAACTCAAAGAACTATGACTGACATGTACTAGTCACAATATGCATAAGCCAGTGCTACTTGTGTTTCCATGCACATGCATATATTAGTTTATATTAACTGTACCATTTCTATTTACTATTTATGATTTACATTGTGCAGTGTGAACTCAGTCAGTCTCATTTGACCTTTTTTTTTTCTTTTTTGGCCTCATAGGGCTCTGGTTTAATTTTACAGATATATCTGTTTGGACAAATGGAATTTTATCTGAAAATTAAAGTGATTTGCAAACAATAGTTATCTAAATGTTAGTTGCTATATAAATATTTCTTTGGGGCCTCAAAATGATGAAGTGAAGCATAAATACTTTTGTACTAAAGGACAAAATTTGCAATTCTAGGGTTCCGAGTTTATCCTTAATTTCAAAATAAATATTATCTTGAATAGTTTTAAATTCATATGAGAATAAAGGTGTTAACACATCCTAGGTAATTATCAGCTTGTTTTTTGTGTTCTAAAAATTTTTTTGACCCTTGTCATTATTTTTTAAATAATAAAATACATGTACATACTGATGTACAGTTTTACATTTACTTTTTATGCATTATTTTATGTGATCTTGAGATGTTCAAGCTCAGAGATGTATGTCACGTATGCTCTTTTCTATTTGGCAGGAAATATTGCAAGCATATTGATGGTGATAATTAATATTTTCTAAACAGTCAGAAAACAGGTGTACCTTTCCAAATAGATCTCAAAACAAACTTGTTGAATGACTTCAAAAAGAACTTAAAAAAAAGTAGAAATTATCTTGAAAGTCTTCAAATTTTGAATGTTGTTACAAATGATTATGTTAAATTTTTAAAGATAGAGATCATGCTTTATTCATCTTTGTATCGTCTTTATCAAGTGCCTAGTACACAGTAGATATTCAAAGTGTATTGAAGGATATAAATTTTAAATGTCTCTTGTTACCTTTCAATGGAAGTCTTAATGATCTCTAAATATTTGTGGAATAGAGTTAATGGTAAGAGTAGCTAAGTTCATTTCATATTATTATATAAAAATTACTAGCCTTGGCAATAAACTATATTAATACAAGCAGCAAAATATAAGGCAATCATAGATCTGTGCAAAAAAAGTGCCTTTCTTTAATTTCTCAAATTGATCTCATCTTGTTTTTGAGTCCCTATTCTCACTGAAGGGGTAAACAATTGGTTTTGTCAATTAAATGCTTGTCATTTCTATTAAAAATGTTTTCTCTTTATTGTATGACATCCATTACATGCAAAATCTAAAGAGAAACAGTACAGATGAGTTTATTTACAAAACAGAAACAGACTTACAGGGAATGAACTTTATGGTTACCTGGGGGGAAGAATGGGGAGAAGAGGTAGGGAGTTTGGGATCAACATGTACACACTCCTCACTGCTGTATTTAAAATGGGTAATCAACAAGATCTTGCTGTATAGCACAGGGAACTCTGCTCAGTGTATGTGGCAGCCTGGATATAAGAAGAGTTTGAGGGAGAATGGATACATGTATATGTATGGCTGAGTCCCTTTGCTTTCCTTCTGAAACTATCACAACTGTGTTAATTGGCTATACCCCAATATAAAATAAATAAAAAAAAGGATTTTTCTCTTTCATTTAGCTTCCCAGTTTTTCTAGGTATCAGTCTCTACTCACTGCCTTTGTCCTGCCTATTTTCCTTCCCAGAACAGTGTTTGGATACAAAAGGCATAAGACATTTCCTCTTAACACAGAAAAACTCTCTGATCTCTATCAAGTGGCCTCTATCTCTAATGAAATGCAACAGAAGTCTTCCTCTGTCGGGTATCCTCTGTGGGGATGGCTGATACCTGCTCCTCAGGACTGTGGACTGTGTAAGGGCTTTCTTTCTCAGTATTCTGCACTCACTACCAACTTGTCCCTAATCTATGCCTCCTCCTCTTTCATCCTGTTAACACTTTTGAGTCCATGTTTTGGAAGGGTCTTAGAATTCCAAGATGCTTTTTCTTTGCTACAGTAAGGTCTCTGTCACCCTCAAGGTCTTTCTCCAAATGCATTTGACTGGACTCCTCTTTCACCATTACTATTTCACTTAGCCTGTGCCATGTAGGGCATTGAATTATACATTGTTCTTTCTACTCACAAATAGGATATCCCTAGATTACTCTTAGGTTCTTTGATTGCCTCATCTTATGTAGGTATCTTCCTTTTCCAGTCTGAGGGGTTGACCAGGGAAGCAACTTTAGACATAATCTCTTGTCTTTCCATTACCAGCAGATTTTCCTCCCATTTTGTCACCCACCACTGCAACCCAGTAACAGTAGGGCTTTGCCCTTCTCGTTTAGCAGAAATCCCTACAATGTCTCCTTATTCTTCAGTTTCTGTGCATTAATTCATTTCAGTCTTCTGGTACCTGTCTCTTGAAGTGTAAAACTCTGCTGTTGAAGTACAAAGGCCCCTTGTCTTTCAAGTAGGCCTGGTCTTTTAAAAAGTCAGAAATGTGTGTCTTTAGCTGATTACCTGGATAATGCCATCTCCACAATGATATGCATGTTTATGTAATTAGTAGGGGATTCACAGGCATTCATGATTTTGTTATTAACCATCAAGACAAACATGAATGCAATATTTCAAAAAAAGAAAAACAACTTTGTTGTATCTATGTGGCATAATCATAAAATGTGTTCTTACATTATTTTTTATTCTATGAAACAGTTTATCAGAAATATCATAAAATTACAGTGAGTTATTTTTACCTTAAAAGTAAACCATACTGAGCTTTGAAAATCAAAGTCCAGTAATTTAATTACACAATGCACTCCTTTGCTTTCTATGCCATGTAGTATGTTTATAAAGTCTCCAATTAGATGGTTTCACTGAATGTTCTCCATGTGAGTCTGGCCCCAAACTGGAACAGAATAACTAACTGGGTTGGCTAAACATTTTGACTCAAGAATCACACACAAATTAAATGTTAATTCTCTTATTCGTTTGAAGCTGATATTTCCTTAATCGGCCATGAAAGAAAAGCTTGCAAGAATATCTATTAAGGGAATGTAGATGTTTGAGAGGAGGTTAAATACCATGATAAGATATTTTAAAAAAATCTCATGGAATTTGTAATGGTAAAATATGTCAGCTGTGCTCAAGAAAGTGGATGTAGATATTATAGGCAATTGAAAGTAGTAGGTGGTTATTTTAGCTGGAATGCCTCCCAGAGCAGATGGTTTTTTAGGAGTTTTTGAAGGAGAAGAGCAAGGTGGCTGCCTGCCTGGCATATATTAATTGAGTGCCTGTTCCAAGTGTAGGGGGTGGTTGGAAGAATGTGTGATATCTTGAGTGGGCGAATGATACAAACAGGCATAACTTCAAAATAACCTGAAATTTATATCCCAGAAAGCTTACAGACAATTCACAAAGACATAGTTATGGCTGTAAGGAATCAGAAAAATGCAAAATTACACAAACAGAAAGTTAACACCACGTGAAATAGAACTTAGCAAACCATGGTCATTATTTTCACATTTAACACTTGGCTGTTGCTTATCAACAAAAAATAATTTCCTAATGTGGAAAACTTTACTAATATGCCTTCTGAGTTTGAGTTTTAAAACATCAGATTTCATCAAGCATTTAAAAATATGATTAACATCTAAGATTTCATACACATAGATTGTTTGAGAATTGACATGGATTAACTTGTGTAGTCATTATGTTTGTTTTCTGAGTTCACAGTGACTCTCGAATTTATCTCACCCAGCCATTACTTACAACCTCCATTCTGGTTTAAATAACATTACCCCATGCAAGTACCACTGAAAAACCTAATTCCGTTCCCAGCCTTTCCAGTTAAAGAAACCAATATGTTACATTCAGATTGATTTTCTTAAAAATTGGTTTTACTCATTCACTTGATAGATTCATGGATAAGAATACAGAACTTGGAAACAGACTACCCAGGCTTGAGTCCCAGTCCTACCTCTTCCTAGTTATGATCTTGGGCAACTTACTTAACTTCTCAGTTTACTAGCTCTAAAAGTATGTATCAAATACATGGATGATGAAAATTACTTACCTTAGAAAGTTGTTATAGATATGAAAACTCAACTTCTGTGTACCAGTGCCAAATCAAATATTGGAGACAGAGTTTTGGGTGAAGTCTAGCATTATTGCTTTGCCAGGCAGAGAGGGACAGAGGGGCTTGTGCCTTTAAAAACTGTGTCCTGACCTGTGATGGGGTGGATTTGACGAGGAGTTTTATGGCAATGGTTCAAGGGCAGGGTTGTGATAAGAATCAGTGTGTGCAGCCCCTGCATCCCTTTAATCTGGCCTCCGGTGGTCTCCTGATGATCTGTGGTTTTCGATGTTATCACACTGTGACCTTCTCTATGGAGTGAAGAATGCTTCCCCTGGATGGGGTGGTAATTCTATAGAAGAGCTCTAAGATATTGTTATGAGTATCCCTTGAGGTGGAACCAAGACCTTGCCCCAAGACTGCACTATTATTTCCTGGCTGCTCCTCCCTTGTCTCTGCATCTCCTCCCTTTCCTGGTTAGCAACTGTTTGAACCTGCCCTTTAGAACTCAGGGAAGGTCATGGAGGCTGAAACTTATTTCCTACAAACAAGAAACTGGGGACACAACAAAGAAAGGCTTTGGGATCCGGGAGTCCCACGTGGTCCTACGTGGCTTCATTAAGAAGAATAAATGTGTTATTATTTGCAAAAGATTTAAAGTGATGCTGAACACCTCTCAAGTGCGCTGTGTTTAGCTAAATAAAGGTCATGATCATGCTCAGAAAACTTTAGGACTCTCTGCTGCACAACAGAAAATTAAAAATTCTTAGGCAGGCATTCAAGGTCTTTTCAACCAGCCTTTGATTTTCCTGTCTTAACCAACCTTGTTTCCATAGGCAGGTATTCTACTGTCAGTATTCCATTCCTTTTATATTTTCTTGCTAGCATCTTTTAACCTGTAGCTTTCCTCAAACTAGGATGCTAATCAGCATTCCAATACTATACCCATGTCCATCTGTAAGCTATATATTAGATCAGACACAACATTCAGATACCTGCTTTACCTTGTCTCCTCTGTCATGGTTTTCTTTTTCTTTTTTTTTTTTTGGTTACTTGGCATACTGGTTTTTTAATTTTTTTTCTTTAATTAATTTTTATTTTTTAGTTTGTTTTGCTTTACAATACTGTATTCATTTTGCTACACATCGACATTAATCAGCCACGAGTGTACATGAACTCCCAATCCCGACCCCCACCTCCCCCCTCCCGACCTCCCGCCCCACACCCTCTCTCTGGATTGTCCCCGTGTATCAGTCCCAAGCATCCTGCATCCTGCATCAAACCTAGACTGGCGATTCGTTTCACTTATGACATCATACATGTTACACTGCCACTCTGCCAACTCATCCCACCCTCTCCCTCTCCCACAGAGTCCAAAAGGCCGTTCTATACATCTGTGTCTCTTTTGCTGTCTTGCGTACAGGTTTATCACTACCATCATTCTAAATTCCATATATATGTGTAAGTATACTGTATTGGTGTTTTTCTTTCTGGCTTACTTCACTCTGTATAATCGGCTCCAGCATCATCCACCTCATTAGAACTGATTCAAATGTATTCTTTTTAATAGCTGAGTAATACTCCATTGTGTGTATGTACCACAGCTTTCTTATCCATTCATCTGCTGATGGACATCTAGGTTGCTTCCATGTCCTGGCTATTATAAACAGTGCCGCAATGAACATTGGGGTACACATGTCTCTTTCAATTCTGGTTTTCTTTTTCACCCTCTCCTGATGTAATTTTCCCCTTCCAAATTCCTCAAACACACACATAACGATGTTGTGTTGGTAATAAATTGTTTTTGTAATCCGTAGTGTCTCTCTAGCTAAGTTGCTAAATTCTTAAAGAGTGTACGTAACATCAGTACTGTGTGTATCCTTGCATGCAAAAGATGCTCCTAAGTATAAGGTGAATGAGAAAATGAATATGCAGATAAGTAAATGCATGCATAAATTGGAGTATCCAACAAATGGATTTCTTGTGTTTTAAAGAGATTAGAAGGCCTCAGGTTCTCAGAATTTCAGTGTCATTCTGTCAGGTTTAAGAAAATGTCTCTAGTCAAGAGCCCACTAAAAATCAGATACTTAATTTAAAATTTTCAGTGAAAGCACAGAATTAGTGTTGCTTGAGATGACCAAAGTCAGAAAAATGTTCTGATACACACAGAAGCATAGAAGCAGCTAATGGGTTTTATCTTGGAGAATGCCAGTGGGTGTGCTATGACAGAAGCAACAGTTGTAGCTGTCAACTAAAAAAAGATGCACTTGAGAGCTGTAAGTTAAGTTTTATTTGGGGCAAAATGAGGCTGTAGCCTGGGAGGCAGCATCTCAGATAGCTCTGAGAGACTGCTCCAAAGAGACATTGGGAGGAAGGTCAATGTGTAGATATGAGGAAATGCAAGGATTGAGATCATAAATCTGTTCCTAAAAATACCCACCTATGTAAAGACCTGTCTCACCAGATTCCGTGGAGAAAAGAGTGCTTCACTCCATCCTGAACTCCCTCGGTGGGTTTTCAAGGTCAACAGCTGCAAGAGCTCAGTGTTCAATCTCTGCAGAGGCAGATAGCAAATGCCCTTGTTGTTCAGTCATTGGCAATGCACTTGGCAAGGGCCAATTCGTAGTTGATGCGTAAACTACAAATTGGCACTTGGAATTGGCACTTGATATGTCAACGTTGTAAAATTGACACTTGACCTCATGTCTAGAAAAGCACTAAATCCCTTCATGGTGACATAAGATCCTCCTGACTAGCAGAAAACCTCCTGTAAAGTACACACTTGATTGCATTGGACTCCCCATTCTCCAAAACCTTATATATTGAACTTCCTCCCAGTGCCTCTTTGGAGCAGTCTTGCTGAGCTTTCTAAGATATTGCCTCCCTGGCTGCAGTCCTCATTTTGCCCCGAATAAAATTTAACTCACAGCTCTCAAGTCGTGCATCTTTTCTTCAGTCAGCATAGCCTCTGCATGATTATTAGCATAGGCCTGTTCATATTAAGAAGGATTTTCATTATTTCAAGTCTGAAAACTGGATGTGTTGGCAGTTTTACTTTTAGTACCCAGTGACTGAGAAAATAATTATACAAAGTAGCATAAATATACCAATGCTTTAAAATGAATGTATCTTATAATCTAATTGAGATAAGTATCTTTGAGAATTATTTGTGTATATAGGTGCAAAATATTTCTAACTTGTTTTCTGGATATGTGAATTTTTAGGCCCATTGTAATACGCTAATGTACCCTACCCATGATCCACATTTTGAAAGCTACTGGAATAGAACCTGGCATTAATGAGGTCAAAAAACCCTGAACTCGCCTATCATTTGGGAGAGAAGCTTTTAAAGGCAAAATTTGGTGTGAGGATTACAGGGTATGTGACTTTCTTCTTGGGCTTCTTCTCTTTGACTGGTGGTGAAGTAACAGGGCGGTGTTCCAGGAGTCTTTTGTTCATTGTGTTCAGCTTGAAGTTACCGTTCTCCACGTGGGTGGGAGCCTTAGTTCCTACAGAAGAACTCAAAGATAATGTTGTGTGTATATATATATATTTCTTCAAGAAGAACCAGGACCCTGCCCCAAGGCTATAATTGACCATTCCTCCTTTGTGTCTGTATTCCCTTGCCTTCCTGATCAGCAACTGTTTGAATCACCCCTTTAGAATGCAGAGGAAGTCAAGAGGAATGAATGGAGCCTGTTTTCTGCAAACAAGAAACAGGAGACATGGAAAGAATTTGTACCAGGGTGGGCCCTACAGACCCCTGCTCCATCCCATTAGTTTCTGCTGTACAGAAAAGTGATTCAGTTTTATACACATAAATACACATGTATTTCAGATTTTTTTCCATTATGGTTTATTAAAAGATAATGGATATAGTTCCTTGTTCCATACAGGAAGTCCTTGTTGTTTATCTATTTTATATATAGTAGTATATATCTGCTAATTTCACACTTCTAATTTATCCCTCCCACCATTTTTCCCCTTTAGTAATTGTTTATTTTTGGGTCCATGAATCTTTTTCTCTTCTGTAAATAAGTTCATTTTTTTTTTGTTTTTTTTTTTTGTTTTTTTTTTAGAATCCACATATAAAAGTGATATAATATACTTACCTTTGTCTGACTTCATTTAGTATGATATTCTCTAAGTCTATCCTTGTTGCTGCAAATAGCCTTATTTCATTCTTTTTATGACATTCTTTTCTGTTGTATAAATACACCGTATCTTCTTTATCCATTTATCTGTCAATGAACGCTTAGGTTATTTTCATGTCTTGGCTGTTGTAATAGTGCTGTTGTTGGGGTGCATGTATCTTTTTAAATTAGAATTTTCTCCAAGTATTAGCGGAGGATGGGATTGCTGGATCATATGTTAGCTCTATTTTTAGCTTTTTAAGGATCCTCTGTACTGTTTTCCATAGTGGCTATACTGATTTGCTTTCTCATCAGCAGTGTAAGAAGGTTTCCTTTATTCCATACCCTCTCCAGCATTTATTGTTTATAAACATTTGGTGACGGCCATTCTGACCTGTGTTAAATAATACCTATGAGCTTGTTTTTATTTGAGCCTCCATATGTCCTTGGACAGGTTCTTAGCCAGAACTATGGAGGAGAGACTTTAAATCTTTCCTTAGATACAAATTGAGCAAGTGGTAAGCTGAGTAAGAGAGAAATACAGAAAGCTCTTAAAATACGGAATACAAGTTGGTATTTTATCATAATTTTTTGGAAATATTATTAATCAAAGGTTTGATCATTGGTCAATGTTTAATTGAATTTTTTAATTGACATTTATGATAACATGCAGTTTCTGGCTGCATGTCATGTGTTAAAGTCATATATGGAGTGTGAAAAAGCTTAACAAAGCAAGTTTCTATTAAAGAAAACTGAAACTCTTTCCCCCCTTGTATCATTCTTAAGGAGTTAATAGAGCAATTGATAAAACAACTAAGTAAACCAATTTACCTAAGTTCTCAGGAAGGTTTGATGAGGCTCTTAGAAGTGGTTCTAAGGATGTGCAGATAACTGTCGTAGAAAAGAACACATTTTGTTGGAGTGGAACATTAGTTAAGCAGCTGTCTTTCAAAACACACAGAGTTTGTATGATTCTTGGGTCCACTGTTGACAGGGTTTTCTCCATTCCTTTTAGAACGCAAATTGACTTCAAAGGGAATTCATTTTATGATGTATGGGGAGGCCCTATACATTGACTGAACAGGAGATTTGCTAGAAGTGTTGGAGACAATTTTGATTGTGATGTATATAAAAGAGAGGATAAACAGCCAAAGAAGTCAATGAAAAATGGATTTTCCTCATGTTACAAATTATGCTGATTAAATTTAACTTAAAATTTTAAAAAGAAAAAGCCTCTAAAAATTCAGTGTAGACTTCCTCTTCTGATAGAACTGTGAACTCAAACGAATTTCTGCAACAAAAAGTAGTTGAGTTTCATGGAAAGCATTAAGACTTGCATTTGTTTTGAAAATCATAATTCTAACAAAAAAATAGCATTTTGATAGATGTCTTGGTTTATAAGAAACATGAAACTTGTAGCTGTGTTTAATGAATATATGTCATTATGAACACTTTATCTTTGAAGATGCAGAGTTTTCTTTATGATCCTTGGAAATAGTTTCCACCTTTTAAAATTAAAGAAAATGATTTATCTATTCTTATTATCATGATCAATTAAAGCCAAAGTTCATACTTGGGGCTCCATTATTATGACCTTCATTCCATTATTTCTTTTCTGCTACTTCATCTTATTTAATTATATTTCTGAATTTTATGTGTACTAGTAAATCATTATTAAATAATTTGGGAAAATAAAAAGAAATATGATTAACAAATAAGAAAAAAGACATGCAAAATTGGGATATTTCTATTTGGATATTTTTTCAGTATAGACCAATTTTTGCTTTGATAATGAGCACTAATTTCACCTTGAAGATAATAATGCAGTGGAATGTGGGCAGTCTTTGAGACAGCATATCCAAACTATATCATGAAAATACAGGAAATTAAGAGATAAGGCTTTACTTTTTCATTTTCTTCACAGTTTGTCATACTAGAAGCCATGCACATTTTAAAATATACATCATGACAAGGTGCTGCAAAGAAAAGAAACAGCAAGAATTAAGAAATAAGCTAGGGAGATGATTAATTCAAATTTTTAACAACTATACTTTTTTCTGAAATGATTTTGCAGTATGTAATAAGCTGTTTTGATATTATACAGAGTTTTGTTTTGTTTTTATTTTTTTGTTTTTTACAGCTGGAGCATTAGGATTTGGACATTTCCCCCCACTTTTCTTTCCTATTAAATGTCTCTACAGAATGGTCATCTGCTAAAAGATGTTGCTAAAATCTGCCTGCACAAATTTTTTCCTGGGAATGTTAATCAGTTTTTTTTTAATTAAATTGGCAATAATAACCTTTAAGTGCTCATTTATTTTGAAAATAGTTGTCTTGAAGATCTAGTGTAGTTTATATGGTTACATAAACTTAAAATAAGAAATCATTCAAGGATTAACATTAAGAGTGACTGTTGATAGTTGGTTTGTTTTCTGTTTTAAGTTTTTAAATTATTTAGATATGTGATTCTATGTATTAGTCGGTCTTTCAAATTAAAATTGTATTTTCTTTTGTCTTCCATGTTTTGTAACTTAAATGCCTTCATTTTACAGCTAATAAATATGTATCTCTTGATAGATTTTATAGTATTTTAAACTCATTCAGCAAAGGAAAAACAATATATATAGTCTTTTTTCATTTGTAACATGGAAAATAGACATTATAAAAATTTCATAATTAATAGATCCTATACCTGAGAAAAGATTAACATTTCTTATTGATTTTCTTTGTTTGACCTTCAAAATATACTCTGCTATTTGTTTTGTATTAGTGTAAGAAATCTGGGAATTGGTATCAGGTAACTATAATGATCAGAGAAGGCAGTGGCACTCCACTCCAGTACTTTTACCTGGAGAAGCACAGAGTCTGTGCTATGAAGTCACATAGAATCAGACACAACTGAAGCAACTTAGCAGCAGCAGCAGCAGCAACCATAATGATCAGGAAAGAAATTAGTCCTGGAACTTATAGAAAGATAAAGGAATCATCAGGATGGCCATTAAAGGAAGATGTAGAAGTATACAAATGACAAAGATGTTGGAGACAATAGTAGATAATATGAAATATATTAAAGGTTAATGCTATGTCTTTATTACTCATTCAGTTCAGTTCAGTTCAGTCGCTCAGTCATGTCTGACTCTTTAATTTGAAAATTAATTTTTTTAATTTAGCAAACAAATAGCTAATCATCATATTTCTCAAGTAAATTTGCTACAGGACATAAGTAGGTATATTCTGTGGTGGTTTAAGGTATTTCAAATACAATATATTATTTATTATTTTATGCATTTTAAATAGCATTCCTAAGAACACGGTTTTCATGAGTTTATCTTGAAATTGTAGGTTTTAAACTTAGTAATACTAGCTATAACAATACATAAAGATAACATATATTAATTTGGGGGTATTTATAATTTAGTAGGTATTAAGCTAAGAGCTTTATATACATCACATATATTTGAAAGTGGAAATAATATCAGGACCTCATTTATCATTTCCTGTGAAGATGAAAAGTCTGATCAATAACAAAAGTATAGTGCAAATTTCAGGAAATTTTCAGCCTTATCTATTTTGTCATTGCTGTTATTATTATTGTTACTTTAGCACTTAATGATACAGTATTCACTGTTCAATTTTCCAGATTTGGAATTGAAGGTAAGTAAGAGAGGTCACATAAATTGTAAAACTTAATTATTGGATACAATATTTGAATTCTTATCTATCCATCTTTCAAGTCTATCCATCCTTAAAATCTGTCCATCTTTGAAGTCTACGAATTTGGCAAACATGCTATAATATGTTAATAAACAAATATACCATATCTTTTTTTCACATGATATTGCTGTGACATTAAAGTTTTATAAAGAGAAATAGTATACAATTATTAGTGAGAAAAATGGTGCTAATACATATCAACTGAATAATACTAAAAATTATAACAGCCATATATTAATATAATATCAAAATCTGACCCAGAAATTTAGAATTATTCAGTCAATTCAGTTGCTCAGTAGTGTCCAACTCCTTGAGACTCCATGGATCACAGCACACCAGGCCTCCCTGTCCATCACCAACTCCCGGAGTTCACTCAAGCTCATGTCCATGGAGTCGGTGATGCCATCCAGCCATCTCATCCTCTGTCATCCCCTTCTCCTCCTACCCTCAATCCCTCCCAGCATCAGGCTCTTTTCAATGAGTCAACTCATTGCATGAGGTGGCCAAAGTATTGGAGTTTCAGCTTCAGCATCAGTCCTTCCAATGAACACCCAGGACTGATCTCCTTTAGGATGGACTGGTTGGATCCCCTTCAGTCCAAGGAACTCTCAAGAATCTTCTCCAACACTACATTCTTCGACACTCAGCTTTCTTCACGATCCAACTCTCACATCCATACATGACCACAGTAAAAACCATAGCCTTGACTAGACGGACATTTGTTGGCAAATGGCATAGCTTTCTTTCCAGGGAGTAAGCATCTTTTAATTTCATGGCTGCAATCACCATCTGCAGTGATTTTGGAGCCCCCAAAAATAAAGTCTGACACTGTTTCCTCTGTTTCCTCATCTATTTGCCATGAAGTGATGGCACCAGATGCCATGATCTTCATTTTCTGAATGTTGAGCTTAAAGCCAACTTTTTCACTCTCCTCTTTCACTTTCATCAAGAGGCTCTTTAGTTCCTCTTCACTTTCTGCCATAAGGGTGGTGTCATCTGCATATCTGAGGTTATTGATATTTCTCCCGGCAATCTTGATTCCAGCTTGTGCTTCTTCCAGCCCAGCATTTCTCATGATGTACTCTGCATGGAAGTTAAATAAGCAGGGTGACAATATACAGCCTTGATGTACTCCTTTTCCTATTTGGAACCAGTCTGTTTCATGTCTAGTTCTAATTGTTGCTTCTTGAACTGCATATAGGTTTCTAAGAGGCAGGTCAGGTGGTCTGGTATTCCCATCTCTTCAAGAATTTTCCACAGCTTATTGTGATCCACACAGTCAAAGGCTTTGGCATAGTCAATAAAGCAAAAATAGATGTTTTTCTCAAACTGTCTTGCTTTTTTGATGATCCAGCAGATGTTGGCAATTATTAGGGATGGATAATTTAAAATCCCCATGTGACTTAATTACAGCTTACAGATACAATAAATCATTATGATTATTGTTGAGAATCATCATTATCAAATTACTACAGTTGTAGATATAAAGAGGATTTATAAAATTTGGCAGTATAATAACTAAACTTGTTGACATTATAATCTAACCTATATGTATAAGAAGAATATTTGCAGTGAATATGATTTTTAATTATATTTATAAAGTATAATTATTTCCTGTAATAGCCAACGTTTATAAATTTCTTTTCCAAAGTAAAAAAGGCAGGTAATTAAATAGTCTTTTATTTCTTGGCATTATGGTGGATGGGCTTCCCTGGTGGCTCAATGGTAAAGAATCCACCTTCCAATGCAGAGATGTGAGTTCGATTCGTAGGTCAGGAAGATCCCATGCAAATGGCAAATGGCAACCCTCTTCAGTATTATTGCCTGAAAAATCCGATGGACAGAGGAGCCTGGTGGGATATAGTCCATGCAGTCATGAAGAGTCAAACATGACTTAGCGACTAAACAACAATTGTAGTGGATAGATACTGTGACAACCCTCAAGCCAAACACTTAAAAATGCTGAGTAAAATATAAATTCCTGGCTATGATAAAATGTAAAATATAAATTCATGGCTGTGTTGCAATTCACAGGGAGTTTCTCAGTGTTCAAAAACTGGGAGAGGAACATTGATAATCTAAGTTTGACTGGAAGCAAAACTGCTTTGGGTATGTCTACAGAAGTTAATATTCTCAAAAATTACATTTTACCTATTCCAATGGAGTCATTAGCTAAGATTTTCAGTGTCTTTAATTTGGTGTTAGAAGGTTACCTTCCCACAAAGCTAAACACTTGAAATGCTTTAAACTGAATGAAAAGAGAGTTGAAAGAAAAATTCATCCTCAGCCAGGAAAAAAAAAAAAAAAAAAACAACTATTTCAGCCTATACACAAAGTTGATATAGTAAAAATAATAATCCAAAAAGTAAGAAAAAAATAAAACTTCCAGATTCATCTTAGTAAAACTACAGAGTACCAGAGAATGAGAGAAATAGAATGAGAGAGGCTTAAAAAAGTGCCAGAGTGAAAGGACAACTTCTCTTCAGAAGAACACAAGAGACAATTAATTATTTAACATTATCAATAAAAGTCAGAGTACTGCAGAGTATCTTCACATTTCTGAGAATGTAACCAATAACCCATGATTTGAAAATCAGCCAATTTATCATCTGCGGACTACAAAACAATGAAACATGCTCTACAATAAATAAGAGGGTTTATCTCGAATAAACTTTTACTTCAGGAAGTTCTCAATTTAACTTATGTTCAGAATAAAATCTAGCATGTGAGAAGACATTTGTATAAATGAGGACAAGTCTAAGTATTGGCTGAATAAATCAATAATGTCTAACTGAGAGGTAGATAATGGTATAATTCAAACACATAAGTTGAGAGAGAAATGAAGGGGTATAAAGATTTTAGGTTTACTGTATGCTTCAGAAGTAGAACTCTACTTCCAAACCAGTAAAGAAAAAAATAAGGAATCAAATGTCAAATAAAACAAAGGAAGATAAAAGAATTTGCAAAAGAGCTACAGAAAATGGAATAAAATAGAGAACATAAGAGCATACCCAACATACTATTTTGAATTAAACTTGACAGGTACAGAACAGTCATTGGCAATTTGTATTTATGAAATTGCCTCATATGTAAGTGATATTATCTATGTTTTCAAGAACCATGATAATGAAAATTATATTTTTATACAAAAAGTTAATCAGCCATATCAATTATAACCTGTAACAGAAAGAAAATAAGTAAAACCCTTATTTAGAAATGCCAAATTATAGATCAAAAAAAGTAGTCATATGGACAGCAGAAAATATCTAGAAATGAAGTATAATGAAAATATATTAAAACTTTTATGATAGAGTTAGTGTGTAATTAAAAGAAAGTTATAGCTGTAAACACTTAGGGGAAAAAAGGTAAATTAATGAGTCAATCATTTAACTTAAAAAGTTAGCATACCCTCAAATAATTTAAAGATAATTTGAAATATTTAGTATCTTTAAAATATTTAAAAGAAAATGAAATGAAATGAAGTTGCTCATTCGTGTCTGACTCTTTGAGACCCTCATGGACTTTAGCCTACCAGGTCCCACCATCCATGGGATTTTTCCAGGCAAGAGTACTGGAGTGGGTTGCCATTTCCTTTTCCAAATATTTATAAGAGATGATATTAAAGAAATATATATAGAACAAAAACCCAAATTTGAAAAATGTTAAATATTTGCTTATGGAGAAGATACAGTTTTTTAGCAAGTTAGGTCACAACAGAAATAATAAAGAATGTCAGGAATTTTGTAAGAGAATTGAAATGCAGAAATCAAGATAATAAAAATAAATAACGTGAATACAGTGCATCTGGAAAGAGGTCAATTTGTAAGATTAATACAATTTATAAAACTATTAACAAAAGTAAAACTTGTTAGGTATAAAACAAAAAAATTTAAATAGCAGTTAAAAATTAAAGCACTCCTTCATTAACAAATGTTTTTTAAAACATCCTTGGACAAATACTCAAGGATGTCTGAATTTAAATAGTGAACATACCACTAGAGGGTATAAAAGGGGATACTCTAAACCATTCATTTTATTTTTTGAACATATTGATAAGCATAGTCCAAAATAGAATGATGAGAACTAAACCTGATTTCAGATATTAAAATAGCTGCAAAATTCTAAGCAAATGTTTGGAAATGAAATCCTAAACCAGATTTTAAAATATTAACTACACTATATCAAGTTGGATTATCCCAAGATTATAAGAGTTATTAAAAATTATAATATTTTTATCATAGACATATATCAAAAGCAAACATTTTAAAATAATTTTTATATATCCCATTAAAATATTAAAAGAAAGACAGTAAATACAATTAAGAATCTGCTAATTAAAATCCTTAGCAACTGGGAATAAAAGATGAAGAATATTAGAAAATTTAACAAACTTGATAGATAATGGTGAAAATTGAAAGTATATACTTATGTTGAGGAAGAATACAAAGATGCTTACAATCTCATTATTTCTCTGGAACACTATACCAGAACGTACCAGATTAGTAAGTCAAAAACATGAAGTAAAACAAAATTTACTATGACTGGGAAAGAAGAAACTAGATTGTCTGTGTTATTTGTTATATACATGGTTATATGGAGAACACTAAATAGTCTACATTCCAATTACTAGAAACAATATGAGCCATCTGATATTTTGTAGTTTTCAAATATAATCCAAAGGAAGAGAATTAAGTCCTATTTACAAACATATCAGCAAATAAAAAAAACTGTATAAGTCTTACATAGTTGCATAAGACCATCAAGAACAAAAAAATAAGATGCATTTATTGTGTTAGTTTTAGTCGCTCAGTTGTGCCCTGATTATACAACTTGTTCAGGAGGGCACAGCCAGTAAATGGTGAAGTTAAGATTAGACTCTATGCATGTCTGATTATTGCCTGGTGGTATTTAGTCTTGCAGCCCCATAGACTGTAGCTTGTCAGGCTCCTCTTTCTATGAAATTCTCCAGGCAAGAATACTGGACTGGGTTGTCACTCACTTCTCCAGGGAATCTTCCTAGGCCAGGTATCAAACGTGGGTCTCTTGCATTGCAGGCAGATTCTTTACCATCTAAGACATTATGGAAGAAGTATTAAAAACCTATTCGTTAGTAAGATGGCTATTATCAAAATGTCAGTTCACCTTAACTTTTAATTCATTTACAATCCTAAAAATGTATTTTTTAAATGGAACTGGACAAGCGTATCTTAAAATGTATATGGAAGGCAAATGTTTACAAACAATCAAGATAGAGTATAAGAGTTTGTGTTACCAAATATTAATATGTATCATGAAGCTATGAAAATTAAGGCAATGTGAAATGTGATTTGGGTGCAAAAGTGGAAAAAAACTGTTAGAAAGGAGTGCCTGAAAATAACCCCCCCCCAAAAAAAAACAGGAAAGCGTAATATATGACAAATAGCATTGTAAATCCAAGAGGATATTATTTAAATTGATTATTAAGTGCTGTAGAGAAAAATATTGCATAAGAATCTGGAATGTTTGCTCTATGAAACAATTAAATTGAAAATGGTCAAACAGGAGATGGCAAGAGTGAACATTGACATTTCAGGAATCAGTGAACAGAAATGGAGGAGAAAGAGGAGAAGGGAGCGACAGAGAATGAGACGTCTGGGTGGCAATACAGACATGATGAGCATAAGTTTGAACAAGCTCCTGGAGTTGGTGATGGACAGGGAAGCCGGCATGCTGCAGTCCATGGGGTCACAAAGAGTCGGACCCAACTGATCAACTGAACTGAACCAGATTAGGAGACCAGATTGAGAGAATTTAATTCAGATGACCATTATATCTACTAATGTGGGCGAGAATCCCTTAGATGAAATGGAGTAGCCCTTATAGCCAATAAAACACGTACTTGAGTGCAATCTCAAAAACGACAGAATGATCTCTATTTGTATCCAGGACAAACCATTCAATATCACAGTAATCCAAGTCTATACTCCAACCACTAATGCAGAAGAAGCTAAAGATGAATGGTTTTATGAAGACCTACAACACCTAGAATTGACACCAAAAAAGATGTCCCTTTCCTCATAGGGGAATGGAATGCAAGAATAGGAAGTCAAGAGATACCTGAGGTAACAGGCAAGTTGACCTTGGAGTACAAAATGAAGCAGGGCAAAGGCTAAAACAGTTTTGCCAAGAGAATGCACTGGTCATAGCAAACACCTTCCAACAAGAACAAAAGTGATGATTCTACACATGGACACCACCAGATGGTCAATATCGAAATCAGATTAATTATATTCTTTGCAGCCATGGAGATGGAGAAGCTCTACATAATCAATAGAAACAAGACCGGGAGCTGACTGTGGCTCAGATCATGAACTCCTTATTGCAAAATTCAGACTTACATTGAAGAAAGTAGGGAAAACCACTAGACCATTCAGGTATGACCTAAGTAAAATTCCTTTCAATTATACAGTGGAAGTGACAAGTAGACTCAAGGAATTAGATCTCAGAGTACCTGAAGAAATATGGACAAAGGGTCATTACACTGTAGAGGAGGCAGTATTTAAAACCATCCCCAAGAAACAGAAATGCAAAAAGGCAAAAAGGGTTTTTTGAGGAGGCCTTACAAATAGCTGAGAAAAGAAGACAAACGAAAGGCAAAGGAGAAAATGAAAGATATGCTCATTGAATGCAGAGTTCCAAAGAATAAGAAGGAGAGATGAGAAAGCCTTCCTAAGTGAATAATACAAGAAATAGAGGAAAACAATAGAATGGGAAAGCCTAGAGATCTCTTCAAGAAAATTAGAGCTACCAAGGGAACATTTCATACAAAGATGGGCACAATAAAGGACAGAAACAATATGGACCTAACAGAACCAGAAGATATTAAGAAGAAGTGGCAAGAATACACAGAAGAACTATACAAAAAAGATCTTCATGACCCAGATAACCATAAGGGTGTAATTACTCACCTAGAGCCAGACATCTAGAGTGCAAAGTCAAGTGGGACTTATGAAGCATCACAACAAACAAAACTAGTGGAGGTGATGGAATTCCAGTTGAGCTATTTCAAATCCTAAAAGATGATGCTGTGACAGTGCTGCACTCAATATGCCAGCAAATTTGGGAAACTCAGCAGTGGCCACAGGACTGGAAAAGGTCAGTTTTCATTCCAATCCCAAAGAAAGGCAGTGCCAAAGAATGTTCAAACTAATGCACAGTTGCACTCATCTCACACACTACCAAAGTAATGCTCAACATTCTCCAAGCTAGGCTTCAACAGTATGTGAACTGAGAACTTCCAGATGTTCAAGCTGGATTTAGAAAAGGCAGAGGAACCAGAGATCAATTTGCCAACATCCATTGGTTTATAGAAAAAAAAAGAGAATTTCAGAAAGACATCTACTTCTGTTTCATTGACTATGCTAAAGCCTTTGACTTTGTGTATCACAACTGTAGAAAATTCTTAAAGATGTTAATACCAGAACACCTTAACTGACTCCTGAGAAACCTGTATGCAGGTCAAGAAGGAACAGTTAGAACCAGACTTGGAACAATGGATTAGTTCAAAAGTGGGAAAGCAATACATTAAGGCTGTATATTGTCACTCTGCTCACTTGAACTTTTATGTGGAGTACATCATGTGAAATGCCAGGCTGGATGAATTTCAAGCATTACTTTGGTAATGTGTGAGATGAGTGCAACTGTGCATTAGTTTGAACATGAATCAAGATTGCTGGGAGACAGATATGCAGATGACACCACCCTTATGAAGAAAGTAGGAATAACTAAAGCGTCTCTTGATAAAGGTGAAGGAGTTGGCTTAAAACACAACATTCAAAAAACTAAGATCATGGCATCCAGTTCCATCACTTCATGGAATATTGATGGGGAAACAATGGAAAGAGTGACAGAGTTTATTTTCTTTGTCTCTAAAATCACTGCAGATGGTGACTGTGGTCATGAAATTAAAAGATAGTTGCTGCTTGGAAGGAAAGCTTTGACAAACCTAGAACAGCATATTAAAAAGAAGAGCTAATAAATCGTCGACAAAGATTCATCTAGTCAAAGCTATGGTTTTTCCAGCGATCATGTATGGATGTGAGAGTTGGACTGTGAAGAAAGCTGAGTGCCGAAGAATTGATGTCTTTGAACTGTGGTGTTGGAGAAGACTCTTGAGAGTCCCTTGGACTGCAAGGAGATCCAACCAGTCAATCTTAAAGGAAATCAACCCTGAATATTCATGAGAAGAACTGATATTGAAGCTGAAGCTCCAATACTTTGGCCACCTGATGAGAAGAGCTGACGTATTAGAAAGGATCCTGAGGCTGGGAAAGGTTGAAGACAGGAGAAGAAGGGATGACAGGGAACAAGATTGTTGGATGGTGTCACCAACTCAATGTACATGAGTTTGAACAAGCTCTGGGAGATGGCGAAGGACATGGAAGCCTGCTGTGCTACAGTTCATGTGGTCACAGTTTTGGACATGACTGAGCAACTTAACAGCGACAGCAATTAGAAAAGAGTTCTTGGATACAAGTCCTACCACAGGAAAGCATAGCATATGTCAAATAGCATTGAAAATCAAAGTGGAGATTGTTTAAATTATCTTCAGGGATTATTTGTCTGTTTCGGAAAGAGTAATCAGATCTCTATATCATATCACAAACTTAAAAAATGTTTAATGTTAATAAAATTGACTGTATATAAGTTGATAGCATCTGTATCTCAAATAAAACTTCAATACAAAAGATAAGCTGTATCTAGGGTGAAATAATTTTAATGTCTGTAACTTTAAAGGATTATTATTTAGAACATGAAAAAGCTTTCTGTGGTTATAAACAGAAAAGTGAGGGTTTTTTTTTATTTAAATGGACAAAAGATATGAATAAAGCAGTTCTATAAGGCAAAATGTATACCCAGTGAATACAAATTATTCAATTGGTTTCAATTAGGAAAAAGCAAATTAAAAGTTACCATTTTATAGCTTTCAGAATAATTAAAATTAAAGGTCTGATAACACCAAGTGTTGGCATGCGTGAGAAGCAAAGGCAGATCTTAAACACTGCCTATCATGTTTATGTTGATAGAAACACTTTGAAGAACAGTGCATCAGTAGATGTAAAGATGTACATATGCTAAGACCCAGCACTTCTATTTCTAGCTATGTATTCTAGAGAAATTCTAACATATATATGCCATGAGACTTGTGTGAAAATGGTAAACATTCTTTGCATTGTTTGTACTTGAAAGATAAATTTGAGTCTTCCTACTGTGTCATCAACAGTGAAGTGACAGCCGGTCAGTAATGTCCGACTGTTTGTGACCCCACTGACTATACAATCCATGGAATTCTCTAGGCCAGAATACTAGAGTGGGTAGCCTTTCCCTTCTCCAGGGGCTCTTCCCAATGCAGGGATCGAATCCAGGTCTCCCACATTGTAGGCTGACTTTTTGCCAGCTGAGCCACAAGGGAAGCTCGTGCCATCAACTGTGGGTCGGTAAATAAGCTGTGATAGCAAATTCGAACAGTAGAATAGTGTTTAGAAATGGTAGTGAAAGAATTTGAGTTACATCTGTCAGCTTGAATATATCTTATAGACCCCAATGCTTGATCTAAAAAGGGAAAGTACCATAAAATGCATATCTCTAATAATATTTTAAGAAAGTTTTAAAACTTACAAACATTTTTATGTTTTAGAAATTCATACATAGAGAAAGCATAATCAATCCATGGAGATGACAAGTGTCAAATTAAAGACAGTAATTATCTATGTGAAAGAAAGTAGTTATCTATGTGAAAAGAGGAGGGGAACATCTGACAGGATCACCAGTATTTTTATAGTACTTCTATTCATCATGTTATATATAAAAAATTTTGTAAAAATATTTAATAGAAATAGAAAAGTGTCTGACTTTTATATTGAAATACTTTAACAAACATTTGCAAATGTCATAAAATCTCATTTTCTTCTCTGCTGAAGTAGGAGTAACGCTGACATTACATCAGCTTATTTCAGGAATGAATGTGATACAGAGAAAGTATAAAGATGAAGTTTAGATATAAGTACATGGTCACAATAAACTGTGGAGAATTCTGAGAGGGATGGGAATACCAGACCACTTGACTTGCCTCTTGAGAAATCTGTTTGCAGGTCAGGAAGCAACAGTTAGAACTGGACATGGAACAACAGACTGGTTCCAAATAGGAAAAGGAGTACATCGAGGCTGTATATTGTCACCCTGCTTATTTAACTTCTATGCAGAGTACATCATGAGAAGCGCTGGACTGGAAGAAACACAAGCTGGAATCAAGATTGCCGGGAGAAATATCAATAACCTCAGATATGCAGATGACACCAGTCTTACGGCAGAAAGTGAAGAGGAACTAAAGAGCCTCCTGATGAAAGTGAAAGAGAGTGAAAAAGTTGGCTTAAAGCTCAACATTCAGAAAACGAACATCATGGCATCCGGTCCCATCACTTCATGGGAAATAGAGGGGAAAACCATGGAAACAGTGTCAGACTTTATTTTTTTGGGTTCCAAAATTACTGCAGATGGTGACTGCAGCCATGAAATTAAAAGACGCTTACTCCTTGGAAGAAAAGTTATGACCAACCTAGATAGCATATTCAAAAGCAGAGACATTACTTTGCCAACAAATGTCCATCTAGTCAAGGCTATGGTTTTTCCTGTGGTCATGTATGGATGTGAGAGTTGAACTGTGAAGAAAGCTGAGCACCGAAGAATTGATGCTTTTGAACTGTGATGTTGGAGAAGACTCTTGAGAGTCCCTTGGACTGCAAGGAGATCCAACCAGTCCATTCTGAAGGAGATCAACCCTGGGATTTCTTTGGAAGGAATGATGCTAAAGCTGAAACTCCAGTACTTTGGCCACCTCATGCGAAGAGTTGACTCAGAGAAGACTCTTGAGAGTCCCTTGGACTGCAAGGAGATCCAACCAGTCCATTCTGAAGGAGATCAACCCTGGGATTTCTTTGGAAGGAATGATGCTAAAGCTGAAACTCCAGTACTTTGGCCACCTCATGCGAAGAATTGACTTGACTCATTGGAAAAGACCCTGATGCTGGGAGTGATTGGGGGCAGGAGGAGAAGGGGACGACAGAGGATGAGATGGCTGGATGGCATCACGGACTCAATGGACGTGGGTCTGGGTGAACTCTGGGAGTTGGTGATGGACAGGGAGGCCTGGTGTGCTGCGATTCATGGGGTCGCAAAGAGTCGGACACGACTGAGCGACTGAACTGAACTGAACATGTAATAAAAGCAAGCCTACCTTAGAAAAGCCACACCTCCTTTCATGTTTCCCTTAAACACACTTTAATTGGTGATGTCTCATCTGACTATGTTTTCAATTAAATATCAGGCACTCTTGACTTGGAGAAAGCCTGGATTAAAAAATAGTAAGGGTATCTCCCAGTAATATATAATTTTTTCATCATTAAAGGATTTGAAACGTTTAAAATGTTAGAAATTGTTAAAGGTTAGGGTATATATTCAGTTCACTATGTATTTATTTTTTATTATTACTTAGATTTTAAGACAAGGAAGTGTTAAGCTTTCAAAAGGCATAGAGAAGATAATTAGGTGATACTTAATTGAATGTTTCTTTAAGGAATATATTTCTAGATTGAAACTGATTCTTGCTGCCAACACTACTTAGATTGCTAGAAGGACATCTTGCTTCACAATGTCAGGTCTAATTTGAGATAAAATAATGCATCTAACAATGCTGTCATCTATAATTCATGGCCACTCCTAAGTGAAGTTCATTGAAATCTCACCCATGCTCCAACCTCTGTCACTCCAGGAAGCAAGATTCACTGCACTTTCTGTTTTTATCTAAATTACTATGTTGACTGTATAGTCGGTTTGGGTAGTAAATGGTTCTCAATACCACATAAATCTATTTGACAGTATTCCTTTAATAAGAGAGCCCACATTTACTTTTTTTCTTTTTTCTTTTTAGAACATCAATACAAATTACTAAGTCCTCCTCCAAAATGTCTGTTAGACTGTGAAAAAAAAAAAAAATTACCTTTGCTCTCTCTCTGTTTTTTTTCTATAGTAATTTATTAAAGTTTTTAAATGTAAATTTATTGATTTTAATTGGAGGCTAATTACTTTACAGTATTGTATTGCTCTTGCCACACATTGACATAAATCCATGATGGGTGCACACGTGTTCCCAATCCTGAACTGCCCTCCCACCTCCCTCTGCATACCATCTCTCTGGGTCATCCCAGAGCACCAGCCCCAAGCATCTTGTATCCTGCATCAAACCTGGACTGGTGATTTGTTTCTTATATGATATTATACATGTTTCAATGCCTTTCTCCCAAATCATCCCACCGTCTCCTTTTACTACAGAGTCCAAAAGACTGTTCTATACATCTGTATCTCTTTTGCTCTCTCACATACAGGGTTATCATTACCATCTTTCTAAATTCCATATATATGTGTTAGTATACTGTGTTGGTGTTTTTCTTTCTGGCTTACTTCACTCTGTATAATCAGCTCCAGTTTCATCCACCTCATTAGAACTGATTCAAATGTATTCTTTTTAATGGCTGAGTAATACTCCATTTTGTATATGTAACACAGCTTTCTTATTCATTCATCTGCTGATGGATATGTAGGTTGCTTCCATGTCCTGGCTATTATAAATAGTGCTGTGATGAACATTGGGGTACACGTGTCTCTTTCAGTTCTGGTTTCCTTGGTGTGTATGCCCAGCAGTGGGATTGCTGGGTCATAAGGCAGTTCTATTTTCAGTTTTTTAAGGATTCTCCACACTGTTCTCCATAGTAGCTGTACTGGTTTGCATTCCCACCAACAATGTAAGAGGGTTCCCTTTTCTCCACATCCTCTCCAGCATTTATTGCTTGTAGACTTTTGGATCGCAACCATTCTGACTGGTGTGA